>LNAC01000066.1:346507-428596 GCA_002007465.1 Ailurus styani
GGCGGGGGTGGGGGTGGGGGGGACCTTGAAGAACATCTGGTTCAAATCCCTCATTTTCCAAGTGAAGAAACAGACAAAAGGAGAGATTAGGGGAGATTCTAGAGGCCACCTGGCCTCTTGAGGAAGGAGTGTGTTGTGACAGAATGACACCACAGTGCGCAGGATAGCACGCCCCCGATGCAGACTCCTGGCTCCATCGCTTACTAGTTAAATGTCCTTGGGCAAATTACTGAACACTCTAAACTCTGAGTATAAGAGGACAATAAATACCTAGCTTACAGACTTTTGAGAATTAAATGAGAAACTGCTTCTGGAGGCTTTTGATGATGGTGGTGGTGATGAGCACACAAGTGAATGATGCAATGACAATTTAGGAAAAGTGCCCTACAGTCAGCCTTAAGTTAGAACGGTACCTTGTAAACATCAGTGGGTAAAATAATGTGGGGTCTTTAGGAATAAAAGATGTTTATGTAACTAAAAATTACTGTTCATCTTGCCCTCTCTTCTAACTAGCTTGTCTTTAAACTTCTCAGTATTTTCTTTCTGATATTCCTGGAGCAAATCCTAAGGAGACACATGTTCCCTCTGAAGCCTCTAAAAGACCAATCAACATAGTTTTCCTTCAACAATGAACACCTTACGGTTGGCAACAAACTTCAAGGTGAGGAAGCAAGTGTTAACACAGAACCATGCCATTGTTTAAAAAGAACATTCTATTCCCATCATGTTCTCCTTATGGTGTGTTTGGTTATTTACTAAACAGGGGTTCAACCCTCATCATTAATGAAAGAGTAGCACTCTCAAATTGTAATGGCCCCAGCAGAAGTTGCAGGTCACCATCTAAAGCACAGGCAGTCTCTAAGTCCATATAACTGGACAATATGTGAAGATGTCAGGAAACTCTCAAGATAACACACGGGTATTTTACCTCCCTCTCCTCTTATTTACTGGTTCCCTTAGTTCTATCCAAGATGGAGTTTCAAAAAGGTCCCTTATACCTAATTTTTTTTCAGTCAGCTTGGCTGGTTTACATGGATTACTTGTTAATTAAGCAAGTATTTATTGAACTCTACACTGGGCAGCCTTCTGGCTGATGCAGACAGAAAAATGGATGCCCTTCTCTTGAGAACTTATATTCTCATGAGATGTGATAAGGAATAAACAATGAATATGTAATGTGTGAGAAGGTGCTATGGGGAAAAAAATAAAAATGGTAAAGGGGGCACGAGGAAAGACCTCTTTAATAAGGAGACAGCTGAGAAAATTCCTCAAGAAGTGACGGAGTGAGCCACGGGGATATCTGAGCAGAGGGAATGGCAGGTGCAACAGCTCTGAGCTGAGATTCTACTTAACAGGTTTAAGGAACAGGAGGAGGACCGCGTGGCTAGAGTTGATGGAGCAAAAGGGGAAGAGCTAGAAGATGAAGCCAAGAAAGCGGGAGAGTCCAGATCATACAGCACTGCTGCTTTTACCATGAAGAGCCATGGGACAGTTTTGAGGTTACCGTGTGACTTAATCTTTGAAACCTTCCTCAGGTTACTGGAGAAAATGGAGTGTAGAAGAGCAAGGGGGTGGTGGGGGGAGATCAGGTAGAAGAAGGTCAGAGACCATAACTATTGCACGTGAGAAATGCTGATGGTAGCAGTGGTGTTGGTGAGACAGACTGGATTCTAAACACGTTTTGAAAAAATATATATATTTTTAAAGATTCTATTTTTATTTATTTCACAGAGGGAGAGAGATCACAAGGAGGCAGAGAGGCAGGCAGAGAGAGAGAAGGGGAAGCAGGCTCCCCGCTGAGCAGGGAGCCCGATGTGGGCCTCGATCCCAGGACCCTGAGATCATGACCTGAGCCGAAAGCAGAGGCTTTAACCCACTGAGCCACCCAGGCGCCCGAAAAAATAGTTTTTAAAAAAGATTTTATTTATTTATTTGACAGAGAGAGAGCAAGAGAGCTCAAGCAGGCAGGCAGAGGGAGAGGGAAAAGCAGACTCCACACTGAGCAGGGAGCCTGATGTGGGGCTCGATTCCAGGACCCTGAGATCACGACCTGAGCCGAAGGCAGATGCTTAACCGATGAAGCCACCCAGGTGCACCCGGAAAAAATAATTTTAATAACATACTCCTTTATGTTCATCACAACACATTCCTCTTTAAACCCAGTCCAAAGCACACCTCCTCAAAAAAAGGCTTTATATAACTCTATCATCTCCTAGCCACTCATATAATCCCTTTATTTATACTTGTAGTTGTTTCTTTTTACTTACACAGAATGAAGGTCACTGTTGTCTCAGCCTAATGGAAACACAGGGATCATTAAGTTCCCAAAAGACATAACATGGCTACCTTCTAAGAAAGGACAGTGGAGTAGGTTAAAGGCTGATAGATCTAGAAAACTTAGAGGAACTGGGGTGCCTGGCTAGATCAGTCGGTGGAGCATGTGACCCTGGATCTTGGGGTTGTAAGTTCGAGCCCCACGCTGGGTGTAGAGATTACTTAAAAGTTAAAAAAAAAAAAATCTAAAACAAAAATGAAAAATAACCCTAGAGGAACTAATTCTTGTTTGTTCAGGCCCTCTCTTTGATACCGTCTCCTCACTGTGAGGTGAGGAGGCAACCTTTGGCATGCTGTAAGATCAGTTCAAACTGGTCTTATGCATCCTCCAGTGTTTTGCGAAGTTTGCATTCAACATAGTGCAAGGACTTTAATCTTCAATTGACAATGTACCCATTATATTTAGATAATGGTGTGAACTTTTCATTTATCTTATCACTTGGGTAGAAGACCACAATATATTGGCCTTACAGCATTTATGCAAAAACAGATACAGAAAACATTCCATTTTCTCTGGATAAATGTAAAATGTGAGAAAACACAGAGAAGGTTCTAGAAAGATACATACCACAGTCTCAACAGTCACCTCTAGGGAGTGAAGTGGGAAGTAGCATGTGAAACTAGGGTAATTAAAGGAGACTTGGCTTTATGGTAATGTCTCACATACTTTTGAGAATTATTGTCTCATTGTACAGTTAATGTTTTAAAGAATCCATGTTAGTTATTTGGTACCTTTGGTATTACTAAACTAGACAGTAGTTACTCATGTGTGAAAAAAAGGTTCATGGAAAATTAATACTTATATTTCATATTCTACTTCTAACAAAATATTGGAAACAGTTAAAAAGTTCTCTTTCAAGCTTAGATTTTGAACAAAGTACTGGCTCTGTTCACATTCTGGACCTTTGATAATGGTAAAACGCATTTTTAGAAAACACTTGATACCCTTTATCAGGTTATATACCCTCTATCAGGTTCTATACCAGAAGAAAATCTGGCTAAAAGGTTAGCGGAGAATAGAAGTGGGGCCCAGGAATGAAAAAATGGGGATGACAGGGGCACGTGGCTGACTCAGTCAGTAGAACATGTGACTCTTGATCTCACGGTTGTGAGTCCAAGTCCCCCACTGAGTGTAGAGTTTACTTAAAACAAAAATAAGAACAAAAAAAAAAGAAAGAAAGAAAGAGGAAAAAAGAAACAAAACAAAACGGGGATGATAATAATAAAACCAGGTTCCTAACCAAGAAGCCCGTAAGAAACAGCAAGGATATACAGCCACGGAAGGACACAAATTTAAGCAGTAACTAAAGGTGGAGAAATCCGGGCCTTATATAGTCATGGTTTCTAGGAGTCCATAGTTTCTAGAAGGTTGCCTGATAGCTTCTTTTCTATTTAAATTCCCGGTTGTGCAGTCTTATATCCTTAGCTCTTCACAGTAGAACCCCTGTATCACTTCTGAAAGAAATGTATCCTACACGAGGCAGAGGATGACAGGATGGAGAAACAAGGCATCACGAGGACGCAGCACTTGGCGTGTCCCGCTGACTAATGCCTGGAGGGGCTGGGGCCGGCCACCGACCCGCCAGCCTGTGCGGTGACAGGCCGATAGCTCCTAGAAACCATGAAGAGCGTGCAGTCCGTTTTCACTGTGTGGCTAGGAAACACCTAGCAGGCTTGGAGGTGCCAATGAACTTCCTCGCCCCGTGCTTGCCTGCATTTGCCGTGGCCACGGCCTCTGCGCCCTCCTGAAGGCCAGCCGACAGGCGGACCTAAGGCAGCACATCTGAAGCTGGAGGCCAAGTGCGAGGAGGTGTGACTTTCTCACACTGGACGATGGCACGCAGGAAGGCCGCCTTCGGTTTGCTGCAGGCTCTGGCGGCGGCCGAGGCGTGCTGACACGCGGGGCGGGATCTGCAATGCTCCCGGTTCTAAGATGCGGACTCGTTTCATGTTCCCAGGTTTCACTCGAAACTGTCTAAGTGACTTAGTAGAACTCATTATTTTGTCACCCAAAGGGTTTGCCTGCTACTTCTTGTTTTTATCTCAATTAATTTCATGTCTGCCGGACTAACACGAATTACCACTTCCATGTCTTGCACTTTTGATTTAAAAATAAAGCTAATTTGGGAGGTGTTTAAAGCTTTAGTAATATTTATACAGCCATTAGCAGTGGCTAGGAGGTTAGCAAGCTTCTTTTTAAAATTAGAAATTCTCCTTCCAAGACGGTCTCTTGGCTGCAGCTCTCCCAACTCCGACCACATCATTTTTAACATTTTTCTTAGGGCAGAAGCAGAATTGCACTGAAGGTCATAGGAAAGTTGGTTTTGGTTTTCCCACCATTTATCTTGCCCGTTCTGCTCAGTGAGTCAGACTCACATAATACATTTCTTTCTCTGGGGCACCTGGGTGGCTCAGTGGGTTAAGCCTCTGCCTTCGGCTCGGGTCATGATCTCAGGGTCCTGGGATGGAGCCCTGCATCGGGCTCTCTGCTCAGCGGGGAGCCTGCTCCCCCACCCCACCCCACCGCCTGCCTTTCTGACTACCTCTCTGCCTACTTGTGATTTTTCTCTCTCTGTGTCAAATAAATAAACAAAATCTTAAAAAAAAAATACATTTCTTTCTCTGACTTTCTTCAGAAATCCACAGGCAGCTCTTTTTCCCCACAGAAGTGCAGGGGTGCCGAGTAACGACCAAGCATTCTTTACCACCTGTTTCGCCTCCCTCCAGGCTGAACTTAGACTGGGCAAGTGAGAGAAGTGCCACAGTATTCCAATCCGATACTGCAACACTGACGAAGGGCTTATTTCTCAACAGAAGGGATACAAAGGGTATGTTCCATTCCAACTGTGGCCTGTGACTCCATATACTCTTCTGCCAGTTCCCCAACATCCAAAAACAAATAAACAAACAAAAAACCAATGATTTTAGCATTTTAGGGCAACAGCAGAAAACTCAGCAGGAGATGTGACCTTCTACTGGGAGTATCACGTCCTGACCAAGTTTTACGATGGGACAAATGAACATATTGGATTGTGTTGAGACAAACAAGCTTGGAGAACAAGCCAGCACCGCAGTGTCTTCGTAAGGACAAGAAGCTCTATAGCACCTTTCTTGAATTCTTATCCCAAATCTGCCAACATCTTCCTAGATGTGTAATCTCAGGCATGGGATCCGGACACACAGTCTTAATTTCCTTGTTTGGAAAGTGGGGCTAATATGACCCCTGCCCATGGAAGTTGCCTGAGTACCAAAGAGTCAATGGAAGAGAACATTCAGCACAGTGCCAGGGCCCGTTCAGGGCGCCATAAATTTGCTGAATGGGAAGTTTGCACGAATGAAGTCAAACATTGAACTAAACAGCAAATAAGATATAATCCACATTAAAATGATAGTACCTGTAAGCTATTTCTACAGACAACTATAGAACTAAACAAAATGCAAAAGTGCAGCTTGAAACACAGGAGTTTTAACAGTTTCCTCTCCTGTCTTAAAAAATAAAAGTGGGGGGGGAGAACCCTGGGTGGCTCAGTCAGTTAAGCATCTCCTGATTTCAGCTGGGGTCATGATCTTGGGGTTGTGGGATGGACTCCTGTGGAGGGCTCCACGCTCAGTGAGGAATCTGCTGGAGATTCTTTTCTTCCTCTGCCCCTCTCCCTGCTTGTGCTCTCGCTCTCTCTCTCAAATAAATAAATCTTAACAACAACAAAAAAGGGAAATTCAAGGGTAACTAAAACTACTTGATCTCTGAGGGAGACATGGCTATTATGATTAACAATAACTGATTTGGCAATAATGCACATACATGTGTTAACCTGGCATCTTCCGAGTATTGCTCAGAGCAATGTTAGCCAGAGAGGTAGCCACTAGTTAAATCCCACTACTGAGCACTTGAAATGTGGCTGGTCCAAACCGGGTTGTGCTGGAAGTACAAAAACACATTTCAGATCATGGTGCACATCACATTGCAAAGACTTCGAAAATAAAACATCTCATTAAGAATTTTTAATACTGGGCGCCTGGGTGGCTCAGTGGGTTAAAGCCTCTGCTTTCGGCTCAGGTCATGATCTCAGCGTCCTGGGATCGAGGCCCGCATCAGGCTCTCTGCTCAGCAGGGAGCCTGCTTCCTCCTCTCCCTGCCTCTCTGCCTACTTGTAATCTCTCTCTCTGTGTCAAATAAATAAATAAAATCTTTAAAAAAAAAGAATTTTTAATACTGATTACATGCAGAAATTACAATGTTTAGAAATACTAAGCTAACTAAAATGGAATATTAAAATGTCACATTTATTTTAATGTGGCTACTAGAAAATTCAAACTACTTTTTTTTTTTTTTAAAGATTTTATTTATTTATTTGACAGAGAGAGATGACAAGTAGGCAGAGAGGTAGGCAGACAGAGAAGAGGAAGCAGGCTCCCTGCTGAGCAGGGAGCCCGATGTGGGGGCTCAATTCCAGGACCCTGAGATCATGACCCAAGCCGAAGGCAGAGGCTTTAACCCACTGAGCCACCCAGGCACCCCCAAACTACTTCTATGACTTACATTTGTGGTCCACATCTATTTTTGGACCACGCTGGTTTAGATCAAGAAAAGGAAGCCATGCTGTTCTTACTATTACAACTTCTAACCCTCAGTTATTGAGGACTTATTCTGCTAGATGCTTTAAAACATTATTTCTAAGTATCACAATAGCACTGTGTAATAAGCTGTTTCCTCTCCTTCTACAGATGAGGAGAGGGTTGCAGAGTGTATACTGCTTCAAATCACAAAGCTAGTAGTGTTCGGAGCAGGAATGAATCCACATCTCTCTGATTCCAAAGCCTGGGAGCTCTCTCCTGTACCGGGGAACACGTGGAACTAGAGGCACAGGAGGAGAAAGGAGGGCTTCCAGGAGCAAAGAGGAGCCCAGCCCTTCCCAGCAGGTCACCTTGCAGGATGTGTAAACCCTCTAGACTTATAAGGGCACAGACTTTCATAGCGTTTAGAGACAACTTGGGTAGAGCTTTATCTCCCAGAAACAGAGCCACTCTTGGTTCCATTTTACCTAAGCCAAAGCCTCCATATGTTAACAGAAAAGTCAGGAAAAGAATTCACAGTCAACACAGTGCACACTTTAAAAGGAAATTGTAAAGTGGAAAATATGCACAAAGATGTTATTAGCCATGTTATTCATAGAAAAATTCAATAGGAGGTTAATTAAAAAGTGATAATTTTGATACCTAGTTAACAGGAGATAATGCTTAGATGTTATAGGACATAAAAATCAGAATATGGCATCCTGCATACCCTTTATGTCAAAGGACCTCTATGGAAGTGAAAAACTGACAGAACACTTTAATTGATAACAGCTTCGTATTAGCGTAATTCTCAAATGGTGGAGAGGCAGTTTTATCCCCAGGAGACAGGTGGCAAATTGGGAGGTATTTTCAGTTTTCAAAGCTCAGAGGGTACGACAGGTCTACCGCTAAACATCCGACAGTATCCAAGATGACCCCCCAAAGAAAGACTTCTCCAACCACAAATGTCAACAGCGTAGAAACTGCAAAAACCCTGTAATGCGATAACGGGACTATAAAATTGTTTCTATTCTACTTTCCACATTTTTATGTTATGTTGTTTTACAACATAAATGAAAAAAATTACTGAAAAATGACACCATAACCACCAACGTTACGATAAACATCGGAGATCATTACAGGATACTGAGGTAGGGTGTCTTAAAGAGATTCCTTTTCAATATTTTAGATATACTGAAAACTACAACCAAAAAGGATACATGTAAATTACTTATAGATTAAAATTTGGCCATGTTTGCTCAATCGCTACTTGCAGTCAGAAAGGCTGATGCAACATCTAACAGGAAATTGGCACTCCCTACACTGTTGGGATACCATTTGCTAAACATCAAAATATTTTTCTCACTCCTCTGAGGAAGTAGTATTTCATGGGTGTTATTATTACTAAGATTTGACAATATATGCTGTTTACACCGCATTTTAGGAAGAGATGAGAAGAGAGATTTTTCCCGACAATTTTCTCCAGTATTTGCCTCTTTGTGGTGAAAAATAGAAGCATGAAACTTACACTTGTGTAACAGCTGTTTAAAAACTACACATTATTTGTGAACCGAACCACTTGTACTAACAGATGATCTGATAAAAGATTTCACAAAAGCAGGGATATACGTCTTGCTCGCAGGCATGAGACAGTGCATCTGTTTATACACTCACCTTTTTCTTAGTTCATTTAGATCAAAATGGAGATTTTAAAATAAAAAGCTACCAAGTTAATACCTATTTAAATACATTTATTGATGCTAGGAAGGTCTAATCATGGTGCATCCAATGTTTATGCCACAGCATTTGACCACAGAAAACTCAAGTGCTTCTACTTAATATTCAGAGCAATGGACAATTCAGTGTTTTCCAGGAGCAGTAACTGTGGCCTCTGTTATCTCCAGCAAATTGCACAAGGTCTGCCCTACGGTAGAAGTCAATAAATAACTACGCGAATAAATGAACATTTATACAATCACTCCCTGTGCTGGCCAGGGCACATCTCCTCACAAGAAGTCTTCTATACTTTAGTTCCCTTTCTTAAGTGTCACTCATACAGTCACTCACCAAAACTCAGGACCCACCTCTACGCCCTTAGAGCAGGTGGCTCTTACCACCGGACATAGTACTTACTCGCTTGCTGGTCATTTTTGTATCTATCTCTTCCACTAAAGTGCCAACATTTCAAGGGCAAGCACCATGTCTCGACATTGTTCTCTGATGTTATCTTCTATACAGGCCAGGAGGACAAGGAAATGATGGCTCTGAGAACTTGCCCATTGTCCCCCTAGTTAAAGGGCGGTAGACTTAGGATCTGAGCCAAGGACATCTCACTCCATACTACCTTCTTTCTTTTCATTTTATCACTCTAGCGAAAACAAGAGTAAAGGTAGAGTACGGGAAGAGAAATTTATGAAGTAAAACAACTAAGTAAATGCACTAGTGGGTCCCATTGCACTGACACTGAGAAAAAGAAAAATACAATTCAAAAAATGGGTAGGGACAATTCCACGTACTTCCAAAATACTCTCTAGAAAGTCAATTCTTTGCCACGTTTCTGGAAAATCAGCCACTTCCACTTAGGCCATTCTCAGTGAACTTCTTGAGGAAACAGGTTAGGTCTTTTGTCTGTATCTCTAATTTCTAACTTGTTGCAAGAATGAACAACTATACAACATTGGTCCCAGTTCTACAGAGTGACTTCAACAGGCCAAGTGAAATACATCCTATACTAGGCAGCAAAATGTCAGACAGGGGCATTAGCCTAAACAAAGCAGACAAGAGATCCTTGAGGTATATTTATCTTAATTGCAATTTCCCAAGGACAAAACATGGAAATGTTTATCAGGATCATGTCAGCTCAGACTAGGATAGTCACGACATCCTGGACAGGCTCTTTTTAAGGCTGACATGTTAACAGGGGTATTGCTGGAGACAGTAACCAGGGAAATGGGGTCCTGGAGCTACACCTGCTGGTTTCTAGCTCCGCCCTGTCACTTCTAGCTGTGTGACTTTAGGTGACTTACCACCCTCATCTGTAAAGTCAGGCCAGTAATGGTGCTCATCCCATCTTCTTGTTAAAGTAACAAAGTAAAGCAAGCCAAGTAAAGCAGTCAGAACACTACCTAGCACAATAGACAGGCTTAATACATATTTGCTATAATTATTGTTGTCATTGTTATTTCTAAAATGCTGCATTAATATATAATTTATTTTAAAGAATCATGGGCTTCTGTGAGATAACATGACATTCACAAAATTATTGAAAGTAAAAAAAAATAAGTTCTCTGAATTTGGATGCATCTAGTAATTTGAGAAATTTTTATTAATTCAGAATTAATCAGGAAAAGCCAAAAATAGATGGTGGTAGTAATGATAGTCGTAACAATTCTCCCTCTAAAAACTTAACTGTATGATTATATACATAAGTGTGTTAAAAAAAACTATCTGCGGATATACCAATAAATGTTTTAATCATAAAAAATGATTGGCAGCTTGTAGAAGACAGAGCTTGAACATTCAAATTTGCAAAGAACTGCAAATCATTCACAGAAGATTCCAAGTTGACAAGTGAGCTCAGGGAGGGTAAATAACAGTCACAGTTTAGTCTAAATCAGATTTGTTTTTTTTCAAATGCATATTCTGTTTTCAAAACCAGACCCAAGCTGCAGCACTCAAGCGAGAAACCTGCAATTCTTAGAGGCCTCTGCGCTTTTTTGGTGCGCTCGTGTTCAGAACCTCCTGTTGAACCGTGCAGGGGAAAGTGGCAACTGATTAGAAGACAAGAGCTACACACTGCCTACAATAATAATAAAGAGATCCCCACATCTTTCTAAATCATCCTGCAGACGGGACAGGCTGGCTAGGAGCAGGCCGGGGACCCGCGCTGCGGTTCCCCAGCATCAGCCCTACCATCTGTGCTCTGAGCTCTCTCCACACGTGAGCTTAAACAGACTCTGAACTGGCCAAGGTCACGGCGCAGCCAGCCTCCACAGATGGGGACAGTGTGAAAAACCTAATTGCAGCTGTGGACAAATACAAACAAGGACACACATGGTCGACAACACCCCTGTCTAGACATGATAGTGGCTCAGTGTCACCGAGTACAAAAAACAAGGACATGGTTTCAAGGTATCTATCTCTCAGGGATAGTTATAATCATCCAGGAAATGCTATTGTCATGTGGTCTGAATTTCTCCACGGTGATTTTTAAGTATCAATAAAAAGTGGTAATAGAGAAGAATTTCCTATCATACATATATTTTTCTCCAGAAAATTTCTCTATCACATTTCTCCAGAAAAGAATGCCTTTCTTCAACAAAAAGATAGGGCTTGGCAATCACTACAGTTCCATAACTCATGTGAAGAAAAGTCACAAATGTCACCAGCGCTTAGCAAAAAAGATACTGAGTTAGTGAATGAAATAAAAGAGTCCTCTTTTCTCCTATTTATTTCATCCTGTATCAGGATTTCTTTTTCACGCTTGTTTTCTAAAATGAATTACGTCATTAGAAATGTTACTCATGGTGGCTTTGATGACATTTATTGGGTAAAGATTACCTTCCACTCCCTGCTCCTACGAAGCTCAGCAAAATGGAATCACACACTGAGGTTGGTATCTTAGATTTTTCCCCTTGAAATACATAGGACTGCAGAGAACTGGGATTGTCAATGTCTTTTCTAGGTACTCACCATGTCTGGTCACTTAGGTTTAAAGCCAAACTGGATGTGCGTTACTTTTTGCGAAGCTGTTAAATTTAAAATAAGTTATCAAGCCAGTGCTATTTCAAAAGACTGTTGATAAAAAAGAACATTTAACTGTAACCACACTGAACAGACAGTTGATTATAGAAAGACATGTCAGTGCACATATGGCAGCCGGGTAAATTATGCACATCTGGATTACTTTTGGCAAGAAACATAGCTAAGTGTCTAAAGCCAAGTTTAGCAATCTGTCACTAACAATATGTACATTTATTTTAAAATGTCAAGGGCTCAAAGTCATATTTTCTATTTCTTCATAAACTTTCCAGCTCTTCGTAAGACAGCAAACAGGTGACAAAATGCATTGCCCAAACTGCCGAAGGCTGCATAAATAAGGGGTGATTTTGAACTTCTCACCACATCTATGAGGAGACTCCAACTCTGAAGCAAACTCCCGTGTTGTGCAATGTACTAAATTCAAAGCTCAAGTAAAAGTGTTAACATTTTACTGCAGAAGAGGGCTGAAAATGCTTTCATATAAAAATATGGGCAACCCCTACACAGAGTCAACAATGTCACATCCGGGGTAAAGCAGACGGGAACAGTCTGATGGTGTCAGTATAAGTATATATAAGTAGATGAAAGGAAAAGACCAATGACTCTGTGATCCTCCTAGATTAAATCTCCTTTTTCCTACTGCCAATTACTGACATCATTTAAACCCTAGAGAAATGTTTTCCACCTTCTCGTCCCCCTTGATTAAAAGAAAAGCCAAGAGACATGAAGGTGGCTCCAACTAGCAGGAACAAGCAACCTTACGACCGGCCGCCAGAGCATCAGCCAGGTGGGAATGCAGCACTGCCTGCAAGCACAGAACGCATCTCGACCACCGGGCCTCTCATGAGTTGCTCTAACATTCCAGCTTCTTAAGAGCTTCAGTAGGAATGCCAAGATGTATCATGGAGACTGGGTGGGGCCCCATCATTTCGGTGTTGACTTTCAGTCTCCTATGCGCTGGCAGCAGAGGAAAACCAGAGTGGAACTCTTTTATTCACAGGGTGCTAATCTGAATATTCACACTCTGTGTCAGCCTCACAAATCTAGAAATTTTACTGTTGATTACAATCTTTACTATATGCCTGATCTCCATGTGAAAAAAAAAAAATCCCATGTCTCTAAATGGAACAAATATTGGTATTCAAACACCAGGTCAATTGCTCGCCACCTGGGCCCCATCTATGGACTGAGGACGGTGATGAACTTACTTCACTGCGTGGTTGTGAAATGTTTGCTAAGATCATTATTATTACTTTTCTCCTCCTTAACATGGTGGACTAGGAATAACACAGTTCATAAACCACCCAGATTGCCGCCCCCCAAAAAATGCTGTCAATTCAACAGAAAGTTTAAAAACAACTGAGAAGAAGGGGAGAATAATATGGAAGGTAAGGATCGAAATGGCATTCTGTCAACTTTTAATTTGTATTTATTTTTGTAAAGTTTGAGCATGAGAGCACTGAAATCTGTATGAGCTTAAATGTTCTTCCCCAACCAGACAGATAAGACAAATTGCTATGGTGTTAAGGCACAAGTTTTCAGAGCTGTCAGTTTCCACCATTCACCAATTCAAGGGGATTTTAATTTAATGGTATTAGAGGTACAGAGTAAAATATATCTATTTTCTTCATTGTGATCGTCTCTATTTGTTTATTTTAAAATTGTACCTGGTACAATAACTCTCAAATAAAAGATATGTATAAGCAGATAAAAGGTAAAAAGAATTTCAAATTAACTGAGTCCATTTACCCATATTCACCACCCAATGTCTCAATGGTAACAATCTTCAAAAAGTCTCCATGTTTTTAGTTTCTTATTCTTTACATCCCCGGGGTTTTATGTCCTCCTGGGACACAAACAGTCTAGAAGTACAAATTCAGCACAACAGTGAAGTGGAACTTTAAGTACCAGAAGATTCTCCGATCTACCGCACTGAAGAGAAACACTGACAAAACCCAACGCATATCTGACAGAATGATTTTCAGCACTGAAAACAGAAGGACAAGAAAAGCCATGGCTTGCCATACCACCCTTTTGCTTTAAATGAATTCAAGTCTTCCGGCCCAGAGAAGTTCTTCATTTAGATGGCAAAAATCAATGCTCATGATCTTTGCCAAGTTAGGGAGAATAAATACAGGGAATTCTTCCAACCCTAGGATTCTGTTACTGTCACCAGCCAAACAAGGAACTTGAAGAAACCGATGTGTTCTTCCCCAAGCAGACATGAAGCTTCTTCATATGGACTTCTATGAGGTTTTTAACTAACACTTTTTTAAAAAATATAGTTGGCATAAATGTTACATTAGTTTAAGGCGTACAACAAAGCGATCCCACAAATCTATACATTATGCTCCTGAGAAGTACAGCTGCCATCTGTCACCATATAATGATATTTGAATACCAGTGACCATAGTCCCTATGCTGTACCTTTGATCACCATGGCTTATTCATTCCGTAACTAGAAGCCTGTATCTTCCACTCCCCTTCACCCATTTTTGTCCATCCTCCCCCAACCTCTCCTTCTGGCAACCCTCAGTTTGTCCTCTGTATTTCTGGGTCTGCTTGTGCCTCTTATTTTTGTAGATTGAACATATAAGTGAAATCATACTATTTGTCTCTTTGACTTATTTCACTTATCATAATAACCTCTAGGTCCATCCACGTTCACAAATGGCAAGATTTCATTCTTTTTTATGACTAATGTTCCACTGTGTATGTGTGTGCGTGTATGTGTGTGTGCATGTGTACACACAACACCTCACCTTCTTTAATCCCTTCATCTATCAATGGATACTTGGCTTGCTTCCGTAACTTGGCTATTGTAAATAATACTGCAATAAACAGAGGGGTGCATGTTATCTTTTTCTAATTTAATACTATTTTTCTTGAGTCTTCTATAATGGTCATTGAACATCTTAGTCACAAGACAGCCAAGATGAAAAACAAAAAACAGAAGTTAGAACAAAACAGTGCCTTGGTTAAATATATATGTATTTACTTTTAAAGGAACTACAATATATTTTATATGGGGCTTTAAAGCCATAATTATTTAGCCTTATATTTAAATTATAAGCTTAAGGTCAGGTAAAACCTTCATTACCATATACAACGTGGTAAAATGAAGCCTATGGCCCTAGGTAAGAGTATGAGATCTGGAATCAGACAGACATGGATTTCTATACTGACTTTGCATTCTGTCTTTTAATATATTAGCTTTCTGATATCTATCCATAATAAATAATGTGTCTGGATAAGTGTATGTAGCACTTACACACAGACCACTTCATGGGTATGAGGACTAAGGGAGCACCTCACGTAGTCCCTAGCAGATACTCAATAGCAGAGGGAGAAATCAGGGTGGTATACATGGTAATGGGGTAAAAAGATACTGATGCAGTTCATAAAATATATTAAAGGTTTTGTGGTAAGTTCTTTCAAATAATGACCAAAAATACACATAAGCTATCTTTGAGAAGGTGATGCTCACCAGAGAATTAAACCATAGTGAAAAAAAGAATCTTGTAAAAATCATCTTCCTGAGGCCAAAGCATTACATTTTTAGTTGACACCTTTGTTAAAAGGTAATTAAGTTCTAATATATCCTGGAGGTAAATAACTGTAACACTTAAGAGATGAAACTGAATGAACTAATAAAATTCTTAATGGTAATTGGGTCCCATGTAGGAGTGGTCTTTTGTAAATTCTCCCAGACTATGAACAAAAACATCCATGGAGGCAGACATCGTTTATTACTCGGCTCACGAGGAGGCGAACCATTGGACCATTTCGGCGCCATGTAATACATGTCTTGGCAAGACTCTTGCACTCAGCAGAACCTCCCTCTGCTCCTATGGATGTTTCAAATTAACCCCAAAGATAATTTGGTTATGCTTCATCATCAAAAATACAGACTCGATAGAGAGAAATTAAGACTACTAATAAACTTCTCTTTATTTACCATCAACTCATTTATTTATTCGAGTTGAAGTCTTCAAACGTTGGACTTCTTTTGAGTGGAATGCAAAGCCCAGTTTGAGAAGCTGGGCAGTTTAAGGAGGTCTGCTGCTGCAACAAAGGAGGTGGTAGGAATACCTTCAAATAACGCAGAACACGTGACTGCAAAACAGCAACTTAAAAAGTTGCCCAAAGAGAAATTCACCCTGATAGACAGTTCATCAAGCTTTTCAAAGGTCAATCACTACTGAGAGACCTGAGTGGTGGGCGTGGACTCCATGAAAGAATTCCTCAGAAAAAATGTATTCAGAAACTGAGTCCATGTAAAGACTCCCTGCAAAGCAACCCACCTTTCAAACAACAAGGCATAAAGGATTAAAAAGGTCTGAAGGAATTTAGTGTCCTATGTTAGACATTCTATGGGGAAAATGCACTGTTCCAAGGGAAAAAACGTTCAAGCCTTTATGCTAAGTGTTCCTGTGGAGTTCTCATTACTTAATTAACATGCATAAATAAAGACTTGCATCTATAAAACACAACTGATAAAACTGTTAGACTTAATAGTGTGTAAGTACCTTCAGACTTAACCAGCATTCTGTTTTAAATTGTCAACCACGATCCATGTAAGCAGTCTTCTGTTACTTGGCAAAGTTGTGAGGTTTTTACTCCATGGTGGTGGTGGCAGTGGTGTTGTGTAGAGAGGCCTATCATGACCTCAGATTTTTAACTACATTTCAAAGAATACTTTACAATGCATTTGTGAACATTTTGGTGGCTTCTGGAATCTGAGAAACCATTCCTTTCAAAAGATGTAATTAATAAAGCATTATGGGAAAAACACATGATGACTTTCTTGAATTATGTGTCTTTCTTAAATGTTAATTTGATTACAATGAATCTAAATTCTAAACTAATTATTTCTTTCAAACAATAGAATTTACAACATTTAAAGGGCCTACCCACATAATATTCTTTTTAATTTAATTTCATTTGTCCATTATTTATATGCCCTCTTAAGGTTAATATCATAAGGGAAAAAACCAAAAACAAAAGCAAACACAGCAAGTCATTCCTCATTCCCAAATTGTTGATTTTTTTTCTTTTGATGCTGAACCCCATTTGCTCCTAAGCATGAATGTGTCACATTCAACTCAAAAGCCTCAAAACAGCTTTTGCTTAGGATATATATAGTGTGTACTCCATAGGCTGATTTGAGTAACAGTAACGTTTACAACACAGGAGGAAC
The DNA here is from genome assembly GCA_002007465.1 of Ailurus styani. NCBI lineage: Eukaryota > Metazoa > Chordata > Mammalia > Carnivora > Ailuridae > Ailurus > Ailurus styani. The sequence goes on from LNAC01000066.1 coordinate 363,357, forward strand.
CCAGCAGCAGAAGTGGCTGCATGCCCTCTATGTAACTCACTGCCAACACAGTAAGAAAAACACGAACATACACAGATCCTTCAAATCACCAAACGACATATGCTAAGAGCTCAATATCTCTCCTTTAGGAATGAGCTTATTTTAAACTTCTATTTAGATATACAGCTGACCCTTGCACAACACAGATTTGAAGTGTGTAGGTCTGCTTATATATGGATTATTTTTGATAAAGACAGTGAAGTACTGTAAACTTATCTCTTATGATTTTCGTAGTAACATTTTTTTCTCTAGCTGACTTTATTGTAAAAAGCAGTATGTAAAAATATGTGCATTAATCAACTGTTGATGTTATTGGTAAGGTTTCTAGTCAATAGTAGGCTATCAAGTGTTTGGGGAATCAAAAGTTATAAGCAGATTCTCGACGGCATGGGAGTGGGGGCTCCTAACCCTTGGATAGTTCAAGGGTCAACTGTCCAGAAGAAGGCACTACTAGTACTCCATAAATTAGTTTTAAGAGCACTGGCCCATTGTAAATATCCAGCCCTCCTTCTGTCCCTTTCTCATACAAGTAGGTAAAACAGAAGCTTCCTCCAAAATTACTGATCTCCCTAAGACTGTTAAAATGACTATACTCCTAAAATAAGACTGAGTGCACAATTCCTAAACAATTAGAATGAGCATCATTTTCAACTACCAAAAATTCTTTGCTAATGTAAACTACTAAATCATAGGAAGGATTATATAAGCTCACTACCAAAGTGAACCTTGCTAGCATGAAAATCTGCTAAACATAACTTTAAATTGTTACAGTAATTAAATGCTACTGTAAGTTAACTAAACTGACAAAGGAACAAGTGATTTTTTAATGAGTTGCTACCATTACCTTATTTAATACAAAAGACTCAGTAGTTCATGGATTTCATTCAAATATCTAACTTAGTGCTCTGAGAAAAGCAAGTGAAAAGATGAACAGCAAGCAGTATTTCAACAATAACTCTACATTACAATTTATATAAACATGTACAATGATCAGGATAAAGCCAGATGATAGAATATTCATGTACGAATTAATGCCTATATTATAGCATTATTTTTAGTTCCTGGAAATAAGTTGGCTTTTTGTCATCTCATCACTTCGCTATGATTTCACTGGATAATTATGCATTGAAGTTTGTTACTCAAAGCATTCATTGTTGAACAGAACCAAAACCATCCAGCCCAATAACCACAGAATAAAGAACTGAAAGAAAATCGAATATAACCATGGATCTTAAAAGGGAACCAAGCAACAAGCAAATAGGTGCCAACATTAAGTGCTAATGCAAAATTCTACTGCCTGACAAGTATTCTTTTCACTTGCAAACCTACATAATAACACTTTCAGAAACTCATTTTGAATAACCCCTTCCTTTTATTTTTAAATGCAGGAAAATCATAAAATGTTGATGAGGGAAGAAAAAAAATTTAAATCTCTTCTAGATATTTATTCTAAATCAAGTAGATAATCTGTGGGAAATTGGGCACAGGGTATAGGCAGTGCTGTAAACTGTTAAAACACCAAAAATTCTATGTGAAGTCAATTTTAAAACGTTGATTAATTTAAACCTTTGAGAAACAACCTTCCTAGGAGCAATGAACAGGGCCCTGATCTAGGTACACTGGAATCACAACATACTTCCCAGGAGGTATGCTCATTTTCAATAAAATATAGGATACAGAAATAAGATATAGGATATAGAAATTCTAGAGATGGGACAGGTTTAGGCACTCTTTAGAACAGTAATATTCCTGAAGATTAAACATTTTTAAGTATTTCGGAAAAGCTAGGTGATAAGTTGAGAGGAGCAGTGAAGGGAACAAAGGTCATGGGCACCAAACCCATAATTCATTCAGGGCTGCTGGTTACAGAGGGCAGTCTAACGTGGGGTACTTAAGTCAAGCTTTTCACTTTTATGCATAATTCTTCAAAGATATCTTTGGGGGGTGGATAATTTCAGCCTACCAGTGATTTAAGTAGGCATTTAGATATGGCTATAAAGTTATTTTTGTTTGAATCATGTCCTCACCACCTCCAAGAAAAAACCAGAGGCCTGAAGTTTTGTATTTTTTTCTCCTTAACTTCACTTAAAATAATCATGAAAACATGTTAAAACCAAGTATTGAAATATTAATTTCAAATAAATATTCATGGTCAAAATAGTTCAAAATTCATAAAATATAAATATCAAACAGGGAGTTAAAAAAAAATCCTGAGAGGTTTATTCACTGGAGCAAATTCATCTGAGTTCTGGAGAAGCACCAGGTCCCTCACATGTCACACTGGAGCAGCGAAGATGGAACAACTCTTCTTTCGCTTATTGGAAGAAGGCGGTAATGACCAGCTTTTGAAATTTCAGGTTTATAAGCTGCTCTAGTGTGCTTGGGTTGCCATCACAAATTACCATAGACTAGATGGCTTAGACATAAATTTCTCTCTCAGAGTTCTGGGGGAAGAAAAGTCCAAAATCAGGGTGCCACCATGGTCAGTTTCTGGTGAAGGCTTTCTTCCTGGCTGGCAGATGGCTACCTTCTTGCTGCGTCACACAGGGCTGTGGGGACGGAGGGCAGAAGGGAGATGGCCTCTCTTCCTCTTCTTAAAAGGCCGCCAATTCTACTGAATTAGTACCCCATCCTTTCCCCCCATAGCTTAACCTTAATTACTTCAAAAAATCCCTGGCTCCAAATACAGTCACATTAGATGTGAGGGCTTCAACACAAGAATTTTGAGGGGACATAATTCAGTCCCTAGCTTAAGTCAAAAAATACAAACCTGATGTCATTTATGAAAAGGTATGTATTATATAAAGTTTTGTGTTTAGTTAGTGGTTCTTTTGGGATTTCCACTTAGTCTTGATTTGAAGTTTTTAAGCAAAAAGATGGTTAAAAGTATTTAGTCTCGTTTGTTTGAAATAACTACTTCTACGGGAGCCCCACTAACGAGCCAGGGAGCAATGAGTTTGTATCATAAACAATCAACTTGAGAAAGAACAAACCAGAACAATACCTGACAGTCATTCTACGTGATGCATTTATGGTTCTGGAGAAGGAAGACACGATCCCCTCAGTAGGTCTCAATTCTCCAGGACTTCCTTGTTTGAGCATCTCTACTCCTGTGTGTGATTCTGATATTGAAAGTTGAATGTTTCTTATTCAACCTGGCCCTTGAAAGCAAATCAACTACTGCATCTTGTGCACAATGGAAGAAACAGGGAAGTGCTTCAATGTTGAACACAAAATAACTGTTAGGAAAATTCTCAAAGATTTTCAGAAGAAAGTTCGACCCTCAAGGATTTTCTTCTTTACAGGTGGACTTGAAAATTTGACTTTGAAATAAGGAGAAGAGCAATATTCACTATATTGCGAAGCTACACTCTTTTGAAAAGACAGGTATGTATACTCATTTGAAAGGGAAAAAAATCCTAAAAAAGGATAAAAATTGTTTTATGAAGCATCTCTTCTAATTGCAACTGCTATTCCAAGTTGAGTATAAAGCCTTCCACTGATACACTAAAGAAATACCGTCTACTCCTCTCCGAGCCCCCACGGCACTCCTCCTGTTAGTTCTCTGCTTCTGTTTCTCTGTCTCTGAATGCATGTGGCTCTTACACATTTAACGCCCTGAGCAGCTCTTCCTTCTTAGGCCCAATATGTAGAGGGGGAAAAAACGCTATGTCCAAATACCGCCTTGCAAATCTACGCAAATCTAGGCAAACCCCTTCATCAAATAGTATCTTAAAAAAAAAAACAAAAACAAAAAACAGGAGTTGCTGAACAACAGGGCATGTTACAATACCTGGATTCAAAATAATCTTGCCATTTCACTTCTCACTCTATGAGCGGTCACCTTGCTTGAGAATATGGGAAAAGCAAAGAGACCGAGGAAGGCCTATATACCCTCAGAGCCATGTGTGAAATTCCCTGAAGGAAGCACAGGACATCGTGTAAGTCAATGTAGCATGCCTCAAAGTCAGGATTTCACACAGCACCTTTCTTTTACTCAGTAGCTGTGTCTGACAGTAAGACTTAATTTATCAAGGAAGAAATAACCATGCTGTCTTTCTCCCATCAAGAGAACAAATCAAAGACTGCATTTCACGAGCAATGCCTTCCAATTAAGCAAGAAGGAGGAAAGAGAAAAGCTTGTGTTTTCTGCTGGATATTTGTGTAAGCAAATACATTGTGCTACTGTCGTGACTTAAACAATTGAGACTCATGGAACAAGGGGGAACTCCTAATGCAACTGGAATGGATTCAATGGTACACTTTAACCTTTAAATAATTTTCTTGAATATTCTATGTTATGGGGATTGAGTACTCATTTGACTAACTTATTGTAGCGGTGGTTTTGCAAGAATTAAATGCACTCTGGATGGACACTGACAATGAGATAAATCTGGATATATTTAAATGGGACACATATTGCTGCTTCGGGTCAAAAGTTTTTCCATGAGAAAATATCTCCAGTTACAACTAAAAGCAAGGGGAATATATCTTTTCTCTGTATTTAGTGGCTTTTATAAAATCTTTTATACATATTAACAGGTATATGGTGAATACTGGTTCCCCGAGTTGCCACACTTTCAGCTGAAAATGTTCCTAAACATTGGTCACAGTTGTAGTATAGGACTATCATCACACAGAACTAGGAGTTCTGCACGACATCTAAGGATTTTTGACTCTATTTAATAGGGAAGGGTTTTTTTCTGTTTCAAAGGGCAACACCACCACTTCAGAAAAGGTTAATTACCCTGATCAGTCGTTCATTATCCAACAGATTTATTAAGCATGTGCTACAGTCTAATGCAGTAGAGTGGGGGTTGTGGAAATTAATCATACAGACAACAAGATGACTGAGTGATCTATGTGGAGGTAGTAATCCCCACATTGTCCGTGTTTATCCCATAGGCAGGAGGCCATGGGAACCAAGGGGCTGAGTCCCCTCATCTTCGGGACGAGTCTTATCTCAGAAGGAATCGGGAAGTCTTCCGGGAGGACCTCTGGAAACTGACCAACCCAGGAGTGAAGGGCACTGCAGGCCCTCGGAACACTCCTGTACTGTGAGCCTCAGTGAGCAGACCTGGTGCTCCCAGCTTGTGTGACCAAGCCCACAAGAGGTCTATGAGGCTTTTCAGGACACCGTCATACTTGAAAATGGGAGCCGTGTCTCAGCCCACAGATGGCTGCTGATAGAGTGACTGGGTGGGGTAAGCCTATTCTTGGGCTCATCTAATCTTAGAGATCTGGAGACTCCCAGAGGGGTGGAGGAGTAGGATAGTTTCGGGGCCACCACAGTGGTGTTGACTTTCTTTGGAAAAGATCCAGGGGCTGTAACTTAAAGTGGTCTTTTTAAATTTCTTTTTTGGAGGAGAAAAGTCCAACAGAAAGAACCACCACCGTGTCCACCCCTCCATCTCAGTACCACTTGCATCGCCAACCCCCTGGGAGAGACTGTAAGACCACCACTGTGTTTTGCAGGAACCCTGCCTGCACGAAGCTGGGGGGAGCCCTGACACTGCCATTTTCCCTCCAGAGCCAGCTCTGTCTGTGCCATTACTGCACTGTAAGCTGAGGGGGCAGGGCTGGGTGCTCTCTGGAGAACAAAGTGCTAATGCTCAGTAATTTTGCAAACACATGAAGACAACATTGCCTACCTGCCAAGGGTGTGGCACTATGTTCTGGCAAGGAGGACGGCAACTGATTTCACTCATCCAAGCAAATTTTTAGGGTGTAATGGGAGTTGAAAAACATCATCTGCAGAGCTGCTACAGGGACAAACATGATTCGAAAATGATTGGGTGGGAGAGGTCATATTTATGAACCCTTAGTGAGGCTGTTTTATGGTTCAGATATTATTGATTTGGCTAATGTCTGAGTGTATGTATACATAGATTTTAATAAAAACCACCATGAAATTTGAGAAACCATTTCATTGAAATTATAGAACAAATGTATCTTGGAAACTTCACTTCGGGCAAGGCTGAATTCATTCACTTTGGGTGAATGGAGAGGACACTCCTATCTTGTCTATTCACTATAGAATGTGAGAACAACAAAAAAGAATGGATTGTTTTAACCCTGTCATCTTCACACTGCTTGGCAAACTATCAGGGATCAGAACACATCCAGAATAAGCTTTGGTTTTACCTAACATTTTACCAGTCTCACGACTGTGTCCACCATATCAGTTATCCTTTTATTTTACTCATGTTGATTTCATTTCCTTAGCCTTTGCTATAGTTTGGAACAATACTATTCAAAGTGTGATCTGAGAACAAGACGAGTCCACAAATGAAATGAGTATAGAATCTGAGGCTACTGAGAAATATCTGAAGGAATTTAACATGACTATGACTTCAGTCTCATCTCACTGAACGTATAGATGAAAAGTACTAGTCCAGGGGCACCTGGTGGCTCAATGGGTTAAAGCCTCTGCCTTCGGCTCAGGTCATGATCTCAGGGTCCTGGGATCGAGCCCCGCATCGGGCTCCCTGCTCGGCAGAGAGCCTGCTTCCTCCCCTTTCTCTGCCTGCCTCTCTGCTTACTTGTAATCTCTCTGTCAAATAAATAAGTAAAATCTTAAAAAAAAAAGTACCATTCCATGTCGGATTGGGGGTGAAGATGGGCATCAGTCCTTCACCACGAACATTCTGAATACTATTGGTTTAAAACATTTGGCAATTGCATGTAAAATATTTTAAAATTCCCTTCAGCTACTCACATGCAAACTGCTGCAGAATTTATTAGATCAACACTTTGTAACTTGTACTCAGATATAAAGATGTCCTTGTCATTTGGAACATTCCAGTTGCCTCTATTTTCTTTGGAAGGTTTTCAGTAGGAGAATGGTAGGTGCTAGTGGTGGTAACCACGGCTATGAAGAAGAGAGAAGGGGCCAATGGATCTCAGGGCAGACAGGCTTACAAATAATGGTACTCATCCCTGAGCGGCCTGAGGCTCGAGATATCACACATACACCTTATCATCTGGCCACTTCATAGTAATCTGGGTTGGGTCTAATTAATACTTGGACACACGATCACTTTGGAAGTTATACACTTTTTTTAAAAATCCCCCCTATGGCTCCTTAGTTCTAAAACTCCATAAATGCAAATGGCCTCACCCTGCTCACAGGCGCTTTAGGGAGAGGTTTCATGACCTGAGAGGAGTGTTAAAGACAATTAGACAATGAAGGGGCTACCACAGAAATGAAATTCATGCATGTATTTGGTAGGAACTCACATGCACATTCATCAGATGTAAATTTCTTTTTTTTATTATCATTTTAAAAAAGATTTTATTTATTTATTTATTTATTTGAGAAAGAGAGAGAGAGAGAGAGAGAGAGAGAGAGAGAGAGAGAGAGAGAGTGTGTGTGTGAGAGGGGGAAGGTTGGAGGGAGAAGCAGAACTCCCTGCTGAGCAGGGAGCCCGATGTGGGACTCGATCCCGGGACTCCTGAGCTGACTCTGACTACAGTGTATCTTACGACCTCCCCAGACAGAATGGGGAAGCAAAGACTATTACCCCCCCAACACATATTACTTATTAGCGAATCCTAACGCTCTATGAAATATGTATGCTAATCGGCCATAAAAATATACACTATTCCACTGAACTAGGAACAAAAGTCAGAATGGCTTAAGAAAAAATAAGGCAAATGGCCTAATGATCAGTACAATGAATTGGGCCTTCATTTTCTGGGCTTTGGGTTTACTTTTTGCAAAAATTAGACTCAAGTTCCCGTAAGTAGAAGAAAATGATTTGAAAACAGTAGGACAAAACAAAGATGTAAGGGAGGGATGAGAAATTTATATAGGCAAACCCAATACATTTTATGGCCGACTATTTTTGTAGTTTGAATACTGTTTTATTAACTTTTTATAGTTTTAAAACTGTTTTTAATGAATTTTGTTCAAGGCTGGATGAAGAGATTATTTTCATTTTAAAACTGGGTAGGCAGAAGAAAGGTGTTTGAACTCTGACTCACATGACCTTTGATGGTACTGCTGACAACTGAATGTACCATCTCCATTTCTAAACTAACCCATGAATGTTATGCTTCTTTAGCAATCCGTGGTCCCAGATCTCCTTAATAGCAAAAACCAAAAGCACGTTATGGTTGGATTCTTTGAATTCTCTACTTGAAGAAAGTAGCACCTCTGGTTTGGACAGCTACAAGGAATGGCAGAGACACGGGGCCACAACTATTCCAGTCTGCTAAAACATCAACATGTGACTGGCTGCTGTTGGCATTTCTCACATGTACAATGCCAACAATGGAAGGAGCCAGAAACACTGTGACCGCACCTACAGCCACCAGAAATGAAATTCAGTGGCTCCAAATATTACTAAGCATAATCGCGATGCTGTGTTTTGGACATCAGCTGATTGACTGTACAGCCACAGAAATATGATGCATCCTGGGCACCATCCACTAAAATTTTCACGTTAACATGGCAAGATACACTGCCAACCAATATGGCTGTTTCCAGAAAGCCTATGGAAAACTGACAAAGAACGAGTAGAGATAATGGAGCAATACACGGGGAGACCAAATGAAGAAAACAACTCCCAGTGAGAAAAACGATCAGAGTTTTAGTTAGTTTATGTTCACTGTGCACAGGACAATCTCCCTGAACTTAAAGCTCTCCAATAGTAGGCAGGAAGCTTCCAGAGGGCAAGTGTGATGAGTTACTCACACAGGAGCCTAGCAGAGTTCTTTTCAAACTGTAGGTGCCTTATAAATATTTGATGAATTAAATTGTTCTTAATTAGTCCTCTTTCCCAATCAGCTCCAAGAATCAAATAGTTTATTAAGAAAAAAGAAGTCCAAATATTTACGAAGCTTTTTTTGGGGCAGCAAATTCAGGATGGGACTATGACCTAAACAGTGGGCAGCAGCAAAACATCTGCTGGGAATGGAGGAGATCCTAAGGGTGGTTTTTCAGACAAAATTCAGTAATGCAATATGACCCCATATGAATGATTACTTGTAATCAGTGTTAATGGGGCACCTGGGTGGCTCAGTCAGTTAAGTCTGCCTTCAGCTCAGGTCATGATCCCAGGGTGCTAGGATAGAGCCCTGCATTGGGCTCCCTGTTTTAGCAGGGAGCCTTCTCCCCCTGCTTGTGCTTGCTCTCTCCTTCTCTCTCTCTCTCTCTCTCTCTCTCTGAGTCAAATAAATAAAATCTTCAAAAACTAAAAAAGAAAAGAAAAGAAATCAGTGTTAAAACCCCAAAAAGCAGGTAATTTGATAAACCAAAGTAATTCAAAGTGTCATAAAAAGATCAACAGCCATTCTTCCAGTTTCAGCTACAGGAACCCCTCCAGGAAGCTGGCTCGGCCTACTATACCCCGTAACGGTTTTTGCCAACTGAACTCAAAGCCCCATTAATGTGGGAAATTACAATATACCCTGTGGCATCTATTAACTTTTCTTTAATCATGTTTTGTCTCTTCAATTAGACTGTAAGTTAATTAAGAATAGAGAACTTCTGATATTTCTTCTGTAGCCATCATATCTAATACCATGCAAAGGTGATTAAATAGTCGATAATAAATTTAGGTAATTTACCACACTAATAGGTTACTATTAATAGGGGGGGGAAGCACATAATCCTGCCAGTAATTATGAAAAAGCATTTGACAAATTTCCACATCCATTCATACTAAAATCCACTTCACAACAGAAAAGGACATCTTTTACAAGAATGCCCTTCATCCTTCACTGGATTTAAGGCATTTATCTAAATAAATGCATAAATAAAACAGCAGCCTGAGGCAAACACTATACCTAAATGAAAAATGCTTTAAAGCCGCCTCTTTATAAGCCAGAAGGAGATAAGAAAATTTGTTGTCAACAAATCCTCTTCAAAATTGTCCTGGAGACCCAAGTCAGTGCAGGAAAATAACAAAAAGGGATAGACATACGATACAGAAAATAAGAAACAAACTTATTTGCTGATGAAATTAGTGCATGCAGAAAAACCACAGAATGTACAGGTAAGTCATCAGGACTAATGCTCTAGCAAGTCTGCCAGCTACAAATATCAATAAACACATGTAAATTTCTTGTATTTAACAGCAACAATCAGTTAGACAATGTCAAATTATGCACAAGGATTGGCAAAACGTAACAAGCCAGATAATGCCATATACTGACAAGGTTCTGGACAGAAGGGAAGTTTTATTTGCTTTGGAAAACTTCTTAGCAGTACCAAATAAGGATGTGTACATGTGTATCTTACAACTCTTCACGTTCTTAGGTATACTTATTATTGCGAAATAGTTGTACATATACCCAAGATACATTCAGAAATGTCCACAGCAGTTTTCGTAATGTCCAAACAACAGAAATAACAATGGAAAGTGTCCACCAACAGGAGAGAAACGGTGCTCTATCTGTTGCAGATTATGACACAGTAATTAAGAGGAGTGAACTACAACCTCAGAGATGAACAGAGCGGAACCTCAAGAAGGTAAGCATGAACAAACAGAAAATCGCAAAAGAACGCATTTAGTCCGATTCTTAGTCTTATATAAAGTTCAAAACAAGCACCACTATGGATTACACAGAGTGATCCATATACAGCAGAAGCATAAAAAGGAAACAGGTAACAGAACATTTAAGACAGTGGCTACCTGTGGGGGGAGAGGCAGGGGGACACGTGTAAATGGAGAGCAGAGGAGCACAAAGGCCCCAGTGGTGGTCTGTTCTTTGATGTGGGTGGGGAGGACCCTGGGACTCGCTGTACTATTCTTTTAAAACTACCTGTGTATGTCCTGCACAGTTTTTCCTTTTTCATGTATTGCACAAGAGGGAAGGAAAGAAGAAGGGTGGAGAGAAATGATAAACTCCTTCAAATGCTGAGATGACAAGTCTACCGTGGTACTGTCCCTGGTCGGAGGGTGTTAACTCCGCAGGTGACATCCGCAACACGTCTGGAAGAGGCTATACAGCAGGACAGCATACGTGGACTCCTTTTGCTAAAACTGATGAGTCATTTGTCATAATGCAGATGGTTTATGGCTGAAAGACAGGACTGAAAACACTAGTATTTTCTCATTTGAAAAACAAGAGTTTCACAAGATTAAATTTCCTCTAAAATTTTTAAGTACTACGTTGGAAAGCAGAGGAATCCACCTTCACATTTCTTCAATTATTTGCAATAAAACAAGGAAATGTATCCAACCACAGAAGAAATTTTTCTTCCACACTTTGAAAATCTGGAAGGTACTACTTTTATGTACGCTCATCTACCGTAAATACACTGAAATCCAAATTGTGCTATCGAGAAGTGAAAAAGCCAATTAAAGTGTCAACACTCCCAACGCCAGCCAAACCACCTCTTGGCAAATGTGGACATAAATGTTTTCATAACCTATGTTTTTAAGGTCACTATTCAGATTCTATAGTTCTACTCATCTCTGTTTTTAGAGACCTTCTTTCTCAAGTTTGGAAGGGCTGGAGATGGTTACTCAAACATGAGGGATAGTAGAGAAATTTTAAGTTTGGAAACTGGTCATGCTACAGAGCTCGGCTCATGTCCACAAATGCAGTGAGGGAAGGTGGAGCCTGAGGAGGATGAGGAAAACGGAGATCCAGAGACTGTCTGCAGAGCATCTGTTCCAGCAACCCAGTTGTGGGCCTTCTCCGGGACCAGCGAACCTCCATCTGCTGTGGGAAGTTAACTGTTCCCCAGGTGGTAGGCCCACCTGTCAACTGACAGTTGGGCATGTGCCACTGAGAAGAAGGGCAGACACATTTTGGCACAGGCCTTTGGAGCATTTCTTTAACTTAATGGCTGAACGAGACTTGAGATGAAGAGATGAGGAAACAGGAGGGGGAAAAAAAAAAGCAACAGGCCCTGCTGGACCCAGGCATCAGCTAGGGAATCTAGGTCACGCCTAGAACAGGCGTCTGATGGGGGATGCCACGGAGGGTGGAGAGCGACAGGGAATGGTGCCAGCCTCTGCCTTTCTGGGCTTGCCAGACCTTGGCAGGAATTCTGGAAAACGAGACATCCCGAGTCAGACACATTTCCGTACATTCCTCTCCCTCCCCTGCCTCCAGCTACTTACGTGTGGCTAAAGGACAGTCTGCCGAAGCTTTAAAACAAACAGCACTAGGATATGGAATCTGTACCTACTGATCCCAGAATTTTTAGGGCTAGAATACACATACAAAAGAAATCTCCTTTTAAAGCGCTATGCTATAGATTTATTCCAGGTGATGCCCAAAACCTACTTGGAATTCTTTGGGTATTTGGTTTTAGAATCCTTGGCATATTTTTGTCAGTACCTTGGGTGATGAAGATGTTTGGTTTTAAAGAATAAAATCCATTTGCCCAAACTGTGTAAGCAGGTGCTCAATACATACATGTTAGTGAATAAATGAGCAAATGGATGGATGAAACAAACACACATGATACTTGCACAAATTAATAATTAAGTAGGTGATCGGTGATAGGAAAGTAAAAAAATAAAAAAAAAAAAAAGCACAAAAACACATACAAAGGTTTTTGTGTCTGGCTCATATGCCAGAAGCCCAATTCAATGGGAAAAGAGGCACGGCTTGAAATGAGACCTAGTACCAGAGCCTCTCGTGGTAATCTTAAACATAGGGAATATCAGCCTCTTCGTCTTTGTGTTATTCCTGAAAGGGTTCATCTCTATTTCCCCTAAGTCCTCCCCTGTCCTCTAGTCCTAAGGTCACTAAGGCACCAGGCCTCAGCAAGTGTTCCTCTCCCTCACTGGGCTGGCTTCCAGAGGTATCTTTGACCAGGTCTCAGTCATAACCCCGACCCAGAGGATCCACAGGCTGTTCCTTGCTCTGTCAAATCTTATAAATGGCACAAATCTTGAAATCTAGATAAATTTTAATTAGGAAAATAGACCCAAATTATACCATTTATCATTTTTTCCTGCAACACAGTAGGTCGTAAACTTTCAAAGTCTGTGCTTAGGAGACAGCATTCATACACAGTGAGGCATTTTTTTAAAAGTCTGCTTCATAATTATATCCCATACACATACATACATTTTATAGGCACATTTAAATGCAGACATAAAGGAAGTATTCATAAAGGATGAGTGATGGACAAACACAAAGCCATGCTTTGATGTTAAAGATGCAGCCCTTTAAGTGTTGAAAAGGACATGTAATTGAATTCTTGGTAATCACTGAGAATAGTGTCTATTGTTGAACGTAGAACGCTCACAGAAGTCTCGTCTAGGGAGTTTGCTCTGTTCTAAGGTGCATGCTCCGTGGCTCGACTCAAACATGAAAGACATCCTGGCGCTGGGCCAAATGCCCGGGCCAGGGTGTTCTGTGGATCCCGATGGGCTCCCTCTGAGACCAAACCAACACCCCAAACCTGGTCTAACACGAACTGAAAAGACTTGGGCAGCATTTGGCCCCAGGGTGAGGATGCTGCAAGGGGCCTCCTGACTCTCTCCACACACTTCGGCACGTGTTTAGCAGCAACTCTGATTGCTGTCTTTCCCCAATAAAGAGCTTGCCTTTCCTTTACTGGCTATTCAGATTCTCATAATCCAAAGGCAGAAGGTGTGTGTAAATGTCTCCAGTGCAATTATGCTTCCTACATATATTCTATCCATTGAAAGACTGACGGGTTGTCAAACCTTTTCTGAAATATTAATTACGGAAGTAATTTCTGAAAAATGTGCAGAAATTACTTTAACTTACTCTTTCCTCTCTTAAGGATCAATGTTATCCATTATTTAATGACTTCTCTAGGAGGGACTTAAGTTTAGCATATACCCTGATAGGTATCAAGGGTCCGCTATAAAAACAGACTGTTTTAAGTACTGGTTTTTGTAGATATATATATACACATACCTTTTTTTTTTTTTAAATCTGTATCTTTAAACGCAGATGTGTTTTCAGTGTGGTCTCAATGTGAAGGTTTCTCAACAGGGTTTAGTCTGTGCAACAATTAGTCAAACAGATGAAAGGCATTTCAGATGATTACCCCAGAGACACAATGGTTCCCAAGAATGGATGCATATACACCATACAGAGCCAGTAGATACATTTTTGACATTTACCACCTGCCTTAGCAAATGTCATACCAGTTAATCTTGATGTTCACCAAATTTCTGAGTTCTACCACGACTCGTTTCCTAAGGCTTTTTATTTAGAGTTCCTTACCAATGGGCTCTCCAATGTCTCCAATACAGTAGATGTGCTTCCATTTCTTAAAGTGTACAGAAAAAAAGAATTCTACAAAATCTTGTCAGAAATGTCTGGATTTTGTCTTCATAGTACACCATGAAAGAACTCAGGAGTCACACACGGAAACTCGAAACAGTAACAACAACAGTAACAAAAAAGGTACCAGGATATGTAATTCAGATAGGTATTTTAAGTGACTTGCCATTTTCTCCGAATATGCTTCTAAAAATTTTTAAAGCATTTTTAGAAATGCTACCTTAATTTGTATCTTTTATTTTATCCATCTTTATAAGCCACTGTTAGCTTACTATGAAGAAAACAGTTTTAAAAACTGCCCCTTGGAACAGTGCACAAGGAAATGAGCTGGTCCATTGTGACCACTAGGCGGTACATGGCTTGGCCCATGACAGGCGTAGAGTTGCCTATCTGACAGTATTTACAGAGCACTTACTGTGTATGAAGGAGCTGTATCGGGCACCTACACACATCCCAGTAATCAAAACAGAGATCCCTTTCCCCAGGGAATTCTCTGCCAACGCGAGAAAAGGCAGATTGCAGCCTTCTGACGAGAACATCAGCTACGTCTGGAGTCGAGAGATACGGTGCCATACTAGTACGCAGAGAAAACAATGGTACCATGAAGACTCAGAATCCTTTTGAGAGTGAAGAGATATTCTCTAATGTGCTCTACCCCCTTCATGGGCCTGCAGCATTTTATAGATAGGGAGAATTTAAGGAATCCACTGCCACTTTGAGGTCAGAGGAGTTGATCTAAAATGCCAGTCTGTGCTGTCCTCCATCACGTGTTACCTGGCGGGCAGAGTACTTCGTAATAGGTACTAAAAAAGGGAACTATTATCTGATGCAAAAGTACCTTTTTTTTTTAAAAAGATTTTATTTATTTATTTGACAGAGAGAGATTACAAGTAGGCAGAGAGAGAGGAGGAAGCAGGCTCCCTGCTGAGCAGAGCCCGATGCGGGCCTCGATCCCAGGACCCTGAGATCTTGACCTGAGCCGAAGGCAGAGGCTTTAACCCACTGAGCCACCCAGGCGCCCCAAAAGTACCTTTTTAATTCGTGAAGGGTGCTTCCCATTCAAGAACATCAAGGGTTACATTGAGAAAATTTGTTGTTCTCTTTAGAATGGTTAATTCCTCAAATGTGACCTATTGTTTTAGATCTCCACTCTTTTTTCTTAACTTGTTCCATCTGTCTCCAAAGACTCTTTTCCACCTTCCCTTCTTGTCCCTCATTTATAAAAACCGATGAATAGAAACATATGAATGGAGCCTAAAAGCTGCTGGAAGTGGGTTACAGCCAGGAAAACTTAGGGAGGAGGTCGGCTGTTTATAGAAATTGCTTTTGGTGTCCTCAACTCCCTAAGTCAGTCTTGTGTTCTTTCTAAAAGCCAAGATGAACCGGTCATAAGTTAAGCCCAAATCTGCAGAACTTCTCCCCCAAGTACTGGAATACAATAGTCATTCTGTTTCACAAATATATAAAAACATACTTGGCTTAGTTTCTTCAATATATTACTCTCATTTCGATGGAGCTCATTTGTAAAAAAGGACTCATCGGCAAATTGGCAGCTGGGGCCTGTCCAAGTAGCAAGAAACATTCGAGAGAAGAATTTAAGACTTCAAGATTTAAAAAGGAAGGAAGGAAGGAAGGAAGGAAAGAAAGATGGGAGGGAAAAGAAAAAGAAAGAAAATTAAGTTATATATATATATATTTATTTTTTTTAAATTCAATGACAAGAGATTGTTGTGGTATAGTCAAAGCAGCAAATGACTTGAAGTCCAAAGACATGGATTCAGATCACTAGTTGAATCCTGGGTAATTTATTATTTCATAAAGAAGTAATACCCCATTTCCCGGGACAATCGAGAATTACCACATATACCGTATGTGAAACACACAGGGCACTACACACGTGTTAGTTCTTATTCCTTTCAGTCTCTCCTGTGTTTTCATAGTACTCTGAACATATTTTCATCGGCTCATACCATAATATACTGTGATCATTGGTTACATGTATGTGACTGGAGGGAAGGGGGCCACATTTTATCCATCTTTGCATCTCTATTCGGGAACATGGCAAGTGTGTGAAAAAATACTGGTTGAAATAATGAACAGTTGTTTTGTTAGATAACTAATTTTAGGAAACACTAAAATATGCTAAAAATTCTGAAACAAGGTATTCGTTCTTTGCGAAGCTTCCCTTTGCCAACACGCAGATAGAAAGGCATATCTACGAGGAGGAGTTTCCACAGATAAGTCTTCATATAAAGTCACTACACAAAGCTTAAATTTGGTCTGCCTAATGTACCTTTATTCTACTGAGCAATTCTCCTTAGCACAGCCAAAGCACCTGAACCAGGCCAGTCTGTCTTCTGGGGACTCTTAGGGCACAAAGAATACACTTGAGTCTACATCCATTGGATGCCCCAAGGCAAGAAGCAATTACGTGCCCCATTGTCTACCATTTGCAGGGGCTTCCGCTTCTATCTCAGACACAGGTTTTAAATATTCTCTCTCTACATATAAAATAAAAAAGCTGGCAATAACAACTGTTCTTTAATCCCACAGGGAGATGCCTTTTAGTGGTGAGTCTTACAGAAATAGTCAAACAAAAGCAGAGTTGTGATCAAAAACTATACTCTTTTGGGGTAATACAAAGACTTCTGAATGTGAAGGGAAAAACATTACAAATTTAAGAAAATCGTTTTTAGGTTCCTATAATAACATTTAAAAGCTGGGCAACATGTTCCAGGAGCTTGGGGCACTTTTGGTAAGTCATCTATTCGCTTCCACGTAAAAGGCATGAACAACAGTGAGATGTAAAATATACCGGTGTAAGCTTAAGGTGGAGAAGGAAGGATGCTGAAATCCCCCTTAGTTTTCTCAATGACTCTGGCTGTACCCTATGGGGACAAGCTACAAACACGTGCACGCTTACACACACAGACCCACATAGAGTCCATGGGTGCAGACACGCAGGGACAAATTTAAGAGCTTCCTCCGACGATCAGGATAAAAATTCACAAATGCACTCTTACAACATTTCTAAATGGAAAGCATGGGTCCCTCATTAAGGGTTGAACGAACATCAGGCATAAAAAGAAAAAAAAGCATGATGATTCGCTCAGTGTTTGGCTTCTCTCTCACATCCAAGCTCATGGGAGAACGGCCCAACCATGACAGGATGTTTAAAGTGTGCAGCATTAAACAAGAATCGAGGCTTGCAAAATTATTTCATAAATCTATGGAGAGACTGAAGAGAAGTCTGACGCCACCCTGTGTGTTGCAACTCAAAGGTGAGTTAAAACCAACTCTGGAATTAGTAACTCTGAGATCTCAAAGCTTTCTAATACCAGGATTTTCAACTTTGCAATTTAACAACAACCCTGCTGCTGGCCTTTCCTGACCTCTTGTGAAGTAAATCAGGCAAACTAATGTGGGCTAACAAGTCTTTTTCACACTGTTCGATCACCCTGCCTCTCTTTTTCTCTGCAGACATCGCCTTCCTCCCACTCTGTCTAGCCATCCTCCTCAAAGCACACAAAATGGCCACTGTAACCCCGCATTACTGCTCATTAGATCACAGGTTAGTCAAGTGGAACTGCCCGGGGTTCCCAAAGGAGAGCTATACTTCAAAAATCTGTCCATGTCAAATGAAGAAAAAAAACCCTGAGCGTGGGGTCACCCAGATCAATGATCAAAAGAAACAGAGAATGAAGGGGGAAAAAAAGCACACCCTCGTTTTTGTTAAAAACACACACAGGTCTGATTTATTATAAGGAATACAGAGATGCGATGGGGGTTTTCTCTTATGCACGGTTTTCTTTCTTTTTTTCTAATTAAGTAATTTCTTTTAATCAGGTCCTTTTGGTTAACTTTTGGGCTTTTGGAAGGTGTATGACTAATCCTTAAAATTTCCCCCGAAAGAGAACACACTCCAGGAAATCCAGTTTCTAGGAGGACCCTTAAATATTTCCAAAAACACTTGAAAAGCAATAAAAGTAATGCAGAGTAATCCACCTTTAAGACTTGAGGAGATTCTATTTAAATCTCAACGTAAGAATCGGTGCAACGACTCTAAAATAATCCCAGTAACCTCTTGGGCCTTCAAAGACAGGGAACAAGGAGCCTGTCAATCACATCATGAGAACACACCAAGTGACACACTATAAAAAGGAGATTTCTGGGCTTCTGTGGGGCCTCACAGAAACCTAGACATCTGCAGGTAGGTCCTCGGCTTGTCAAGCATCTCCCTCATTTTCATGGACCGGCAAAGCACAACCTTCTACATTTGCTTTTGCATTTTTTTTCTTGAGGTAGAGCTACCAACAGTATTGCAAAACTGACAAGTTTAAAAATTAAGGCAGAATGATCTGGAACACTGTAAAGAACAAACTTTAGTATCAAGTTTCACAAGTCAAAATCTCCAGATTTGATTTTCCTGGTTTCCTCACAACAGCAGAAGGAAGTACATTTTGTCAGCATAGTGATAAAAAACAGTTCGAAAAGAACACAGTTCGTATGAATGGTAGTAAAATAAACTGATTGCTTATAATTTAATCTAACCAAGCTAAGAGTTGATTAAGGTCTTCATTGTTTTTGAAAAAAAAATTTTTTTTTGGTATTTGCAATTTATTCTTTAAGCACTCTCCAAAGTATAAAAGCATACGGTCCCTAAACTGCATTTTCTGTCCTGTTCCTCTGTACTTAAACACTCACGACACTACGCCAGGCACAGGTAGAAGGGCCATTTAATCCTCTTAATGCCTCTGGCTAGAGGTGGAGGAGGTGGAGGACAGCCCTTAGGAGCTAACAGTTAATCCTGAGCACTCTCCATGCTCAATCCTGACTTAATCCTCACTACTTGAGGTAGGTGCTAGGACTATCCCCATTTTACAGATGAGGAAACAGATTTAAGTTTTTGCTCAATATTATTCAGTTGGTCAACAGTAAAGAGGGATTTAAATCCAGATGGTCTGACCTCAGAGTCTTTACTGCCTGTCACCTCTAAACTCAGAGAGCCAAGTTAAATACCCATCAAGTTAAATGTATGTATATCCTAAGAGCCAGCAATTTCAATTTGACATCTAGACACTTGAGAAATGCTTGCATATATACACAAGGAAACGTGTATGAAGATACTCGTCAACAGCTTTGTTTGTAATCACGAAAACCCAGAAACAACCTAAAAGTCTATCAATAAGAATAAATAAAAAAAAATTATGGCATAGTCATGCCTTGGAACATAATATATCAGTGAAAATAAATAAGTTAGATTTAAATATATAATCTCAAAAAATGTAATGAAAAAAGCATGATAAAGTATACACTCTAAGACACCACTTATGTAAATTTTTATCACACAAAACATTGTATATTACTTAGAGATACATGCATATGTATTAGAAGTATAAAAATGTATGTTGGGAAAGATACCAACTTAAAGATACACTCACTTCTGAAGAAGCGAGGGGAGGGGGCTTTGAAAATGCATTTTTACGGATTTGTTTCTTTAAAGAAAAGATCTGAACAAATATGGTTAAGTGTTAAATTTGCTAATCTGGATAATGGGTAGATAAGTTTCACTGTTACATCATTTTTTTTTGGTACTTATGTGTATCTTTGAAGTTTTTCACACTTAAAGTAATTAAAGTATGATTCCTTAGATGCATATCCTCATATTCTCACAAATATATCCTCCTGAAATCAGAACTGGAATTCCCTATAAATCCCCCCTGCAATAAAATGTAACAGTCTAGAGACTAAAGTATTAAAATTAACTTTCCTGAAATTATTACAGTATCCTGTCTTAGAAGTACCATCTTAAAGATAAGTATGTTCATTAATATACAGTCCATATTTCACTATGTTCTTAAGCAAAATTCATTAAGTTGGTATTTCTAACCTTTGGACATTCAAGTCTGGTAATCAGGTAACCTGGCTGAAGGCTGAGAGTTTTAAGATACAGAAGACCAGGGCACACGGGAAGAACAGGGAATATTTTTCACTGCATACTTTTCCTTTACCTGCTTAAAATTGTACCATGTGAGGGCACCTAGGTGATTCAGTCGGTTAAACATCCGACTCTTGATTTCAGCTCAGGTCAGCATCTCAAGGTCAAGAGACTGACCTTGTGTCCAGGCTCCCTGCTCAACGGGGAGTCTGCTTGGGATTCTCTCTTTCCTTCTACCCCCACCCACCCCCCTCATTAAAATAAATAAATAAATAGTAAAAAAAAAAATTGTACCATGTGGTTTTATTAGTCATTCAGATTAATTTAAATGAGATGGATTTTTAAAATTGAAACGAATGGATTTTTAAAGATTATGTAATACTCCATGGAGATCCAAATGAAAATGACAGGCACATATTTTCCACAGGATGGTAGTCATATAATCTTAATTGACAGAGAATGGATCAAGTAATGTCAACCACAATTCATTACAAACTTGTACATTTTTGTGAGCAGAGCTGGAGAAGAGACGTTATTCCAAAAATAATTTCAGTGAAAGTAAACCCAGCAATTATAGCCATCTCTCTTGCTTTAACATCTTAGAAATATGACATTTTTAATAGCACGTATTTTTCAATTCAGCTTTACTATGGCTAAAGAACCAGATGGCAAAGTCTTGACTAACTAGAATCCAAATAAGAACAAGTACTAAAGGAATTACAATTTTTGTATTCCATCTTTAACAGATAAAACTACAAAAAACACAGATTCATCTCAAGTGTTTTACCAAAAAAAGCAATGTCTAGGGTCTTATATGAAGTTAGTACAAATTCAACAAAATATCCCATACTTTCTGCATCTACACTGCTAGAACTAAATGTTCTGAATAATTAAAGGGGCACTGCACATTAGAATCTTTAAAGACTGTATTTCCCTAGAGCAGAAAGCTGTGCTGATATAGTTTAAAAGACTCAATATGAGAGAAAAAGAAAAGCTTCTGGTAAAGTATAAAACAGATTAACTATATTAATAAAGAACTGCTGCTAACTCTAATAGGCTCAAGCAATCTGGTGATCTCATATTTTACCTTAAAGTCTGTTTTCCCTTTTTCAGCTAAAAAATGAGCTTAATTTGCTTGTTAATATAAAAGTCATTAAAAAGCCATTATTAATTAAGGAAAAACAGAAAGATGTCCAAACTTGAGCTTTAATTAAAGAAAAACATCAAAGTCCACATAAAAATATGGGAAATTGACATCTCTTTTTATTGCCCCAAACATGTAGACACATGCATTTTAATACTTAATGAATCTCTCCCCACTTGTTTAAATCAGATATTTGGACTTACCTTTTCAGTAAGTTGTACAAGTACCATTTTAAAGGAAACTATTCTAGAATAGAGTAAAATGTAAATGTTCTTATATGTTATAAGAAAAATTCTTTCTTAAGAATTTCTGTTTTGGAAAATCAGAGCATTCGCCTGGGCACAAGGATTTGCTTCTGTATAATGACAATAACCATAATAACGATACTACTTAGTGCATATAAATTACACCTGTATCTCAAGATCTTCTTTGGCCTATTTTTTAGGGTATCTCTAGTGATTATTCAGTCTTCTCTTCAATGCAATATGTGAAAGCATCATGAGAGAATCTCTTTTATAGCATCGTTAACAATTGTAACTCTTCAACCAGCTGTTCTCTAAGGGTTCCTCTGCCAAGCTCTTATTTTCGTTTCATTATTTCTTTGTTCTCCTTGTCTAAACTACATGCAAGTTACCCAGATTTCCCACTCTGGCCCCTTTCAATAAAGACTCGTTTTGGCTTGACAAATTATTAGTCATCACCACAGTCCAAAAATAAATCGTCTTTTACAAATTATACATGTTAAAATTATGATGTTCTATGGAACCTCCAAATTATTTCACAATTCATATGCAGAACCTTCTTCCCGTAAGGGTAAGTGGGTTTCACTTATCAGCGATGAAAATAATTCCAGTTATTTTATGGGACTGCTTACTACCTAAGCATTCTTTATAGAGCACTCTTATTTCAGGTGTAGAATGCAAGTAAACTCAATCTATGCATCGCGTGTTTACCACAATGAATCCAGACCCTGTAATGTGTTACATTCTAAGCCTAAATAAAACAAAATGAAACCCTACTTGACTCCTTTATAAAATAGAATACTTGTCATTTTATTTTGTCAGAGATTTATGTGTACAAGTTTCAATTTCAGAATTTCTAGCCAAGAAGGTAATTTCTATTTTCACTACTGGATACGGTGACATCAAACACAGCAAAGATCTTAATTGGCCAGTCAAAGGAGAACTATGTGGTATCTTCAAAGTGAGATGCTGCTTTGTTCAGTAGACTTGTGTTGACACCTTCTCGTTTGTGTTGGAAGTCTGTACCGTACCTTCATTTGAAACCACTAGATACCCCATTTCTCCAAGGTCTTACGTAAATACTTTATAAATAGAGTCGGGGCTGAACATGGATGCCTACATCGAGAGATATTACTTAAGAAAGAAAAAGAGATTCTGGATTATCCATCAACAAAAGGGGAAAGAGATTCTATAGCCAAAGCACTCCGGTGTTGGTTAGTTCTTTTCAACCAGCGTCGCCCATGTACACTGAAAAGAGTGTCTACTTCTGAGAGGCAGTCTATCGTCTGTACCACGACACATGGCTACTCACTGTTTGCAGCAAAGGCACATCTGATTCACAGGTAAAGAAAGAAAAAAAAGGCAGCAAAGAGAAAATTTCAGTTCCTAAGTAGCAGAGTATTCTATTCATCTCAAAAGATGAAAGCAGTTATCTTTCATTGCACGTTTTTGGTCTTAGAGGAAAGAAGGCCAAAATATGTGATTTTCACATTTGTGTTAATACAGCAGAGCTTTTCAAAGCCACTGCCAAAAATGGACTGGTTTTCTTACCTGCTTTTTCCATGCTTTAAGTTAAGGATGTCTGTCTCATTATAAACCTTGCTGGTTCCCTAGACTTTCTGTAGTCTGGCTTTGCTGTGATTACTGGTCAAAACCTTTAATTACAGTATATAGTTTGTGCAGCTGCCTGGAAATTGGTCTCGGGGTCAGTGGCTCTTCCCGTTCCCCTCTTTCCATTCTTTTGAAGCAATATTGCTGAACTGAAGGCATTGTTCCAGTTTTCTGGTGTGCTCTGTCTGCTGCACACTATGAATAGCTTTGCAATCACTCCAGCAATTGGTTCTTCAACTGCCTTTAGGTTGTCAATTGTAATTCATTGGCTCCAGGCACCTTTTCTCTTTTCATTCTCTTGCGGTCTTTTCTTATTTAATTTGCAATAATATTAGGGAATGTCTTCTTCAGACATGTCACTAATGTCTTCCTGATTATGAGGCTGGGATGTACGGTTGACTTTCATATAGATGCCTGTTAAAATGTTTCAATATTTCCTTTATCTCTGACTTGTGATGACAATCACTGTAGTATCTTGTAAGGAATTTGGCTTAACCTTAAAGTTTCTTTCTAAAGAATAATCCTCCTTGAAATATTCTCATTGGAGTTAATTCATGTAATTAGTTACATTTTGATAACTTCCTGAAGATATAATTTTTCATTTTTGTGATAAGTTTTCACATTTTCTACCCATAATTATGCCCTCTTCTCTTTTTTAGTTTATAAATTTGAGCTCTGTACAACTTCTGTAATTAGTTAACTAAGAAATAAAGGCTTCTGACTAGTTAGAAATCAATGCCTATGTTTTCAGGGCCCTTCGGAGGACCTGCAGTTATTCCTCAAATGCTGTTTTTCGAGATTATATAACATTCCAACTATTCAAAACGAGTTCCAATGCTTCTGCATTACAGGATTTTATTTTATTTTATTTCTAGGAATAAGAACCACCATCTCTTGATTTAGTAAGAAAAAACAAAACCTCAGTGCCTTATGTCTCAACTCCTTATTTCTGGATAAAACCCAGCAGGATAACCCTTCTCATTAGCCTCAGCCATCCCAGAGTAACCAAAGGTATTTTTAAGCAGACACTATGTAATAATAATAATGAAAATAATTATCATAATGATAATAACTAACGCTTATTGTGCTTTTTATCTTCAAAGCAACTTACTGACATTAACCATGTGTCTATTTTCAAATTCATTTAACTCGACAAATGTTTTATTAACTCTGTACACCATGCAATGTGTAGTAAACTGAGTTTTCTTTTGCAAATGAAAAAAAAAAGTGGAACTAGGGCCAAGAAAATAATTCTGTAAACTTCTGCCTCAGAATCACTTGTTGGCTTTGCTGAATAAGAGTTAATGAAGACTGATCTTTAAAAAATACAAAGTTGAAAAAAGGGTGAAGTTCACCACTACAACCACTCAAATACCTACTGCTTCAAAAAAGACCCAGAAAGAAAAAGTCAAAGTCTAACTGTTGAGTTATGATTCATTATCGTAAAATAACTGTGTATATACAGGAAGAAAAACGTTAAATATATGAAAAAATCCTTTAAGTTTCATTAATGTAAAGCAATTTTATGACAAAGCTTGATTTGTTCTTTTTTTTAAAAGATTTTATATTTATTTATTTATTTGAGAGAGAGAAAGAGCATGAGAGGGGAAAGGTCAGAGGGAGAAGCAGGCTCCCCGCTGAGCAGGGAGCCCGAAGCGGGACTCAATCCCAGAACTTCAGGATCATGACCTGAGCCGAAGGCAGTCGTTTAACCAACTGAGCCACCCAGGCACCCTAGATTTGTTCTTAATAAACCAAATATATTGCTTTAAAACCATTTCAATTAGGTGCCCATCAAGCTTCATTATATACCAGTCTCCTTGTGAGAAATAGCAAAAGTAAAAGTTTACTCTGCTAGCAACTGAAGTAAAAGCTCTACACTTAAAATACAGGCAATTAATAAAACGTATTAAAGGACTACTATTCAGTCAAGATGTCCTGCCACTTTCTAGGAGGGATCTGGGGAAGGAAATAGCAACCTGCTAAAAGCAAGGTCCTCAAGTGGACAAACACAAATAAGTACATAAAAATATAAGAAAACAAAGATGTGTAAATCTGATAGCTAGAAGATTGAACCTTTGAGAAACTATTAACATGGTCAGAGTGGTGAGAATTTGCAGAAGATGCGATTTAGGAGTAACAGTCAAAGATCAGGTTTGGTATGGAGGAAACAGGAGTCAGACTGGGTAGAGTTAAGGCATTTGGATGAAGCTGATGGTGTTAAAGCCAGGAGGAAAGCACAGGCATGTACATTAAGACTCCAACATCATACTCATTGTAACAACATATAATTAAGCACAGAGACTTACACAAGCCTGAATTCCTGTCCTTCAAAGAGCTTACAATCTTGAGGGGTAGACAGAAAAGTTACAGGCAATTAATGGTGGTATTATGGTTTGGGTCTGCCCAGGATGCCTTTGGAAGTCAAAAGGAGGACACGCAGCTCAGCCCTCAATGTTCAGGGAAACTTCTTGATGTCACCTATAATCATTAGGTGGTTTTCCCAGGGCAAGAGAAATGGCGGGCAGCAGCTAAATGTGAGTGAGAAAAGAGAAGGGAATTTAATTATCAAGCACATGAACATATGAGATCAGTGGCATTTCATTTGCTTCTAGAAGGAATTAGAAGATAGTACTGGTTTTTAACATGAGTGTCATGGAAGACAGAAAATCTGGATCTTAATGGTCTGTGTTGAGAAATGGGGGTGGGGGGTAAGAGGGAGATCTGGGGATGTACACAATCAGGAAACCGAGAAGTACTGCAGAGGTGGGGGAACTGTGCAGTGAAATATCTGGATGTGGACAGTAAATAAGAGATGGAATTGAAAGAGGTTCCAAAATTTGCCAGCTTTACATAAAACAAAGATATGTGTGTGACCGACTACAGGAAGAAAGGGGAAAAGAACAGGGGTTTTATAAGAGAATATAATGAATTCTTGTTTTATTTTTTAAATGCATTATACTTTATTACCTGACCTAAATAATTTTCTCGATAGGATGGATCTTCCTGATGTAATGCTCGTTAATGGGAGTTTTATTAGTTTTCAGTAGGCAGGGCATATTCTCATGATTATTGGTTGGTGGGTACGAGAAATACAGGTACATGAGTTCCCTTGAATGGTAAGATCAAAGTGGCTAGATTTAGAATCAATGAAATCAAATATACAAATTCATTTTTTCAAGGAGCACATATTTAGTAAGTACACGAATGTACAATAAAATCTTGTTTTGGTAGTCAGCTAAAAGTTGCTCTTTAAAATACAAAAGTGTCATATTATAAATGTACCTAACTATTGAAATGATGATTATTTTCAGCTTCTCTTGCACGTTAGTAAACATTTTCAGGAGACCATGGAATCATTCCATGGAAAACAGACTTCCAAACCCTCTCATTGTTTCCCCAAGATTAAATTGTAACAGAGTAAAGTACATCTGTAAGGAATGGACAAAAAATAATTTGTATCTCATATCATTTTAGAATAAGTATATGTCCCATAAGGGAATTTTCAGACTGCTCACACAATAGGTATGTACACTGCTCTATGTGAAATCAAATCAGTATTCTAAAATGCTGCCAAGACACAGGTCAAGATACTTGGAAGACTCCTAAGATTTAAAGTACATGACACTTTATAATCATTGTACAAACACACACACACGTTTCTCTCCATATACAGAGAGTAATAATAAACTTAAGTATGTTATGTGACTTCAATGCTGCTTTGCATTTTCCAATAAAAAATTTGTCACGTAAGATCAGAGATGATATTCGCTACTTCACAGAGATACCAAAACAAAACAAAAAACACTACTCCACTGTTAAGCAGTATGAATACAGAATGAAAATTTTAAATTAGAGTCTTACTATTTATAGTGTCTAAATATGTCAATCCTTCAAAATTCTCTGACCCTTTGTAGGAAGGAGAAAAAGGTATACAATTTAGCAATAATTACCTTTAAGTAAGAATTATATGTAAATGTAGTGGTCAAATAACATGAAAACACATACTAGCAGTCTCTTTCAGAAGAGGTCTATAGACTAAGAAGTGAGAACTAGATAAAAGTATTCCTGATACACTGAATACTGAAAAGTATTTTTCAAAAAAAATGAATATTTATAATCAAAACAAACCATGGGCTAAAAAAGTAATGTTTATGTCATCATAAAAATACTTGCAAATACTCTTCTCACATTTACATTTTGTTCTTTTCCAATAGAACACCACTTTCTATGTACATCACGGTAGCAAACCGAATGACAATTGCAAGAAAACTGAGAAATGCCTGATCACAAATTTTAACCTTAATGCTGACATCCTAATTGAAAAGCTGGATCTTCCTGTGGTATAAATTAATAAGCCATGGAATCAAGAGAGTAATCTGACCTTACAATTTCACTTCAAAATATTTCAAAGCTTCTACTTTTTAATATTTGACAGAGTTCAAAAATATTTGACAGAGTTGACTCAGTATTTGATGTACTATTCCTAAAAAAGTGAAATACTTTTGAATTAAGGACATGGACGAATATTCAATCAGACTAGACTGCTGAAGGTTAAACTATTTCTTTCACATTAACACAATTAATGTGTCATTTTATAATACATGGTAATGCCCAATGAAACAAAAATACAATTTTAAAAAGCTAGGAAGTAAAAGAGTCCCAATCGGCAACTGTGTAGAGGGAAAATAGGATTACATTTATTGGCTACTATATCAACTTAACTTCTCATAAAATCCTCCTGATCTATTAAATAACTTCAGAACTGAAGTATGCTCTCTTATGGGAGTTGTAAAACAAATTAGATACAATTACAATTCAATACAAATAAAAAGCCAACCTATTTACCCTTAAGATGATTCTTGGTTTAGAGCTTTACTATTTAAATTGGACTAGAATTTTCCCTAAGGAATCACATGGGCCCCTTGACTTAATTATAGATCTTTATATTATACTTTCTATAGAGAAACATAGTTGATAGGAGTAAATTCTGGAAAACTGTGGTAACTACACCTCCCCAAAGTGAATACAACAAACATCTGTTTGTTTCAAGAACTGCTTGGCTTTCAGACAGTACGTAAAGGGTGTTCTTTTTCCCAGTGTTTTGCTATTTTTTAAAAAAAGGTTATTTGTTAAGAAACATGTTTCTACTATCAATTCTCAAAACCTAAAATATTAAAATTCTAAGTTAAGCACAGGTCATTACCAGGTTTATTATAGAAGGCAAAGTATGCAATGTACAAGACTCCACTTGCATTCTAAAAGGGTAACAAAATAATTGGGCATGTTGCCCTCTGTCTGTGGGTTACAAAGTAATTTTAACCATTGTCTTCCTTTCTTAACTCCTTTACACAAACATCGCAACACTCAGAGCAGAGGATGGGACTTAATATACAAACTCCTGAGATTTTCATACTCCATTGCAATCCCGGTGATAATTCAGCTTTCTCCTTGGGATCTCACCAGCTTCTAAACTCGACAATATCCTGTTATCCTCAGTAAGTGATGAATGAATTCTGAAAGTTCTACTCAAGTGACGGGATAAATAATTGCAAATTTTTTGCATAATGCATTAAGCACAAAATCTACTAATTTCAATGGGAGGAGGGGAGGATTCAATGAGCCCTATGACTCCTTGTCTTTTCTTTACTGCATCAAAGACTTGTTCCGTGCTTTTGGTAAAGTGGATACATTTTCCCTGATGCTGAAAGAACAAAATTTGCCTCAGAATCACAGGTATTTTGCAAAGTAAAAACCCATCTCTTTAGCATTTGGAAATTACACGATGTGCATACAAATTAGGTACAAACGAATAAAAATGTTTATAAGCAATAGAGCATAGGGCACGTAATACCTTTATAATAAGTAAAGGAGGGGTAGTAAACAGATGACCAACTCTAAACATATTTCAAATAACATGTAAGTTCGTTCACTTTTTAGTCTTCTGTACCCTCTTCTACCCATGTCTCCTCCCAACCATTTTGAGATTACCATTCACTAAAAGTTTAAGGTTCAGTTTTTGCAATTCCACTTTTATGCTAACTTACTAATAAGGTATTGATTTAATCCCTGAAACATTTCTGGGGGTACTTCAACAAGGCACCATAACAGTACTATACTGAGGAACCTCTTTGTCTTTCAAGCAGTGAGTAAAAGAAGAAGGTTCCGATTCTGTTTCTGCCAAATCCAAAGTATGAGCACTTCCTTATGCTTCAACGAATGTCAAGAACTAGAATTGAACTTGCCCATGTCTTCAGTTAAAGTCTAAAATATTAACATGCACCTGTATAGTATGTGTTTATATAGCCATAGGGAAAATGCCTTAAACAGTCCTCAAAATGGCATTTGCAAATTCTATTACCAGCAAAAATTTTGAGGAAAATTCATTTAAAGTTGATATAAATAGAAAGTCAAAGTCATACATGTGCCAGTATATACAAGTTTTCAATAATTTTCAAATCCTTTTCTACATTTACAGCCTCTGTCTCAGTAAAAGATGAATCACAAAAAGATATCTGCCCGTTTCCTAGGAAAGATAGCCAGCCAACACACACAAAGCATATTCCAGAGCAATTAACTGTTAAAAGCTTCCTTTCTTCAACATGACAGTCTTCAATTTTTATGGAGGATTACTGAGTTGTGAATTTGATTTCAAGAAAACATCAGTTTCAATTTTATGATATCTAAGAAAAAGTTTCTTAAATTTAAAGCAAAAAAAAAAAAAAAATCAGCTCTTGTCCATAACTTGAATAAAGGAATTTTAAGTTATAAGGTCACTTGTATATGTATTTCATATGTTTTTTTACAGATGTATTACATATTACATACAAAACATTATCCTCTGTGTTCTTCATACCTGTATTTCCCACAATGAATCTCAGAACAATGCATTTTCACCAAATACCTTATAATTATAAACTAATGGAACACTATCCATCATTAGATACGGTTACCACCATTCTAGAAACAGAAAAACTGGTGCTGAGCAGTTAAAAGATTTACCCAAAGCCTTAAGAACAGATCAGGAAGGCACCACAACCCCATTGCTGAAGATGTGCACATTAACGACTCTCTGAATAGATTCGCATAGCTTTGTTTCTATCTTAATCACTTAAGGTTATCTAGATTTCACAAAATCTAAAAAAGAAAAAGGTGCTTGCTGACCACTTAATGCTGAATGAAGCAACAGAGGATAGACACGAGCTCTAGTTAATAAGAAACCCTTGCCTTCTTTACTATTTTCCTAAAACTTAAATGAAAATTCTTTACGTAGTACCTCTCCTACTGCTGAGTACTGTCAACTTTGAAGTGAATCATCCAAAAATCATCCCACTCACTTAGTAAAAACCAAAACCAAAACCAAAAACTGCATTATTGTCATCTTACTGATGAGAAGACAAGCGAAGGAACAAGGTTCTTCGCGTGGGTCCCACGTTAAGTGTGAGAGAAGTCTGCCCTGGACTCCTCATCTTATGCCCTGGACTCCTCATCCAATTTTTTCAGACTATACAGGGCAGTGTTGTTCCTCTTATATTATTGGGAGTCACTAAAGGAAGCACACAATTTCCTGAAGGCAGGGAGAGAAACCTATTCTGGAAGTTACAGGTGTAAAGGAATACATGAAAAGTTTTGATTTCACTGTACTTAGGTTAAAATTCACTACAATTCAAGTTTTAAAAATTATTCACCTATCTTATTCCTTTAGTATCCATGAATCAGAAACAGCTGGGTGAGACACTGAATTCCCTCCCCCCCACCCCAAAACTACACTCATGCTTTTATAGGTGAGATACAAGCTAAAAAATGAAATTAAATGAGGAAGATAAAGAATGGGTCCATATTAAAGCGTATTTGGTGGCATGGAACTTGCAAGATAAGACATCAGTTTTCAGCCTGGCTGGTTACAGAATAGGACTCACTGCTTCTAGTCAACAGTGAGCATTTCAGAGGGACAAGAACATGACATTTGAGGGCAAGTGATGCATGGTAATGCGCATGATGCATTCCTTGAAAAGCTGGAGAAAAGAATGAACTAAGGAAGCGGGCAGGGTAAAACAATGTTCAATAATCAGGCCTTCAGATGAGAAAATAGATGAGAAAAATATTCAGATAAGTCCTCTAACTTTCGCTAAACAGTTTAAAAAAAAAATCTATGCTTTCCAGGTGGAGAAGGATATATAAACAATAATTTCTGTAGATCGATAGTCTTTCTACTTTCTCAGAAAATTGTGGTTTCATGTGGAAAAACAATATAACCAACATATCCTGAATTATAGGCAAGTTTTCAGATTCCAAGGCGGCGGCAAAAGTGCAGCAAACAAGACAAAGAGTTGTCACGTTAATGAGACATACCTCTTGGACTGATCGAGCAGCTGGCTTGTCTTGATGATTGGCCAATATTAAAAAGGGTAAAGTGCATAACTGTGGGTGCTGAAGAGCTGAGTGCAGTTCATTTCTAGCAGTTTCTAAATCATCTTCTGAAGAGGCACTGTCTAATACAAATATTACCCCTTGAGATCCTTGGTAGTAGCGACTCCAATATTTCCGGATATTATCAGCCCCTGTCAAAAACAAAACAAATTCTCTTTTTAAAAATAGCTTTCAGAAACTGAAAGAACGCTGAATAGTACTGTTGGGAACACCCAACAGTAATTTCTAATGGAAACAGGTGTAGTTTTTAAAAATTAAGTGCAGAAAACATGGCTGATGAGAACAAAGGCATGAAAGCCAACAGTTGGATATGGCCTTGAAGAACACCACCAAAGTTGAGGAGTCATCCTTCATACCTTTCTTATCAACATATGTGAGGAAAACCAGAATATTTTTTAGATCGAAACTCAAAATGTTCTCAGATTTTGCTTACTAGCCCTAAATAAATTCCACTCTTCATAAATTTTGAGCTTAACTCAGAGAGCAGTGTAATGTAGCTGTTCAGAGAGGCTTTTCTCCCCCCTAGACAATGAAAATTAACTTGGTATTTTCTAAAAGAACTACTTGCTGATCAGAGCAGCCTTGTTTAGTTTCTTCTAGAAAGTGAAAACTATTAGCACAATACCCTCACGTATCAAAGTGCTGAAATTTGTGATGAATTTAAATCTTGATACATTTGCATAAACTCATTTGGCAATGAGCATCCTCATGGCCTTGGTATGATGGGGTGTTCACAAAAAAAGACACTGAGATTCTCATCAGCCAGGGCTTCATCTTATTCTTCTCTGGATTCCCAATATCCAGCATAATATAGAACTTGAAGAAGCCCAGTACAGGAATGAGGAAATGAGGGAAGGAGGAAGTGAAATTATACACTAATTAGGCTTCATGGATTTTGAGACTAGAAAGACCTAGAGAGACTGTCCAGTCCAAGTGTCTGAGGAAATTGGGGCCAAGAGAGGTGAAGTGAGTAATCCCATTCATGTGTCTAGTCGACCACAAAACTGAGATTTGCATCTGAGTAGACAACCTATCCATAGGGAGGTCATGGGCATTCCCCACTACATCATGATGACTGCTTCCTTTACTTCCATTTGATTCATGAATAGCGCTGGCAGTGTGTATATGGAGGGTAGGTAATGGGGGGTTTAGGCTTATTGGTTATATAACAAAAATCAGATAAAGGTATTTATCAATTTAGTGTATATGATCAAGTCTTAACCAGTTAGTAACTACATGTGAGCCATCCATTGGATATTTAGCTCCTATGTTGAATACACTGCACTTAGTGCTAGGGGTACAGAGATTAAGGCCTGGAGTTGGCATGCACTAACTGGCAATGGCCAAATGTGTGCATCTCTTTCCAACTCTGTGTTCAAGGAGACCATCCTGGAAGCTCGAAACAGGACAGGGTGGGAATATTTTCACCATCAAAATCAACAACAGCTGTCATGAGGTCTTTTCTTCCCCTGAAGGCCAACGCACCACTGGATGACACATTAAGAAGCCCACATTTTTCTGGGAGAATAGGAAAAAAAATAATAAAGGAATAAAGCCCTGTGATAGAGGTACTCCTTAAGCGGGATGAGAGCATCTCAACCGGACTGGGTAATTCTCTTGAAAAATAGCAGTTACCAAACACCTACCATTTATTAAGTACTTTCTAGATTCCAGGCACAGTGTTAGGTGTTTTCAAAAGAAGAGCTCATATAATTCTTCCAACTACCCTAAGAGGGAGGTGTAATTGACTCAGGATTTAAAACTAATTTTCAGATTTTTAAAACCCAGGGTATTATAATACTTTGCTGAAATAACCAGCTACATAATAAGATCAAGGACACTTAATGCTGAGTAATCTTCAATATGTAAAGACATGGGATGTGACTAGGGGTGATGCAGATCAGGTAACATCCAACCAAGAAAGCAGAACAGAACAAAGCAGAAGGAAAAAAAATTAAGCCAGAGATTATTTAATATAGGTAGTCAGTTGCATAAGTGATGGCTGAACTAAGAAAACAACAGAGGCACCGAAATTAGCAACACCTTAGGCCAGGTTCCCTAGGAACAGAGTCTGAGATGGCATTTCTTGAATGCCTAATTACAGACAGTACCATCAGGAGAAAAACCAGGAGTGAAAAAAGTAAGCTAGAATTGGGAAGGAGCTAGACAAAGATACAGTTTCAGAAATCTAGCCTCAGCTTGATCCAACAAGGAGCTCTAGAGCAGGGACTGAACCACAGAAGTTGTCCAGTCCAAAGACCAGGGGGCTGGGCTGCTATACCCCTGTACAGTCATTGGCTCTGAGCCACCCCTAGGGAAAAGGAGGGGGTAGGGGTGTGATCTCATACTCTCCCAGACATATTTGGTTGAGGCAATTACAGTCAGCCAAGGGCAGGCCTCTGGAGAAGGGTACAGGTGTGAGTCATTAGCAGCCAATACTCGCAGCAGCTGGGAGATGGATGCACTGGCCCAGTAAAGGAGATCTGGGTAGGATACCAACAGCATCTGCTACAAGCTACATCCAGACATTATCCATATGCTAGAGAACCATCCATAAGCTTGAGGAGCAAGCAGTGCTCCTCGAGTAGCAGCAGTGTTACCTGATGGTTAATGTTTAAAACAAAAATACTGTGTGTGTACATCTCTGTACATAATTTATTACAAATTTTACTAAAGTATGTGCAGCACAAAATTTTCATCTAATATATGCAACATACTTTACTGTAAATTCCAGAGCTCATTAATGCTCACAAAATGGTTCCATGATTTTGCCCAACTTTTATATCCATAGTCAACCAACAGTTGCAACTGACCAAGTACAGTTCCAAAATAAATGTTGATTGTGCTAAGTGTTTTACATGTATTATCTCATTTACCCTTGACAATCTTAAGAGGCAGATACTCTTATGGCTCTCATTTTATCAATAAGACTAAGACATGAAACAATTACACAATGTGGCCAAGGTTACACACCTAAAATACATATTTAGGTCTAATGTGATTGCACTAGAAGGATCGCTGACTGGGAAGGCGATAAAACTGAACAAAGAACTATTACCACATAAGCCAAGAGGGGGAGAAAAAGCAACCTATTAGAATAAAAGGTACTAAGTGCCCATATTTATTAATGCTCAGAGTAGGAAAATGCCCAAGAACATTTCCAGCCAATTAATTCAATGAATAGTATTATGAAGTACTATTCTATACAAGTCGCTGAGCAAGAACCCAAAAGAAATATTTAAAAATCCATTATTCCCTTTAGATCAAATCCTCAAATTCTTTGAAGTAATAAGAACTATAACAAGGCCTGTAAATACA
Organism: Ailurus styani; assembly: GCA_002007465.1. Taxonomy (NCBI): domain Eukaryota; kingdom Metazoa; phylum Chordata; class Mammalia; order Carnivora; family Ailuridae; genus Ailurus; species Ailurus styani. The sequence continues at coordinate 398,311 of LNAC01000066.1, forward strand.
TTAGAGGGAATCAATGTGGCCACAGTATTAAGAGAGTGTGCAGAGAATTAAAGTATAAAGAGAAGAATACTGGCTGCACGTTCCAATGAACTTTTCCATTGGAAATAGATGGGACATACTCAAAATCCAACTCATGAGGCTCATCTCTTTCAACAAGAAACTATTTCCATCTGCCACATTTAGAAGCACATAAGACACCTGAAAATAGTTAAACAGAATGATGGTGAGTCCAACGACTGTGTTGGTGGAAACGAACCCAGAAAGAAAAGTCATTAATTTTTTTAAAATTTTTTTTAAAGATTTTATTTATTTTTTTGACGGAGAGAGAGCTCAATCAGAGGAGTGGCAGACAAGGGAGAGGGAGAGGCAGGCTCCCAGCTGAGGAAGAAGCCAGATGCGGGGCTCAATCCCAGAACCCTGGGATCATGACCTGAGCTGAAGATAGATGCTTAACCAACTGAGCCACCCAGGCGCCCCTAAATGTCCTAATTTCTTAAGATGTCCCCCCATCTATGACATAGTATATGAATAATACATTATTAATAGTGCAAAGACCCTTTTCTTTAGTCTGCTATCACATAGTTATCTGCCCAATCTTAGCGTGTCTGATGTTCATCGCAAACTCTGGGCTTGGAATTCAAAATTCCAGTTCAGCCTTTTGCCCAATGGCTTTGGTCAGCAGCAGCCCAAACCCAGATTAGGGCCCAGGAAACCAGCAGTGGGGTGAAGGGTCATATAAAGTTGGTCCATCTGGCCAAATGGATCTTAGTTAAGCTGCCAGATTAAAATGAGAGATGGAGGGGCACCTGGGTGTCTCAATGGGTTAAAGCCTCTGCCTTCGGCTCAGGTCATGATCTCAGGGTCCTGGGATCGACCCCTGTGTCAGGCTCTCTGCTCAGCGGGGAGCCTGCTTCCTCCTCTCTTTCTCTCTGCCTGCCTCTCTGCCTACTTGTGATCTCTCTCTCTCTGTCAAATAAATAAGTAAAATCTTTAAATAAATAAATAAATAAAATGGGAGATGGATATGTCATTAACCCAGCTGCCAGATGTTTTGAGAAGTGAGTCTAACTGGGAAAATTCCTAACACCCGTTTGATGCCCACGTCCCAATATTCCTCATCCACAAACCAAGCCCAAAGGGAGTAACCTAACGTGGGACATCACATCTAACAGTGGTCTGGGACCACTCATTTTAATGACTGAAGAGTGCAGGAGTTCTGTCACTTAAATTGTTATATAAAAAGGTTAAACACCCAACTCAAGCCCGGACTGTATTTTGTACAGTGATTAAAAAACAAATGGGTATCTTAAGAGTAGAGAGGGTCTGACTTTGCCTTACTAAACGTTGTAAGGAGCCCTTGGTCATCTAAGAGTCCATTCTGAGAGCCAATCAACCAGGAAAGCCTGGTTCAAGCCACTACAAGAGGAAAGACAGAAGATAGGAGCACATGTCTCCATTCACAAGGTTCTTGTTAAAGGCACACTATGGCATCTATGGACAACTTTTCTATGATACATTATGGACGACTATGGAACATTCTCTTAATATTCATTAACTCATCACAGAGGACACAGAGTGAGGCTGAGGACTCAAGACTGTCTTCTCTTTCCATCCTCTACCACAGTCTTAAGAAAGTGAAGGAGAATAAGATTATTTTCCCTCTGGAAAATTTAATGAGATTGGAGAACCCATAAATGAAGCAATTTTGGAGAATTTTAATTGTAAATTAATTCTTCAAATCTCAGTGAAGGAGGATGTGTCCTCGGAACAAAAGTCACCTCAGCAGTATTATTTTAAGAAGAATGGTTTCCAGCATGGGGAGAAAATGTGCAAAGAGCAGGACAGGAGATGTGACAGAAGAATAATACTTTTAGATTTTTTTTTTTTTTTTGACAGTGAGAGAGAGAGAGAGAGACAGAGCACAAGTAGGCAGAGCAGCAGGCAGAGGGAGAGGGAGAAGCAGGCTTTCTGCCGAGTGGGGAGCCCAATGCGGGACTCGATCCGAGGACCCTGGGATCATGCCCTGAGCTGAAGGCAGCCCGCTTAACCGACTGAGTCACCCAGGTGCCCAGAAAAGTAATACTTTTAAATTCTTTTTTTACTCCTACCATCTGTGGGGTCTTGGGTCTTTCTGACGAGTGGTTCTTTTCATCTTCTCTACATCAAACTCACTCAACCTGTTTTTAAATACTGAAATACTAGGAGTTTGGGAGGACTAAGACATAAATATCTAAACTCAAACTTCTGTTATGGACCCCCCCACACCTCCAAAAAGCCAAAGCATTTTAAATTAAGCCCTCCTTAAATGGTCATTACAAAGTACAAAAAAGTGAAGATTCAAAGTCAAGTTCTCCTAAGGGTGTATTGTCCTTTTTTGCTTCCAGAGTCAAAAAACACTCTAGATAATAAAGAAAATTTTTAGAAAAATTTATGAAAAACAAAAATGTGGTCTGCCTGATGGGAGGGGAACCACCACCAAACAGGATAAACTGTTGAGCTGGAGGAGACCACAGTCCTCAGGCTCATGGAGATGCACTGAGAACACCCACGTAGAATATAAAAGACGATTAACACAGAGTCGTCATCCACCCCCGCCTTGCCGACATATTACATCACATCTAACCTTGTAAAGGTGTTTATGTACATCACCTCACTTAACTTTTTAGGAGTTATTATCCTTATTTAATGGATGAAGAAATTGGGAAAGTTTTAAGCACTTTCCTCCATACCCAGCTAATAAATGGCAGATCCAGGACTCCAATTTTGGATTGATTCCACAGATCATGTATTCTTTTCTACTACATGGTGCTGCTTCCCAGAGAGTGTCAGAGGCTCCAAGGAAAGGGAGAAGAGCAAAGGCACTGCAGTGGGGAGGGCGTGGCTGGGAGCATCAGCTAAGAGGAGGCTAGAGTGGGTGGGTGGTGAGGCACAGGGAAGAGAAAGAACGTAAGAAGACTCAGCTAGTGACAAGTAATGGCCAGTGTGAAGACAGAATATGGATGGCCTGTAAGCCAGGCAGTGTCTGGGCATGAGGTGGCAGTAAATGGAGAATTACTAAAGAGCCTAGGGGACACTACCTGGGTAGTCTTGTCTTGCTTAAGGGCCTTGTGACTCCCCGTTACCTGTTAGTACTTAGGGCAGACAGTATTACCTACCAATAGCTGGGCTTCTTCCAGTCCTAAAGTACCAAGCCTCTACATTTCATAAACCTTAAAAATGAATACTCTCAAATAAAAAAAAACTAACAAAAAAAAGGGCGGAGGGGGGCCTGGGTGGCTCAGTCATTAAACGGCTGCCTTCGGCTCAGGTCATGATCCCAAGGTCGTGGGATCAAGCCCTGTGTCTGGCTCCCTGGTCGATGGGGAGCCTGCTTCTCCCTCTGCCTGCTGCTTCCCCTACCTGTGCTCTCTCTTTGTCAAATAAAGTAATTAATTTTTAAAAATCTAAAAAAAATATATAAATGAATACTCTTCACACTCCTAGACATATAGCTAACTGCACAGCTTGAAAAAGATTTGCTTAAGGTATTCCTGTATTTATTAGCCATACAATTTCTCAGGGAGAGGTAAAGATAATGAGGGTGAGAAAGAAAGAGTTCTTCCTTCTCCCAAAGGATGTAAGAGAGTCAATAAAGGAAAAAGGTCAACAAACAGTTTCTGCCTTATTTTGGATTCCCCCAGTGCAAAGGGTTTATTGACGTGGTGACTACAGAAAATGCTAGTGGCAGAGTGAGGAAGTGGGAGAGGGAAAGAGACAACCCACAAAAACAGCTATCCAGACAGCGACCACTGTGGGTAGCCTGAACTGACTCAGGCTGGAACTGGGAGCCAGGCACCAGTGGCGAAGCGTTTGGGGCCGCATCCACCTACCTCCCATTAGTGGTTGCTTGAGGAGGACTGCACGTTATTTTCCTAGCATCTCCAGCTTTGCCAAGGCACCGAAGTCTCAATAATTCTTGAGAGCGAAGGGCCTAAGACCCCATAGGGATTTTAGAATTGTACATACTTGTTATCTTTAATATGGAAAAGGGACCACTGGGATCCACTAAAACTCAGGCATATCTGGAGCTGTTTTCCAGCAGAAATAAACGTGTTACAATGATCTTTATGCTCACCCTATCTCCTGTCCAAAAACAGGTCAGCCAGAGTTGGGAGCATAATCGCAAAATTAAGAGGTCTATATAGGAATCGGACTAATCTCCTTGGTCTCATTATCTTGGAATGCTAACCCAGTGGTCGCATGCTTTAGGACCTAGAAAGGTTATTACAACATGTGCAGCCTTGGAATCTGAACTTCAAATAGCACATCCCCAGAAAATTCTGAAGCAGGCGCTCCTCAGCCTACCTTTTACAAAACAAAATGCCCAACACTATAGCAAAGCTGATACAGCAATTGCCTTCTTCTCACGTTATCCTGCCCCAACAAGAAGTCTGGATGTTTGGTTACTCGAAGCACAACTGGATATCATTACACTCACCATCAAGTTCTAACTACCATACCTGAGGACTCCGCCTACCCCCTGATACCATGCCCTCCCTGCTCTACGTTCTCACTCTGGCCCACACCCTCAACCGCTTTCCATCTGGATCACCAGAATGGCCCGGGAACTGGTCTCCCTGCTTCTGTCCCAGCAGTGCTCTGATGACATAATTCATACTGAACCAGGACACTAGCTCTATCACCGCTCTGCCCAAAAACATCAAATGCCTATAAAACTTGGAATTCCCAAATGGCATGACTTAGTATTTATAGTTCTCTGTGATCTGGATCCAAAGGGCCATTCCTACCCTGTCTCTCCATTCCTCTCCTTCTAGCCTCCAGGAATGCAACTCGCTCTCTCCGGGACCTGATCAGGCTTCCACTGTCATGCCTTTTGGTTGTGTTAGTCCCCCTCCCTTGCCCCGCCCCTGTTGTTCCTGCCATGTTCATTCTACCCTTGGCTCCTGTACAGGCAAATCACCACTGCCCTGCACGGGCCAGATCACGGCTTCCACCAAGCCTTCCAACAGTCTTCCAGCCAGAAAGAAGGTCTCAGAAACTTCCACTCTCTTTCTCTCAGTGCTCTTCATAAGACCTTCTACCCTGCAGCAGTTATCAGAATGCCTATTTCGTCTTTCCGGTTAGAACCAAAGAGTCATCTGGGAGTTTTGTGCCTTTGTGTGCCTCATTCATTTTCACACTCTGAATGCCTCTAACACAGTCTTACACAATCACTATTTTTTCCATGAGTTAATCTTCTGTACAATGTTTACTCTGTTTTCTCACATGCGGCATGTAGAAGTCACCCCACAGAGCATTTCATGATACAGAAATAAGCTGTCTTCTTGGTGGATGGTGGTCACTGGTTGACTTACCGTTTATTAGCTCGTGGTTATTACGTTTTGGGCACATACTCAGTTCTGCAAAGAATCGCTCATCCGACATTTTCGATGGAAAAAATCTTTAATTCCACATACACAAGAAAATTACACTCTATTCACAGCTTTTTCCCTTTCTCAGAGTTCTGTTTTAGTACCGGGAAAGGTGTAGCCGTGAGGATGCGTGTGCTAAATACCACACTAGAACACAACGGACAGCATAACCCCACGCTCTTCGGGATCCATCCGCCTGTCCTGATGCCCACAGAACATGCAGCTCTGAGAAACTGCAAGTGTAGAAAGAAAAAGCTGTGGGAAGAGTTGTGGGAAAATGTTCCCTTCTGCACTCCCATAAAAGCCAAGGGCCTACTGCCTAGAAGACCCACAAAACCAAGGTGATCACTATGTGCATGGCTCCAAATGTTTACTAAGCATTAAATTCCTGGGCTACATTTTGTAGTATTCTAGAAAATCTGGTGCCCAGACTAGGAAAGCTAGTCTGGGAACAATTTTGTTGCAATTGCCATTGACTAAAGCAACAAATTGGGAAGAGCCACAATGAGAATTTTCTGGCTGAAATGGAAGGCGTTTGTTCCATACTTGGGGTGAAATACAATCTTAATACTGTGGAAAGGCTATGGCTTTCTGGCACAGCTTACCATGCCCCCCCACCCCCCGCCCAGTACTTTTTATTGTAAAGTTTGACTTACACCAACCATGTGACAAAACTGACAAATAACACGAGGTTCTAGAGGACCATAAATTCACAGCCCACAGAAAAAGTTTACAACCATCTAATGTCTCATCCTACATAGCAATAAAGAATAATTAGGACAATAGATTATAAGCTTTGACCTTCAAAGGTAGAATATTAGGCTCTTACTCTAACTGTAATTTCTATTCTGTGATTAATTTGACCTCAAAACATTACTAATAACCTACTCATGTAAGAAAACCCTAAGGGGATTCTGCTTGGTCCACAACATTTATTTGATCCCTCTCATATTTACCCTTTTGTCTTTTAATAGTGTTTTTTTTTTTTAAAAGATTTATCTATTTGAGAGAGAGGGAGAGTGTGTGGTCACATGAGCAGGGGAGGGAGAGGCGGAGGGACAAGCAGGGAGCCCAGGGTGACCCAAGTGGAAGGAAGATGCTTAACCAACTGAGCCACCCAGGTGCCCCGACACTCTGTCATTCTTGACGGAAATGCTTATCACGACTCCTAAAGGGAGATTTAAGTTTTCTCTCAGGGACTCTTCCCTTCTATTTGTTTTCACCATATGGATTATACAAGGTAGCAAGGGTCCATGTTTAGGCTTAAGCATAAAAGAACAAGTGGACAAAAAAAAAAGAAAAGCTAATATACATTATAACCTGAACTGTGTAATGAACAAGTCAATGTACTTTACAAATCAGAAATACGGGCAGAAATAGGGATCATCAGCCTAGGAATCACACGCTCCAAAACATTTGGAAGGCTCCAATTTTTTCAGAATTTGGCACACACAATTTTCTTTGAAAAAAAGGCAAGCACTGGAGTTGGGTTTAGTCGTGAGAGGCAGGTTGGCTGGGATAGAGGGCAGGGCAGTGGAATGATGAGCACGGACCCTGAAGTCACACTCACTGGGTTCAAAATCTAGTTCCACCAAGTCATCTTAGTAACCTCGGATAATTGGCTTAGTTGTTCTAAGCCTTGGGGTTTCCCTTTGATAAAAGGGAAAAATAATAATGTACCCAATAGGACTGCTGGGATTGAGATAACTCATTTGGCACAGTGCTTGAAATATTCTATATGTTCATTAAGTGTAGTTATTTTGTTATTGTTTCTATTATCACTGGGCCACCATTTAGCCTATACCTTACTGAACCACACACAGTACTAACCTGAGTTCTAAGGCCTGGAAGGAAAACTCTACCACGTGCTGAAAGAAACCGGGCAAAGGAGAGTAAATTCCTCTGCAATTTCCAGTACAGCCAATGCTATAAAAAATAAACTACGTTTTTATTTGAGATGGACTCTTTCTTCTTTCTAGTAACTTTCCTCTTTATCCTGTATCTCCCACGGCCTCTAGTACTTTACATTCCCCAATTTCTTCCTCTGCCACTGTTGTTTGGGGGGAGAGGAGGAGAAATCTGAACATCAGAGAGACTTCTCCCTTTCAGATGAGTACGCACATTCCTTTACAACCAGCGGTCTTCAGCTAGATTTCTAAGGAAGCAGTGCGATTTATCAATTTAACATTTAGAGGACACTCTCATTTTATAGGATGAGAAAACCCCAACTGGCCATTACTACAGACTGATCTCACATGTGTCTGTGTACCTTTAGGAGTGGCTGTGCCCCAGAAGGCTGACATATGGTGGGTACACACAGCTCTTTTACATTTTACATTTCCCTCCCAAAACCCAGTGCATTTATCCAGCAACTCTCACGACCCCACTAGTAAGAGCTCAGAAAGCGTGGGTTAAGGCAGGCCTGCCATTTTGGGGCAAGTGGTTTGTTTGCTTGTTTGTTTTTTTAAGGAGCAAGCATCATGAGTAGGAAAAGGCGAGCAAAGGTATGGAATGAGCTCCTTTTCTCAGGAATTTTCCCTCTGTTTATAATCCACTTTCTCATACTCACAGCTTTTTTTGTAGCTTTTATGTAAACAAGCCACTTTCATCAGGTCTCTATCAATTAACTTTGCCAAATATACTCAAGATCGTCCTTGCTTGGTGGGTTCACTACCATGTCTCCAGGTGTGTCTGCAGACTCTGGCCCAGAGCAGCCTCTCTGTATTTGCTGATGGAGTTAAGAAGTGAATGAAAGAACAAATACGTGCATTACTTGCCCATGAACTGGAGTATGAGCAGGCTCATTTTTATATAGTCTAAAATACCCTCTATTGCTCCCTTTAAAAAAAATTTTTTTTAAATTATTTTAGAGAGAGTGCAGGAGTAGGGGGAGGGGAAGAGAGAATCCCAAGCAGACTCCCCGTTGAGTGTGGAGTGGGATGCAGGGCTTGATCTCATGACCCTGAGATCATGACTTGACCAGTAATCAAGAGTCTGGCTGCTTAACCAACTGAGCCACACAAGTGCCCCTCCCTCACTTCCTTTCATAATTCTTGTCTGAAATACTCTTCTCTCTGAGCTCCTTTCTAAAGCAGGTCAGTTTCGGGTGCCTCGGTGGCTCAGTGGGTTAAAGCCTCTGCCTTCAGCTCAGGTCATGATCTCAGGGTCCTGGGATCGAGGCCTGCATTGGGCTCCCTGCTTGGCGGGGAGCCTGCTTCCTCCGCTCTCTCTGCCTGCCTCTCTGCCTACTTGTAATTTCTCTCTCTCTGTCAAATAAATAAATAAAATCTTTAAAAAATAATAAAATAAAATAAAGCAGGTCAGTTCCTTTTTGTCCTCAGAAGTAAGTTTTCCCTCTGTCCTTCGAAACTGCCATTATAAAAGGAATACTAGTGATAAGATCACTCCACTTCAGACAATTCCAAGTGAGTCAACTCTATAACCATAGCTGGATGAATGACCCATTAAAATGTCCTTAAGGTAATCGGACTTCCCTTTTTACACACTTACTATATATTGAAATGAGATTAGCCACTACAGCACACACACCATTAAACAGATTTCTTCATGTGTAACTACATCACTAAATCAATAATCGCCTCTGCGAGGTCTCCGATTATCTCAAGAGGCAAATAAACTCTCAAAATGAAATTAATTTTAATTAACTTTAAAATATAAGTATGCATCATCCAGCACTTGGGGACACAGGGTTACACAAAACAGAGTGTCACAGCATAAAAAGATTAGGAATCAGTGCACTAGCCAAAGAGAAGACAAATGAATTTGAAACACTGCCTGAGGTTAAGCACTTCACTTCCAAATACAGTTTCCCATGAAGAACACACTCAAAAGAAAAGAGTGCAATTTAAATGATGCTAAGCCTACTGTCTAAGTTTTATTTAGATTGGGTTAGCTAAAGAATATAGTTGCTTGAGGATAAAGAAGAGATTATATGAAAAGAAACATTTATTAGGTATCCCATTGGGCTCCACAATGCTGAGTTTTCTTAAAACTCTGATATTAGGACTTACTTTCAGAGCTGACTAATGAGGACATGTCACATCATTCATGTATGTCCTCCTTATTTTAGGTAAGTGAAACAATTAAAGGGTAGACATGTAAAAGTATGCCAATCTGACGTAAGATCGGAGTCCTTTAAAAAAAACTTATTTTCAACACACTTATCTATACTTGTTGCTATTTTGAATAGTATCTCTTATATACAAAAGGCTAAACCATGCATGCAGCAATTAGAAAAGGAAAAACACTCCCCGCCTCTCCCCCATGCTTTGACTTGTGTCCTTCAAGAGCTATCCCTTCTTTAATTAGAAAAACAATGGTCTTGCTGTAAACCTCAAGAATCTGATCATTCAGTACTCACACCTAGGTGCATACACATATGAACACACTCTTAGTGTACAAATCTAAGGTTCTGTATCTTTGTAAATAACCAATGGCTAAGAAATAACTTCTGCAAAAAAGTAGGAAATATTAAAAGAATGATGCACATTTTATATTTTCACAAAGCCAGGAATCATATCTTCTTCTTTATACCTGCCATAATGGAATCACAGGTACTCAAATGATCTTTGAGTTTACATGAGGAAGGTTCTGTCAAGAAAAGCATACAAACATCTAATGGAAATAATCCAAAGCCTCGCAGAGACATTAACAGTAAAAGCTATCCATTATGGGAGGCAGCCTCCAAGATGGTCCTCAGCGATCCCCACTTCCTGGTGTTAAGGCCTTCGTGTAATCTCTTCCGCCTGAGTGTGTGCTGGTCTAGTGACTTACTTCTAACCAACAGAATGTGGCAAAGGCGGGGCACCTGGGTGGTTCAGTCGGTTAAGTGTCTGCCTTCAGTTCAGGTCATGATCCCAGGGTTGCACTCCCTGCTCATTGGGGAACTTGCTTCTGCTTCCCCCATTCCCTCTCCCCTCTACTCATGCTCTCAAATAAATAAAATCTTAAAAAAATACATATGGCAAAGGTGATGGGATGTCACTTTCATGATTAAGTTACAAAAGATTATAGCTTCCATTTTAACCACAGATTAGCTCTGTTGTCCTTTCAGTCAGGATACTTTTATAAAGCCAACTGCCATATTGCAGCGGTACATGAGCCCAGCAACGGAGGACAACCTCTGGCCAACAGGTAGCCAGGAATGGAGGCCCTCAGTCTAACCATCCCTGAGGAACTGAAATCCACTGGGGGGAAAAATGTGACCTTGGAAAGGGATCCTTTTATGGCTAAATATTTCTGTACAGATATACCACATTCTGTCTGTCCATCTGCTGATGGACAGGCTGGTTGTTTCTATCTTTTGTCTACTGTGAGTAGAGTTGCTATAAACATTGGTGTACAAGTTTTTGTTTGAACACCTATTTTCAATTCTTGAGTATATAACTAAGAGTATGATTGCTGGATCACATGGTAATTGTATGTTTAACTTAAAAAAAAAACTATACATTTTTCCTTGCTAAATCTCTAAGTTTGTAGTAAATAGTTACACAGAATAGGAAACAGAGTTAAAGAACCTGCAGCTAGGTAGCAACTTGCAAAATGTGAGTTAATGAACTAAAGGTCGGAAAAAAAAAACAAAACTGACCTTAAGTCTTACTGGCAACTCGTTATTGCTCTAAGTAAATAGCATCTACTGATTTTTCAAAATGTCGTTCAAAGGCAACATTTAAAAAACAAATTGAGCGCCATGTACTACATTCTACTGTACAGGTAAGGACATGAAAGAGACATGGAATGCACAGATCTCTGAATTCTCTCTCCTCACTCTCCATGTCCTCCTTGGGAATGTCTTTACTCCTATTGTTTCAGCTTCCTCTAATATCCTGAAGGCAGTTCAAATGCTCTTACCTAATTTTCTCTAAAGCCCCAATATTCTTATTCCTTACCATCTTATCGATCATACATTCCCTTCTAGAGGTTTCCCAGGTATTTTAAAGAGAACTTGTCCTCATGTGAACTCACTCTTGCATGAATTCTTTTCTAAACCAGTCTCTTGGATTCTCTGTCTGGGGATGGATAGCCACCCAAAGTCATTCTTAACCCCTTATCCCTCTGTCCTCGTAGTCCATCATCAATCACCCAACTTTACCCTCTGTGTAACTGCTAAGCTCTTGGACACTTTGAAACTCCACCATACATTTTTCCTCTGGCTGTTTTTCCCCTGCTCCAACTCATGTCTTACCGAAAAAAAACCCTGTACACATTTCAAGTCTTACATCCAAATGTCTACCCTAGTGAAGCCTTCTTTAATTTTTACAAAACTACTGTCTCTATCCTTTGTTATTCTAGAGCAAACTGTTCATCCTTTCACTGTCAGGATACTTGTAACAATGGAAGTGTTTTTAGTATGTCCAGTTCCTTATGACTGCCCTGGACTGACAATCTCTACGTGTGCTTTGAGACCAATTCTTTTGCACATTTCAAGGACCCAGTATAGGGATCGGCACAGAGTCCTCAATTAATTTACATGTGCTGCACTAAAAATGGTCATCTTATTTATATTACTCATTCACTTAATCAACTAACAAGTATTTGTTGAGTGGGTTCTATTGTACCAGACCAAGCTCTGGGCACCTGGAAAACAGTGGCCTACTAGGTACATGTGGCCCCTGCCTGACTCATGGCCTCACGATATAGCGGGTCACTGAACTGATAGTATCTTTATGACAGTATGTCATTTAGGCTTCAACTTACATGTGCTGCAAAGTAGTTCCCATAACAGCGTATTTATTCTTCTGGTCCTTAAAGTAGTGACAATTAGAAAGTTAAGTTTCTTTTGGATGAGTTGTAAATAAAATAATTTTACTTCCAATGTCATCATCACTGCACTAAAACAAAAAACAAAACAAAACAAAAACCAAAACCCTCCTTGCAGTCTTCAAGGCATATGACTGTACAGTGTATCTAAACTTCTATGGGACACCTCAACTACCCAGAACACCGCCAAAAACTAGGAGCCATGGGGCAGCCAACAGAAAGGGCCCCAAATTAACATTCTAAAGCTCACATGCTTAAGCACTCTAAAAAGTCCCTCAGGCCCACACAAAAATCTTGCCTAGAAAAAAAAAATGTGATCACACTTAGTTTCTTGGCTCTCTGCTCAGAGCATATTAGAAGTAGTAAATCATTATGTGGGAGACAGAGGAGAAACAGAAACCACCAGAGACAGGCATGTGGACAGTAGCAAGAAGAGACAGCCACAAAAGAAACCAAATAAAAAAATTAGAACATTTTAAAAGAAAAAGAGAGGCAAGATCAACAACTATGAAAGAAAAAAAAAAAAAAAAGACAAAGACCAGAAATAAAAAGCCCAGCCGAGAATTTAATGCAGCAGGGAAGAGCCACCCACTGCCCTCTTGACAGTATTATAGGGTTTTTAATGTTCAACAAATACACGATGTATTGTGTACTCCTGCTACTTTCATTAGTATGGAGAATTTTAAACATACATCAGTAACCCAAAAAGTATGATGAGCACCATCTCTCAGCCTCGACAACCATCAATTCTGGCCAATCCAGCCTCAACATATTCCTTGGTCATATTATTTTGAAGCAAATCTCAGATATCATATAATTTCATCTGTAAATATTTTGGTCTAGGTTTCTTTAAAAAAAAAGGATTTTTAAAGACAGAACCAAAATATCATTACATCGAAAAGAAATTAACAAATCCTTAAAATCATCAAATATCCAGTTGTTCAAATAACATTTCAGTAGTAAAAGTATACCCTCAACTGTTCCCAAAAGGTCCAAGTGAGATGCAACTGTGGAAAGTATAACATAAAAGAATTTCAAAGTCTTAAAATCAAACTGTAAGGTTTTCAACCCATTCTTGGTATTAAAATTTCTTAATTATTTCATCAAAATCTATTTTTATACTCTTAATTAGTTTAATTGGTTAAATGCCAAGTGAGACAGAGTAAGTGTTCTAAGAAACACCTTCTTCGCTAGCAACAGCTAATGGAAATATAACATTGTCAAATTATGGCACTGTGTTATTTTAAACTTGTTCAACTAAGGGAAGACCTTTTATGGAAAAGCCATCTATTAAGATAATTTTGTTTACAGTCTACAATAGTTCTTACAGATTTGAAGTATAACAGTTTGATTCATTATTATTTTAAAGCCATATACTAGTTCCCCAAAATCATAAGGGGTGCTCTGTTTACTTATTGGGGGACCACAGGTAACCTTGAGAGAATTTCATGTCACAATCCAGCTACACTAGTACTGAGTTGTAATTATCCTTCAAAAGTAAATAGGATGGGGGCACCTGGGTGGCAGTCAGTTGAGTGCCCGACTCTTAATTTTGGCTCAGGTGTTGATCTCAGGGTTGTGAGATTGAGCCCTGCCTTGTGCTCCCCGCTCAGAGCAGAGTCTGTTTAAGACTCTCTCTCCCTCTGCCTCTCCTCCCTCCCCCAATTCTCTAAAATATTTTTTTAAAAAGCGAGTAAGATGAAACAATCGTAATGAAACACACCTGAGAAATCTAAAATTTATCTTTGTTAACCACAATCTGAATTTTAAGCTAAAAGAACATGGAACACAAGAAGATTTTCTTCTTACAATTAGAAGCCATGGTTCTGAAGGAAAAGTAAATAGATGGGACTATCAGTACTTGAATTGGGAAATGGAAACATGTGGTACATGTGAGGAAGTGTGTGTGTGTGTGTCTGTGTGTGTGTAGGTAAAGAGGTAGTTTGCTCAGCACAAAGTTCAAAACAGCTTCAAACTGAAATCAGAAAGTATCCCTTGATAAAAATCTCACCTTCCTAACATACATGTACCTTGGAAGGGTTACAGATGTACTGCAATTCCTGCAGCCATGAGGGTTTCCGGTGGGGGCCAGGGCACAATGCCCCCACTTCTTGTCATCACCTCTAGCAATAAGCAGTTTCTGTTTATCCCAGTATGTCCTAAAAGTATCATTTTCCATGCATCTGATGTGAAAAATCTTGAGAAGCATTGGTCAAAATAGCTTAGCCTGCCGTTCGAGGCTCCTGATGGTCTGACCCAAGTGACCTTTCTATCCTCAAATCCTTCCACACCCCATATGAAACCTTTGCAGTGTCCAAAATGAACTGCTCGCATTTTCATCTGATACTCATCATGTTCCCCAAATGCCACCGCCTCTGCTTACGACTTTTCCCTTGGCTGGGAATCTCCTCTCTCCCTAATCTTCAAGCATAACCTATTCCCACGTCCTGCATTAAATGCCACCTGCACCACAGCCATTCCTTTTACTGCACTTGTACATCATCTTTTTTCTCCACTAAAGAGTAGTTATCTGTAGTTTTTTTTAATGTCTTGTGTAACTTTCTATCTTGTACTATTTTTATTTATGCACAGCTTCTACTTTGCCAACGAGAATCACAGCTCTTAACAGCTAAACTCAAGTCAACTCACTCCAAACATTTTCTGAGTACCTTTTATATGCTGAATACCTTTTATATACTAGGTGCAGAGGAATAAAAATGAATGTGGCCCTACTATAATCAGAATTATTTAGCATTGTTCCAAAAGTTCTAGCCAATACAATAAGGCATGAAACTGACGTTAAGAGGAATAACCACTGGAAAGGAGACAAAATGATCATTATTTGCACATGACCACTGTATACCTACAAACCCAAGAGAATTAACTGGAAAACTTAAGAGTAATAATATGGCTCCATAAGGTGATTGGAAACAAAATTAAAATGCTTTAAAATCTTTTTACTACTACTTAAAATTAAAACCATGCAGTAACAATAACGGGCTAATATGGAAAAATCCTAACATTTGTATGAATGACACCAACAATGCCCACATGAATAAAGCACCGTAATATGATTTTAGATGAGAAGACTAAATATAGTATCTCAATTCTTTCCAAATTTACTAGTGAGTTTCATGTATTGCTGATCAAAATCTCATGGGAATCTTTCAACCCAAAAATTCACCTGGAATAACTAGTATATAAAAGTAGCCATATTTTTTAATAACAAAATGATAGAAGACAGTAACAAAGTTATTAAGTGACAAACTTAATCTCAGTTATCAAAACAATTCAAGCTGAAATTATACGGTACCATTTTTCAAGTATCAAATTGCCTAAAAGGGTGCCTGGGTGGCTCAGTGGGTTAAAGCCTCTGCTTTCAGCTCAGGTCATGATCTCAGGGTCCTGGGATCGAGGCTCGCATCGGACTCCCGGCTTGGCGGGGAGCCTGCTTCCCGCCCCCCCCTGCCTGCCTCTCTGCCTCCTTGTAATCTCTCTCCCTCTGTGAAATAAATAAATAAAATCTTAAAAAAAAAAGCTAAAAAAAAATTGCCTAAAAAATCTAAATGATGGTCTGCAACAATAGGAAAGGTGCAGTAAGATAACAGAATCAATTCCTATATAGGAATGTAAATCCGTGCCAAGTTTTCTATAGAGCCATCTTGTACTATATATTAAGAGCCTTAAAATGTTTTTTTTCATTTTTTTTATCCAGTTTTAATCTCAATATTTTATTAACATATAATGTATTATTTGTTTCAGGCGTAAAAGTCTGTGAATCATCAGTCTTACACAATTCATAGCACTCAGCATAGCATATGAGCTTTAAAATGTTGTGACACTGAATTCTATTTTTAATATCTAAAAAATATTCAGTAATTCAAAAATATATTGCAAAACAATCCGAATAGATATAGGTGAGATCTTTATCAAAATACATATGACAACAGATATACAAGGGATCTGGGAAGTTCTACCAAGGACACAGAAACAGTTAAATTACTTTATCATTAATCATTAGAAATACTCAAGCCATGTTAAAGAGTCAAAATTACACACAAATCAGACTGAATTAGGAGTACTGACAGTTGTATTGAGGAAAGTGAGAAAGGGGTGGGTTAGTGATAGAACCCCAAGGAAACAGAGCAGTCAATGTTGGCAGTACCCTAAGAGCACTGTTCACGGCCTAACACGTGACATGTCCCGTCTTGGCTGCAGCTCCACTATCAGAGCCAGATGCCATTAGACGTGGCTGCTAAGAAGTCCTCAGTTCTGATAAGTATCTATCTTATTCACTCGACAATCTCATGGCAAAGAAGCATGCACAAGCAACAGAATTCAAATGTCTGGATTGCGACCATCAAAGAAGAAATGGTGGATATGTTATTCTAGAGACCATAATACTGATGATGGTCATATGCTAGACTTCAGGGTTTCAACATCATAATTAGATGAGGAGGAGGAGGAGGAGGAGGAGGAGGAGGAGAACCAGCCCATGACCTTAAAGGAAGATGAAACTGTAAGGAAGGGAAAGAATAGAGGCTAAAATAAATTTATACTTGTAAAAATGTTATGAAGAACAGATAAGAAAAAAAACAACAACAGAGTATGCATAAAAAGAATGATTCCTATCTGGAAAGAGTTAAGAGAAGGTAAATTTGAAGTGAGGAGAAAATGCATATCAAGCTTCTTTAAGTTAATGCAAGTCTCCACATCCAGACAGATTACATACCAAGATAGCAGAAAAACTCAGACATCCTCAAAAAACTCCTCCAAGCACTATGATATAACTGTGAAGAATCGGAAAGTTACCAGGAGACTGAGGATAGGCAAATATCAACCCAGATTTTAAAAATGGGATCATCATGAGCCATCATGGAGTCACTAAGAAGTCTTTCAAAATAATTCTCAGTTCCTTTTGTACTGGCTCGCCAGGTTGGTACATTTTGGGAATAGCCTAGTATGAGATCATTTCAGCAAAACATTTAACAAGTCTCTTGCTGTATCCCTGGGCAAGAAAGAAAAAGTAAATCAGATGACAGTAGTTAGGCAGCATTAGAAGCGATTTAACGGCCATATCCAAAAATTCATGGAACTGTGCCATGGAAGGTGTTGGGTCTTCTATGATTTGCAACCAACCTTGGTTCTCCTAAGCACTTTACACATAACTCTATTACTGCAATTATCACAGGGCATTATAGTTATATAATTACAGGTCTATTATTCCCCACAGCCTGTGAGCTCCCTAAAGGAATGATTACATGCTAGTCTTCTTGCTATCCCTAGCAGAGAGCATGAGACTGGCACAAAGTAGGCAATTTGATACATGTTTATACATTTTAATTGAGTAAAAACTTTAAAGGTATCATTTCAAGATTTACAGATGGCACAAGGCTGAAAGAAATTGCTAATATGTTGGATGACAGAATAAAAAAAGTCAAAAAGTTCTTGACAAGCTGGAACAATGAGCCAGTGCTTACATAATGAAATTTAATAGAGATATAAGTAATGTCTGGAACTTGAAATTTAAAAAAAAAATCAACTGTGCAAGAACAGAAGAGCTCTGACTTAAAACAGCTGGGTGTTTTGACAGCATATCTAATGTGAACCAATGGGATGTTGTGGCTCAGACTGCTGGCTTTAAGAGAAATTTAAGTATCCGAAAGAAAAGAGGAGAGTATCACTGGTCAGAGCACATCTGGAACATCATGCTTCTGGATACATGTTTTACAAGGGACCACCACAGAAGGTGGTAACAAGGATGGTGATGAACCTGGACGCCATGAAATATGAAAACTGGTTGAAGAAATTAAAGATACTTAGCTTGGAAAATGATCTTCCGGAACATATGATAACAAGTTTCATGTTTCTGAGTTACTGTCTAGGGAAGACATATTATTTGTTGAGCATGCTCCACAAAGCAGAACTGGGTGCATTCTAGCCAAGAAGAAGAAAGTTCCATTTTGGCAAGTGATAATGAATTGTAATAATTAAAACTCTTCCATCACGGCATGTGAACACATACCGTCCGAAACTTGGACTGCCTGACCATGGACGTATTCAATCTGAGACTGTATAGCCACACCCGGGGGATCGGAAAAGAGCTAAGTCCTATCTGGTATAACCAGTTTGACTGAGTAATATCTAACTTAACACATATGGTTTCATGTTATTTTATATGATGAAAGAACTGGAGGGCAGACTTTTCTGACATTGCTTTTGAGAAGCATGGCTTGGGTCACTGAAGCAAATACACCCAAACCCAGAGTGATGGCGGAGGGTTGGTGAGACGCTGCCGTGTCTGTGTGGCCAGAACTCTGCACATGCCAGCAGGTATGGGAAACCAGGAGCTGCCTTCCATGATGTAGGTACACTATCAAAATACATAAAAATACATAGACAATCAAGAAGAACAAATTTGTCAACTCTATAACCATACACTCCATCTTCCCCCTGCCCCACACTGACTCCCAGACTTGTTGACTGATTTGAAACAATTTTCCCAGCAAAAAAGCTTTGGTTATTTAATGGAGCATATATTATATAAAGACGACGTGAGCAAACAACAGAGTTCATTTGTAAGTATATAAAATATGCAATTTTTCAAGCCACCTTTCCAATACCCTCAATAGCCAGTTGTATCACCAGAGATACATATCTACTTGTTTCTCAAGAACTCAAATCACAAGAATTCAAAAGTGAATTAAAATGTGACTTATGTCCAGTGTAATATAAGCAATTTTTCAACGCGTCTTGACTAAATGTAAAATATCATCTGTTTTTGCGACAAACAAGTCTGTGCCATTAATCATATGCTTCCAGCTGCAACAACTCACATTCAAATTAAAACCATGAAATAACATCCCAGTGTCAAGATTCACACAAACTATCTTTTAACAGATTGTGGGGGTGGGGGGGGGGGTGGAGACAACATACATCGAAAGAAGAATCTGGAGACAATGTTACACAATAAAAACATCTGAAAGAGCTTAAGCGCATGAGCAGATAGAATTCTGGTTTTTGAACTGCATAGGAATAAATGTTCAACAAAATTCACCGCCTGCTCTTAAACCACGAATATATCATTAAAAAGACTTCATTTTATAGCCACAGGGCTGAGCGTTTTGCTGCTTCTATCTGTCCCAGCATACACATCCGCAGTACTGCCAGCACTGTCCCCTCTGACTTTACTGGGAAGCCAGACAGGAGACTGTCCTGCCCGGGGTTCCTTTTAGTTGATTCCGTCTGTGTCCAAAACCGGCCCCAGAATCGTCTCTTCTTCGGACGCTACACTCCTGCCTGCCAGTTACAAAGTTCCAAACATTTCCCTTCCAGCTACAGATTTGACAAGGTTCTGCTTTAAAACTCGACGGAGAACTGCAGCAGATAGCTTGTTCGTTGTTTCAGCTCGCCCGGGTCAGCAAGCGCGCAGGGCACGAGCAGCGCCCCGGCGTCCGCCGCACATGCAAAACAAGGACGCTGCCGGGAGCCAGCCAAGTGACATATTCTAGGTGAGCCATGTCAGGTGTTTTCCAGTCCCAGAGAAGGTTTCATATGGTCAGCACGTGGGCCAAAGGACGCACATGGCTGTCCTGCACTTGCCCCCGTTGTGTCCTCCTCTGGTGACCTGCCCCGCTGAACTCCCTGCACACGTGTCCCACAAAGGGACACTATGCAAGGAGGACACTTGACTTGGAGTGTCTTTCCTTTCTGCCTCAGGGCTCACACTGTAGTGCTACGGGGCTCGACACTCTGGCGTAGCATCTGGCAAGCTGCAAATTTTTCTCCGTTTTCAGCTGGCTTCTCGTTAGAATGGTACCCCGGCCCTAGACTGAGAGCCAGACAAAACAGAACAGACAAAACTTCGAAAACCAGCGGTACAAATAAAAATTTTAATAGCCACACTGCCCGTCAAGGTTAACGGTTCAGCTTTTCCAACTAACAAATCAACATAAGACCAGGGCAGTTAAGGTAGGAGATATAAAAATAAAGAACCAGGGCTTCACCTCAAAAGGTCGTATGCTCTAACTAGATTTCCTTATCTTGTACTCATTCTTTCTTTGCTCTTCTTGTCCGCTTTCACAGAGACATTTTGTCCCAGATGATGAAGGAAGGAGTATATAAGATTTTAATATTATAACAGCTCATGGAGATGTTTTCTAAAACAATCTAACCTGAAGGTCAAGTTGTATGTGATACCTGCACACAGTAGACTGCGGTGATTTTCAAACTCAGTAAAATAGAATAGCATCCTCTTAAGACAGGATGCTTTTTTTTTTCTTTTTTAAGATATTATTTATTTGACAGAGAGAGAGACAGCACAAGCACGGGGGGCGGCAGGCAGGGGGAGAGGAAGAAACAGGCTCCTCGGTGACCAGGGAGCCTAATGTGGGACTTGATCCCAGGACCCCAGGATTATGACCTGAACCGAAGGCAGGCGCTTAACTGACTGAACCACTCAGGTACCCCAAGAGAGATTGCTTTTTAAAGAAAAGTAGCACAAGGAAATTAGTAAAACACTGCAGTAAATAAGATTTATAAAAGAGAATTTCAGAGTCAATTTATACCTTAAAAAATGGTCTTGATAATATTTAATCAAATAATTTAAGATGTACTGGGACTTCAATACCTTCAATAAAACTTGGGAGTGAAATCTTTTACAAAACCAGTAATTCTTTCACAATACTACATATTAGTTAATAAAATCCATTAACATGTATATTTATTTTTTTGCATTTGAGGTTTTCTTAAGCAGGGTGCTATTGTACACAACTTAAAACAGAAAAATCTCAGTAATATTGTAAATGGCAGATGACTAGCTTTCTATTGATTTTGGCAAAATCTCAGCATCTGGGGAAGATAATGGTGAGGTGTCATGGTGACATCAAAATCACATTAACCTAAAATCCCAGCACCATGTTAAAAGAATTATTTTTCACAGTGTACTGCATGCAAAATGAAGTAAACTATTTAGATCTTTACATCTGGGCAGCACTCAATGCTTTCTGCATAAAACTATGTGTAATATATATATGATACATAACTATATGTAATCATATATGTTATATAATACATATAATATATAACTTTGTTTTCAAATTGTCTCATTTTGTTAAATCATGACTTCAAGTATTAAAGGAGGTTGACCATTAGTCTCAGACAAAAGATTTGGTAGATAAACCTACAAGACTCATTCAATTCACACCCTCACTCCCTAATGCAATTAAATAAAGTAAATACCTTTACCCTCAAATTGTGGCCAGTGTTGAGAAAGGAAGAATTGGAAAACCCAAAAATAATTATATTACAACCTCTTTCAAATTATAATGGGAAAAATAAATCAGGGGAAACTAACATGTATAGTTCTTTGATGTTTTTTCCTTTTTCCTTTTTCCCGCCGCTGATCAGAGGGGAACCACAACTTAGAAATCTGAAAGAAAGGAAGACATGGGTAGAAAGGTTCATCCAAGCCGAAAGCTGTATCTTGTCTTAGATCCAGGAAGTAACAGGACAAAGGAACAGTTAAGGTCCTACATAGAAGATGTTTAATACCTGAAACACAAAGGACCACTATGAAGAAGTTCCAAGACTCAGATAACCAAGACATCAAGCCTACCTACAACAGGGCTAGGAAATGGCATTTGACCTTAAAAAGAGGAAAGATGAAGTTGCTTGAAAAAAACAAAAACACACGAGCCATGGTAAAGGCTGATAATAAATATTTAGAAAAAAAAGATCTTCCACCTGGGTATCTGGACTTCATCTGTATTTGTACTTCTCATTTATTTTGCCCTGAATTGTTACTCTTTCATTTTAGGCAGAAACATGGGATTGGATTTGGGGTCTTTCCTTTCAGCACTCCTGTAAACACAGACTCTTTCAAGGATTTGAAAAAACAAAGTAATCTCCAAGAAACTTTAAAAAGTAACCACTAGTAAAAAGATTTTTGAGTTTGGTGTTGCTCTGTTATTCACAGAACAATGCCTGAAACACCTCTGTCAGAGTTCCCCAGCATCATTGATTTTTCTTTGAGTCCTCATCCAAATCCATACCAAGAGTTTAAAATTCATAGTGGTAACCCACATAACAGACTCAGAAAGGGAAAACAAACTTTTGATGAAACCTTGAGAAAATGAATTCATATTTACCAATTTTGGAGGATGGGGAGCAAGATTTTTCATCTGCCCAAGGAGATCTAATGTCCTACAACTTGATAAATAATTGTTAAAAATAGATGATCATATATAAAAGAGTAATAGCATCAAAGACCACCCATACTGAAAAGAATACCAATGGGCTTATCTATTCTGTTGTGAAGCCCCACACACAACTGACAATTAAGCCTCTGCATTTTTAACTTAGCAGTTTGTATTAGGTCCATTCTTACTTACTGAGATACAATCTAATTAGGAGGGGGAAAAATTCATTGACACCTAAGACTATTTAGATGACTTTGGAAGAAAAAGAAAACCAGAAAAAGAGAAAGAGGTTTTATATTTACACACCCAATTTAAAAAATACCATCACCTTAAAGAACATGGCAGACCCCATAAGAACTTGTCAGGATAGCTAATGGCAAAGTACATAAACGGAAAATTAGCTTATTATGTACAGAATATTACCAACAATTACAATTACTATACCAATCTTGACCAGGCATTTGCGGAGACTTACAAAAATGAAACAAAGAGAAATGCAAATGAAAAATACATCACTTTTTATGTCAAAATAAGGTCTGCTTGGAAAACTTTAACCTGAGGTACAACCTAGATAGCCCAGGGTCAGGTCAAGCAGATAATTTAAAGCTGTAAAGATTCCTGAACGAAAAGGGATATTTCACCCCCCCACACAAAATGTGTTATTAAAATACAACTTACTCCAACGTGGTTTGGAATCAGAGGCTTTCTAATATGTTGGTTTGTTTTAGTGTTACTGTTTCCCACCTCCCCAGCCTCCAACTTTGTGTAAGACCTGTGTCTTACCCATTGCACGATCACCGACAGGAATATTTTTCATAAATATAACTGCTAAGGTTGGAAAGAGAATATTGTATCACAATGGTTTTGAGTATCCCCATGGAATGAACCACAATTGGTTTATTCTGAGAAACCTCTCACTCTTTGTATAATGAATCTGTCATATGAATTTCTTTGATTAATTGATGCTGCTGTGCACAGACAGATCAATCTGTCTTCTTTTATTAACAATGAGATTTTTTAAATCTACACATTAAATTGATAGATTTGATAACACCTTAATCTTAGTTTTAACTGCTTACATATTTAATTTTAACAATTCAGCTACATATGATCATCCAGAAATCAATATTTTTCTTTGTGAAGTCTTTCCCCAGTCACATTTATTTATTTTTTTTTAAGCATGGATATTAGCCTATTTAAAGTATCTCTTTATTGGAAAACTATCCAAGAGCAGGACCGTAAGTTCTTCACAAAACATTATTTTCAATGCTTTTGGCCAGAGATATTTCTAACAGTACAGGAATTTTTTTAATAGTTTTACTGTGGTATAGTTGATATATAATAAACTGCACATAATAAAATCTACAATGTGGTAAGTTTTGATACATACGCATCTGTGAAACCATGACCATAATCACAATAATAAGTGTATCTATTCATCACCTCCAAAATTTTCTCACGACCCTTCAAATCCCTCCATTCCATCCCTCCCCAGCCTCTTGTCCCTATCCCTCAGGCAATCCCTGAAACACTTTGTCACTAATTATTGGTTTGCATTTTCTAGTACTTTCTATAAATGGGAAAGAAGTTTATCGCAATATGGGAATACTACCTTATGTGTTCCATTTTGTCTAGCTTCTTTCAGTTAACATAATTACTTTGAGATTCATCCATATTATGGCATGTTCCTATAGTTCTTTCTTTTTTATTGCTGAATACTATTTCCTTATATGGCTAGGTCACATCTGTTTATCTCTTCACCAACCGAAGACATTTGGGTTGTTTCCATTTTTCCTATTACAAAGTTGCTATGTACACTTATGTACAGTATTTTGTGTAAAACATAGGTTTTCGTTTCTCCAAGAGTGGAATGGCCTGATTATAAAGGCTGGTTTGCATTTATCTTAAGAGGCTGCCAAACTGTTTTTCCAAGTGTTGTACCATTTTACATTTCTACTGGCAGTGAATGAGAGTCTAGTTCTTCCATATTCTTTCCAGAATACTTGATATATTGAGGCTTTTAAAATTTAGAGATTGTGTGTGTTGGTTTTAATTTCTATTTCCCTATAACTAATGATGGTGAGCATCTTTTGCATGTGGTTACTGACCTTCTTTATATCTTCTTTGATAAAGGATATATTCAAAGTTTTTGCCCATTTTTAAAATGTTTTTCTTATTATTGAGTGTTCTCTATATATTCTGGATACAAGTTCTCTATCAGATACATGATTTCCAAATAATGTTTACTGAGCCAATAAATGGCCTTTTCATTCTCTAGCAGTGCCTTTCAAGAAGCAGAAGTATTATGAAATCCAATTAACCAATTTTCTTTTCACGGGTCATACTTTTGGTGTCTTATCTAAGAAATCTTTGCCTAACTCAAGGTCACAAAGATCATCTGAAGTTTTCTTCTAGAAGTTTTACAGTTTTAGGTTTATATTTAGGTCTAGGACCTGTTTTGATTTTTTTTTTTTAACATGGTTTAAGATTAGGGTAATTTTTTTTTTATTTAAAGGCGTGAGAGAGAGAGCATAAGGGAGCACAAGTGGGGTGTGGGGGCAGAGGGAAAAGGGAGACCCAGACTCCCCACTGAGTAGGGAGCCCAAAGCAGGGGTCGATTGTGACCTGAGCCACCAAAGCGTCCAATATTAGGGTTAATTTTAAATCTTGTTTTATGTGTTATTTTTGTCTATCTGCTACTAATTCCTAATTTTATTGCATTTTAGTCAGAAAACATATATGGTCATATATAAATTTCAGGTGCATTTTAAAAGAACATATGTTTTCTATTTGAGTGTAAAATTCTATAATGATCAACTAGATCAAGTTTGTTAATTGGCTATTTAAATCCTTCATATATTTTATTTATTTGATCTTATAAAGTCTTATAAAGTATGGATAAATTCTTCTGATTGTGGATCTGTTGGCTTTTTCTTACATTTTTCTTAGTTTTAATTATATGTTCAGAATTATGCATGTAAATATATAAAATTTCCTGATTACTCAGTTATCCTAATAGATCAACATGGAAAACTCTATTAATGTTCTTTGTTTTGAATTTCATCTCCCCATACTTTCTTTTCAATGGTTTTCAAGGATATTGTTTCTATCTCTTTATTTCTATCTTGCTGCATTCTGTTGTTGCAGAAGTGTCTCTTAGAACCAGATATAGCTGAATAGGTTTATAATCAGTTTTTATGTCACTCATTTAATAGGGGAATTTAACCTACTTACATTTATTTTGATTACGGATGTATAGAGGTTTTCTATGTCTCATGACTATTAATTCTGCTATTTTTCCATTTTTGCATTTTGCTGACTTTATCAAATATCCTTAGCTTTCTATCTTTAGAGTGTATTTTCTTAAATTTCATTTCTTCAAGAAAAATTCTCAGGGGGCACCTGGTGGCTCAGTCGGTTCAGTGCCTGACTTCAGCTTGGGTCATGATGTCAGGGTCCTGGAATTTAGCTCCATGTTGGGCTCCCTGCTCAGCAGGGAGTCTGCTTCTCCCTTTCCCTAAGCCCCTCCCCCTCCCTGGTGTCTCTCACTTTCAAATAAAATCTTTAAAAAAATTCTTAGGAGCAAGTTCACACAAGCGAAAAAAAAATTCTACTTGATCCCAGTGAACTCACTCCATTTCCTAAGATAATTATTTTTTATATTAGTTGAATATGTAACTTTTCAGATTTTTTAAACATTTACTCATGTAGATCATCCTACTGTCACTGTTTAGTATTTACACTTAATTTTTAAAGATACATATTTAAGGTTCAATCTTGCTTTTAATTATAATTTATAATCTAAAGAAAATATACTTTGATTCTACCTGACTGATATCTCTCATGTTGAAATCAGAAATAACTCACTAGTGTGTTCCTGTGATTACAATTAATGATTTTTCTTCACAATATGTCTAGATTTAAGTCTTTTTTCACATTTGAGGTTTTTCTATTTTCTTTGATTATTTTAATCTCTACAGTTTCTCTTTACTCTCCCTTTATACCTCTTAGAGGAATGTTAGAAGTTCTATTAACTATTCCTTTGGTCTCCTCAATTTTCTCTCATATTTTCAGAGCTGTCCTTTTGCAGGGTATTCTGAGGAAATTCCCTAGCTCAGTCCTTAGTTTTAGTAATTTACACCTGAACTGTGTCAACAGATACTGTCCCTTTAAATTTTCACTTCTCCAGTTCCATTAGATTACTTTTCATTAATACAAAACCCATCTCTCCGAATGTCTTCTTCTGACCACTCTACTACCTCTAGGTCCTTAGATACTTTTCCCTTTGATGGATAAGCTTTCTTTGATGGTGCTGACTTCCCTCATATTGTGGTATGCTGTGAGTATATACTTATCTTTTGCTTGAGAATCTATGTTTGCCAGCTCTTTTGTTTACCACTGCCTACTTTCAGTGATTAATAGGGACAGACAAGTGGCTTCTCTCCCATGTGTGTGGGCTTCCTAACCCACCTGGCAGTCAGTATATTACTAGGACACTGCCTTGGCCTGAGTCTAGCACCCACTTCCAAGATTTAGTTTGTGGGTAAACACAGCTGCTATCCACTAGTTAACACAAGGAGAGAAGAAAAATAAAGGCATGGCTCCAAACGTAAAGCCCCAATTAATAACTCTGATAAACTCTCTGATTAATAATCCTGATGAATTCTACTTCATGTTTCCATGGCCTGTATCTCAGTCTTTGTCATGCTTTCCTTTCTTTCTTCATTGTAGATTAAACCTGTGTTATAGATTTAACTTACAATCGTTTTCTGATTTTTGTCATTTTATGTGATTTTGGCAAAGGAGGAGAATAGACATTAAAAAAATCAACCTTGAATTTTCAATTCTAAGTATTATGTATTAATGTATGTATTAAAAAGTTAACTTATACGATAAATTCTTTATAGTACTTCTCACAATGATGCCATAAAATATCAATGAATTTCAAGTTTAAAATAATCAAGCATTTTCAGTATAGAGCTTTTGGTAATACTTTGGACCTTAAGAAATTAAAGCAACACATTTACAATGCCTCAAAACAAATCTAACCAGTTCTATTTGTTCAGTTCTAGGATAGGTCAGAGCAGCTACAAATACATTACCTCTTGAACAACTGTTAAGTTGTCATTCTAACTGTAGAAATCTAGTAGAGCTGTTTAATCTTTTCTATGAACTTCCACAATCTTTATGGCCAATATTACTCTCCCATCAAAATATCCAAAGAAATGGGCTCATGATCATGTGCATGCACATGTAGGAATTGTATCTTTAGGTGATGGCATATAGTTAGTATTTATTAAGTATTCACTGAAATGAATTCAATACAAAGCACCATTTTGCTTCTGAAGGGTCTAGCCTTACTCTCGTATCTTGGGGCATAACTTGGCAAAGTTCCCTCCAGCTTGGAATTACAGGTATGCTTCATATCACAATATGATAAACCCTTAAGATTACAGTGTGTTTTTCAATTCTTTCTAACTTCATGGACTGGTATGCTAAATACTATTAACAGGATTGAGCACAAGATACAATTAAGATCATACTGAGAGAGACATTACAGAGGGAAAGAGTCTAGAAAAAAACCAGATGAGACAAGTCAAGGACTTGAAAGTGGACTTGGTTTATGGATGAAACAAGATTAGACCAAATCCACTGACACTTCCATGACTTCTGTCCCACGGTTCCTAAACTGTCTTTTCCTCTGTGACGTCTCCTTTGTCCTTTCTATATAATCCTAATAGCATCTTGCACTCAATTCTATTATAGTATTTCCCACACCAGACTGTAGTGCTTGTTGAAGTAAACAGCACAGTGACAAGCACATTTAGTATTAGTTGGCATTTCATGTATGTATACCTGTTTCACACAAACACAAAAACAGATTTATTGAAACATCTATTCTACCAAAAAAAAAAAAAAAAGAGGAAGCCCAGGTTAAATGAAAATAGAAAAAATAGAACATTATAATCATGCACAGTTTAGTTAAAGATGGGCGTTATGGTTCCTAAAGACCACAGTGAAGTAGATACTATGGGTTTCAAGATAAAAATAAACTAGTTCCGTTGTATCAAACAGGGGAATGGTTATCAGCATCATCAGCTGCTAGAAAAGCAAGCAGCCTTGGAAAAGTTAAGAGGCTTGCCCAATGTCTCATGGCTTGTTTTTTTGTTTTTTTTTTTAAAAGATTTGATTTATTCATTAGGCAGAGAGGCAGGCAGAGAGAGAGGAGAGAGGAGGAAGCAGGCTCCCTGCTGAGCAGAGAGCCCGATGTGGGCCTTGATCCCAGGATCCTGGGATCATGACCTGAGCCGAAGGCAGCGGCTTTAACCCACTGAGCCACCCAGGCGCCCTCATGGCTTGTTTTGATAGAGAAAATACTGGTCTCTTGACTTGCAGTGCTGTTGCTGCAATATCACGCTGAAACCAAATACACGATAAAAATTCGTTGCTCTTATGGCAAACCCCTGGGAGAAACAGAAATATCTATTCCCTTCTAAAGGTTAGGAAGCTCAGAACCCAGCATGAATGTTCTGTGAGGAAGTTCGGTAGAGCTGGAAGATATGGTATGACCTGACTGCCCTGAACAGGAATCAATGGGTGAGAGAGCTACATGAGAGGCACATGAAACCCCCAATCTCAAGGTCGGGGGCAGGGGAGGAGGGTGTCAAAGGCCAGGACACTAGTTTCTTGAACACCGTGTGCACAGATGTGTGTATGTGTGGTATACATATTATATATCTACGTGTGTGTGTGTATACGTATGTGTATAGTCTCAGAAGAGTGGATTGTTAAGTACTATATAAAACCATGACTGGGAAGGCAAATTTTAAAAAATTTCCTTGGGCATTTCTCCAGAAGAAAACAAAAATTAAGGTCAGGTCTACATCAGCCAGTAACAGACTTCTGGGCCCCCAGATTCATTTGTTTGGCTCTGCTGGCTATTTGGCTCAGTTTTCCCTTAGCAAGTGTAAAAACGCTTGAACACCACCACGCTGGGATCCTGTTCAACCAATTCAGATAGCTGTGGCCTTTCAACTCCCTTCCAAGTGACTTGGCTTTATACCAATATCATTTCCCCTAGTAGAGCCTAAGCCTAAGTGAGAAAGTACACAGCTCAGAGAGCCAGGAGTTAACTGGCTGTTCCCATTCCAGAAAGGTCTGGTTCTTCTCCTAGATAAGGAAACAATACTATATCAAGAAGTTTCGATCATTCAATATTACATATCATACTGGAACCACAACTATAAAAACAGAATTAGTGGAAATACCACTGCCTATCGTAAAGCATCTCTTGAGGAGCTTCAGGCAACTGAAGTTTTCTTTTCCAGCCCAATCCCTTGGGAAATAAGTAGTGATGATTTATTAAAACTTACATTTTGCAGATAAGAAAACAACAAGAAGTTCAAATGCACAGAGGGACAGAGCGTCTTGAGGCCACACTCTACTTGCTGAACCTCATTTGTTCCTTATAATTATACATCAGATACGGAATACGCATGCTTACTTGTGTGTAGCTGATTATAATTCAGCAGACAGCATGATTGTAAGGGATGCTGTGGACCTGGCCTTCCTCGGGCCCCCACTCTGTGCTGTCATGTTCCTTTGCCAGCGTCATGGTTTCTTGCCACCTCTTCCAGAGAATTCCATGTTTGGAGACGTCTTAAAGACGTTTCTGAATGGCAAGCTGTTCTCTCCTACACCAGCAAGCAATTTTTTAACTCCACCTGTCCCTTAAAGCAATGTGGCAATAATGTCTTCCAGCCTACCTATACTGTTTCTAATATACAACCTATCTGTTTATATGGTCTTGATTCCTCCCTCTGTCTGTTGGATGGTATGACTCTCAGAGGCAGTGACATTAAATTCATAGGTATTTAGCTGGATTTTTTTTTTTTA
>LNAC01000066.1:428852-485230 GCA_002007465.1 Ailurus styani
TTTTTTTTTTTTTTTTTAATAGGAGGTGGTAGTAGGGTTATGGAGGAAATAATCATAGTAAATATAGGACTGGGAGAACACATAAGGTGAAAGAGCTATTTTTCCTTCTGAATTAAGTTTTAATGTAAGATTCTAAAGGAAGAAAGCTTTATTTTGGTGAAAGACATCAAATGGCCTGGGTACAGAAAGCCGATATTAAAAAGATGCAGGCACCAGTGCCCCCTGGATTGCCTGTCAAGATATTTGCCCTATACAGTTTCTGGAGAAATTAGGAAATGCAAATAACCTGGACAGATTAACAGCACCCGAAGATAACTAGCAGGATACAAAGAAACAGCACCTTTCACTATGAGGAGGCGGTGTACTTACTCCTCTAGGCAAACAAAGAAACAGGACAGAGTCAACATCTGTTTCATATAACAGCTTGGCTGCTGAAAGAAGCAACCTTTAAAAAAAATGGCTTAGCTGACAATCCTCAGAAATCATTCAATCACTATTGCAGGGGCTGAAGTAAATGGGTAAGTGAACACAACTTGCACTTTCCCCCACGACCCTCACCACCTTCTGAAGAAGAAAAGTTGTCTTGTCGTTAGAAGGGAAAAAAAAGTGCAAACAAAAATCTTCATGAACTTCCTTTCTGATTGACAACTAGCAGCAAATACTGAAGCACAGAAGACAGCTCACTGCTTTTTAGCTTTTGCCTTTCTGAGTGTCAACGGGGAAGACAAGACTGCCAAGAGTTTACTGGGTGGGGAAACGCCTCAGACATAACTCATTAGAATATCAGAGGGAGAAAACAAGTCATTTGACAAAACCAATTGCGGTTCCAGAACTCAGTCAGGGAAAGAAAACGGAATATTATGATGTCTGGATCTTCATCGATTCATGGTAACAAACCAAACAGCTTGCCATTCAGAAACGTCTTTAAGACGTCTCCAAACATGGAATTCTCTGGAAATGAAAATTTCCTCTCTGGGCTCTATCAGTGGGCAAATGCAGTTTCAAAATCGAGAGAAAAATATCTCCGAGTGCATCTGTAGATTTAAGAACTGGAAATTTCTAAAATGAAAAATGACCAGAGCTATAAGGTCACTGCAGCAAGACTGGTGCTTTCAACTCAGCTAAATGCCAGATGCTTCATTCACCTTAGTAATGTGGTTACAATACATAAAGCCAAACAGAATGAAAGCAATTAAGAGGCATTATGATAGAAGAGATTTTTCAGGTGGAAACTGAAACCAGAGGGAAAGGTGATGAGGTAGATGAGACAAAAACATTTAATATTAACACGTGTGTAGTGCCAAAAACTATGCTAGGCTGCTAACCAGAAAACTCCAAGGAGGTCCCTTCCCTGTGACTTTTCAGTTTAAACAGGTGTTTAAAAAAAAAAAAAAGATCATCCACAAGGGAGCAAGGCATGACCACAGAGAGAAAAAGCATCAATATGCGACTTGGGTTATTTCTAGACACCTTGGGGAAAAGGCTTTACTGAAAGGTGTTTTCTTGAGGGGGTGGCGGTGGGGGAGGGGAAGGGTGTGATTACAATATAAATCTTCCAGAAACGTTAGCTATGGGCCGGGCGATTTCTAAGTAGCTGACTTACGTTAATTTAGCCCTCACCATGGATGTGTAAGGCAGGAACTATTGTTACTACATTTTACAGGTAAGGAAGCAGAGATACAGGAAAATGGACTCGCCTAGAATCGTACAGAATGGTCGGGCTTCCTCTAATAGGAAGAAGGGAAATTTGCCGAAAGATTCATCTTTCTGTCTGTTCAGGATTCTGCTAGGTGTCTTGCACAACATCCAGAATAATAAACAGCACAAGACAAACAGAGTGATTAATTAAAACTAAAAAAGGATTTAGATTAGTTTCTCCCAAATGAAAGAATTTACAAGAAAAACAAATCCACTGAGCAATACTACAGAACGTCCGTTGTAGAGATCAGAATAGCGGCGCTGGATGGTATTAAAAATCCCTTCAAGTATTGAGGGGATTAACCTAGGAATTCGTTCTAGGCCTGTAAATAGTAGTAGTATGTGGCTTTACTCAAGGAGAGAAGCACACAGCAGGAGTCGCCCCTAGTGTCCAACATCTGGCCTATGCAAGGACTGGGTGTCTCCTGCCACTACAACTGCCACTTTCTAGAACTCGGCCTGGGCATGTAGTATGTACTTCATAAATATCTGTTGAATAACTGAAATAAAAAGAATAAAAATATGAAAATGCTGTGTTTGCATAAGCCTCAAGACAGACTGGAAAGTTGAGGTTACAGGTGATCCAGAAGCCAGGCCTGAAGAGATCGGAAGAGAAGCAGTACTTGAGCAGTGGAGTCAGAACCCGAAGCAAACAAGAGTTTGACTTGAGAGTCGGAGAGAGAAAATCAGCGACAGAAGCAGCAGCAGGTAACATGTGGAAGCACTTTTCTTGTGCCAGGCACGGGATAAAATGTTCCACGTAGACAGTAATTGGTTAAGTGCTCAGATGCTCACCCACCTCCTCCAAACAGCCATGATCAAGTCACCCAGTCCCTGTGACTGGCTGTCCTGCGTCTCATTACCTGTGAGACAGTCATAGCACCTACTCATTAGGCACGAATCTGTGAAAGTGAAATGAGACCTTAACTGGAGGGAGAGAAATGGGAATAAGCAAAAAGACAGAAAAACCATTTAGAGTTTCAATTTCACATAAATATAGGCATCACCAGTGCAGCCTGGTGGGTGTGAGAGCTAAGTCGAGGAGAGCAAGTCATTCTCAAAAGAGTGAAAACGGAACGTGCCCATATACCACCATCAGGCTGGGCTGATTAGGTCTATGTTTGCATCACCTCTTACCCTGAACTTATCCCCCCCCCACAACACACACACAATTTTATTTTCCAAAATGTTATTGATTTCAAATATTTGTTTTCATGAATGTCTCCATAAAAAAAAATCATGAGTTTCTTGAAGACAGTGGATATATTTTACGTATCTTTCATTCTCAGCTCCTAGAATCTTGCTTGATATACAACTGTGCTAGAATGATTGCATGAATGGTAGGAAAAGACCACATGAGAAAATGTGAGTGAAAATTTTAAGACTTTTTAGGTGAAAGATATAGGAAACACTCCCCTAAGAGCAAGCTGATGAGAACATAGAACTATATATGTATAGGCTATACATACAAGTTTTATATATGCACAGACACAAACATCTATCAGTTGTGTATATAAACAAAGTTTCTTAAGATCTTCCAAGAGTGACTTTCATTTAACTCCACTGGTCACTGTTAATTCATTTCATTCCATTTCTTACTAGATAAGGAACACAACAAGTTCATGCCTCTTTATATTCTGAACTAGTGAGAAATTTAACTTAAGGTTGAGAAGCGGGATGATGGAGAGCCTTGGAACCAGCTGGAAGGGGTATTCCTCCTGGCAGGGAGGGGCAGGGGTCATGCCAATCTCCTGAATTAACCCTACGGTAAGCAGAGCCATCTGGGCACTCCCCAGGCCAGGGACACTGTGGCACTCAGTGCTGCTATTTCTACCATCTATCTTCTTGAATTTCTCCCTAGATTTCAAGATTTTTGCCTGGATTCACGGAACCTGATTGGACTTCTGAGAAACCCTCTATTGTTATATAAAGGTTTTCGATCTTCACATGTTGATCCTAAAACACTCCATGCTTTCCTCCTGAAATTTTCAGTCAAGCTACCTCCTCTCAAGCAACTGGATTTCACTTGGTTACAAATCTCCCTAAATGCCATGTATGTACTTACTATGTTGGAATCGGCTTCTTACCACATAAAAGATACCCTGAATCCTAGGAGAGCTACACTCTCCCCATGGGTTAGCCTACTTTTCCTGCCATCTTAGGTGAGACAGAGCCTAGTGCACAGTCCTCTTCCAGGCAGACTAGGCCCTCAGAAAGTATTTGTTAAGTAAAGGACTTAGTGAAGGCACAATCAAGGAATAAACTCCCTCCACGATTGCCCCTGAGCATTCAACACAGGACACACAATGAGATTCTGCAAAAAACAAATCACTTTCTCCTTGAAACAATCTCTTGACGGAAAATAGAACGACTAAAATTGAGGGGTTACAATACCACATGCCAAAAACATTCTCATTAGCCCAGAACTCATGTACCTGTCCCAATCTTGGAAGTTTTATCTTTTACCTAGATCTCAAACTATCACAGAATAACCACCAGATGAACTAAAATGTTACCAACACTCTATAGTACCCTCTTCATTGCAATGTCCATTACTGCAATTGTCAGGGCAGAGGTTTTTCAGCAAATTTAAACCTTGCCTGGGAACAGACAGATTCCCCGTCTTCTGATTTTTCTTTTCTTTTTTAATTTTTTTAAAGATTTTACTTATTTATTTGACAGAGAAAGAATGATCACAAGTAGGCAGAGAGGCAGGCGGGGGGGGGGGGAAGCAGGCTCCCTGCTGGGCAGAAAGCCAGATGTGGGGCTCGATCCCAGGACCCTGAGATCATGACCTGAGCTGAAGGCAGAGGCTTAACCCACTGAGCCACCCAGGCGCCCCTGGTTTTTCTTTTATTGTGTTGAATTTCAGTGTTACAGTGGCACACGGTACAGGCTACAAAAATTCCCTGAAGCACTCTCTTCAGTTGTCCAGACACATTCACTACCTGCATCAACCAACTAATATCTATAATAAACACCTTATCAACTCATCAACAGTTTCTTACACCCAGGAGGGGGGGGGGTTCAATAAAAGTTCTGTGTCTAGCCTAGTAATAAAATCCTTATGAAGCATCAACCACATTTAAAACCAGTAAAATTCTCAAAGCATACATTTCGATTCCATGGACTTTTATAATATATTCTCTGACTGTAATTCCATGGTCACTGAGAAGCAGAGTCACTAGAAACCACAAAGTCATATTACAATATTCAACCTAAAAGAGCAGTCTTTTAAAAATTTTTATGTAGAAAAATGATTCCATGACAAGAACACTCATGCTTTAGAATTTTTGTAGTCATAGGACAAAATCAAATGCCTTAAAGGATAAGCCAGAATTTATCAACCATGATTGATTTAAATATTAATGCTATGAAAGTCAAAGGTAGCTATAAAAAAAAGACTGGCAGAAGTAAACTTGTCCTAGATACAGCTCTTTAAAACACCTAAGAAGATGAGCTAATACATTAGGGAGATAAAAATAAGGTGGCATCAAACACTATTAAAATGGCATAAAGTTTGTGTTTCAATTGCATCAAGTTAAAAATAGGTCAGTTAGAATGAACTTAGAAAAAAGTGGGGGAGGGGGAGGTCAATATCACAAAGTGATTAAAGAGATGGAAGAGAACTTTCTTCTAAGTCATTAAACTCACCAATATGATCCTGAACTTCACAGCACTTACCATTTTCCTGTCCCATTAGAGAATTTAGTAGGTTCACTGAATTGACTGATTTCTTTGTTAACCTATTTACATGGGTTAAGACCCTGACTGACATAAAACACAACCAAAAAATCCCAGACAGAGAGTGTAATGAAAGACTGAGTGATGTATAGTTTGGGGTACAGCCTATCCAATAAATGTGCTTGACCAGCAAAGAACCCATTGGCAAAGATTTATTATCGGAACAAATATGTTCTAAAAAGATCGAATACAATAAAACCTGCAGTATGAATACAAACTACTCTAAAATATAGTTCTTTGCTCTGCATAATGTATGGCTTATCTTTCTGTTGTATTAAAACTCTCTTCATAACTTTTCAATCAGGAGTAAATTTTTTGAGCAAATACAACCAAAGAATATGTAGCATATGAAACAGAACCAACGGCATGGTTCTCTAATAAAAAAAATAATAAAAAAAGTTTATTAGAACTCTTCAACAGCCTTTAAAACATACAGAAAAAGACATATCTCTATTACCAAGGAAAAAGTAAAAATGAATCACCTGCTAAACAATTTTTTAATTACATGTAATATTAATACCAAATTAGCATAAATTTAAGCCAGACACAGAAAGGATTTTAAATGTTATATACCTCCAAGTTCCTTTACATTCAAGATGGCATTCTGGAAGGGCACTGCTTTTATACTAAAACCTAAAATTAAAAAACAAAAACATAAAAAAGGAATTAGTAGCTTTTCTTTTAAAAATGCATAAAATGCTCAAAGCCTTTTTTTAGGCTGATTAAGAGCTACTTTTCATAGCTTATATTTAAGCCAGAAACAATTCAAGATACACTGATAACACATTATCCTCTTCAAATGTTCAAAACACAGTTGTTTCTAACAGCAAAATCTATTTTTCAAAATACTACCCTATTCTTTAATATGTTATGTCACTTGTAAATTTTATCAGTTGTTAGAAAGACATTTGGAAGTACAGAGAAACTTCAAAGAAAATATTAGATCTATGAGGACCTTTGCATCTAATTCCTAAAGTTAACTGTCTCTCACACAGAACTCAGCAACTCTAGAGATTAAGGTACATAAATTATAACCACCTTATATTAGGATATATGTCACAGTTTTTAAGAACATGGTTAGTATCATACATACATTTTTCTTAAAAGTGCAATCATAATTGTCTATTTATGCACAATCATTTTATAATACAT
The DNA here is from genome assembly GCA_002007465.1 of Ailurus styani. Taxonomy (NCBI): domain Eukaryota; kingdom Metazoa; phylum Chordata; class Mammalia; order Carnivora; family Ailuridae; genus Ailurus; species Ailurus styani. The sequence goes on from LNAC01000066.1 coordinate 435,447, forward strand.
GTAGTAAATGATTTCTATTAAAATATATTCAGAATATAGTTTTTTATTATATGTTTAGGATTTAACTATTATCATTCAAGTCATGATTGACTTGAACATATCTGGTTCACAGGTTTTAGTATAAAAGCTTAGCAGGTGAAACACACATGCTTATATACCTACACACATACACCAACAAATACACTATTTCTGGAAGAATCCACAAGAAACAAACTAGTGAGGATTCCTGGGACAACTGGGGACGTGAAGGTCTTAAATATAAGCTTTCTATTTCATCTGAATGTTTTGCTATATACAAGGATTTTTTCAATTAAAAGCCCTACTTTTTATTGTTATTTTATTTTTTTTAAAGATTTTATTTATGTATTTGACAGAGAGAGATTACAAGTAGGCATAGAGACAGGCAGAGAGAGGAGGAAGCAGGCTCCCCGCTGAGCAGGGAGCCCGATGCGGGCCTCGATCCCAGGACCCTGAGATCATGACCTGAGCCGAAGGCAGAGACTTTAATCCACTCAGCCACCCAGGCGCCCTAAAAGCCCTAATTTTTAAAAGTTAATTTATTCAGTAATTTCTAACCACCCAGTTAATCTAAGGTTTCACACGTTAGTATGTGCAATTTGAAGGTAATTTCTTAGAAAAGGAATGATGACTTAATAGTATCAGCTATAGAAATACTTTAATTTGAAACAAGTTATGAAATTATGATAGGTGCCTAGAAAGGTAAAAAAAAAATACATTATCTGCTGTAGATAAGAATAATTCTTTTACATGGTTCTGCTTTACTGTATAAAAGCAGAAGTCAATACATAGCTTTTTATATTCTGCCCCATTACTATCACTCTTTTGCTATATGTTGTCCTAGCACTTTAAAACTCTATAAGGTATCTTCCGTGTAAGGCAATGAATATCACCTAATGGTTAAAAAGGGACTTTGCAGTCAGAACTAGGTTCAAATCAGCTCTGTGACTGTGGGCAACCTACTAGCCTTGGCTTTCATCATCTATAAAATAGGAATGATAGAAATCTGATAGAATCTACCTCATGTAGTTATAAAAATGATATATGTATTATGTTCATCACAGTGCCTGACACAAATAAGCATACAATATATGATTGCTAGCATTCTCTATCAACTGGCTCTGTATTGATGATTTCATCATTAGCTATGCATGTCTCTTGCCTGCCTGAATACATTATATATACACTCTTAAGAGAAATCCTGGGGGCTTATTTAATAATCTAAATACTTAGTTGGAGCTACAGATATTACCGCTGAATGTAAAGTACCATTATTAGGTGACGGAAGTGTGAACGGTTGAAATTTGTGGTCTAGAATGTGAATGTTCACCGGGCCCTCCACGAATCTTCCCAAACAAATCCCTCCCATGTGGGTTTTATGCAGACTGACACAGTCGCCACAGCGTTACGGTTAATGGTGTGTGCAGTCACTGAATCTTAGTAAAACAGCAGAAGGAATGAGGAGGCAGCCCCGTGTGGCTGAAGCACTGGCATGTACATGGGCCTGCAGAAAGCCTCTCCAGGTGTCTGGCCTCTGGGAAATTAAGGAAAGTCAGTGCCAATCACAATATTCCTGCTGGCACCGAAATTTGCCTGCAGGAGATGTGGATGTCTGCATGTATCTACCTACCTCACAGGGGTGTCATATGGATTAAAAGGCAACGATTGTGAAATCCTGAAAACGAAAAGCTCTATGCAAAGGTTCAGTAGTCTATTAGTGGTTATGTTCAGGACAACTCAAGTATGCATTTTCCAGAGAGACGAGATAGGCCCCAACTTTGAAAAAGACACAGTTACGGAACACACCAGTGATATTTAATTTGCTGTGATTCTTAAAAGCTGACAATATGCAGGTGCCCAAGGAAAGGCACAGCCTTCCAGAAATTGCTGCACCCGTGTGCAAAATACGACTCTGAAATTTATAATCCAACAGGCAGATTATATCATTGTTACCCTCTTTAATCTTCACAGATATAATAAATTGACTGCAAAAATGTCCTCAAATGTTCACGCTAAGCAAAGTAACCTAGCAATGTTATTTATAGGCATATAAATGTTTCTGCAGAATACACATGTTTTCTCTCCAAATAGAACATGTGGGGCTAGATTTATACTGCAAAGGTATATACAGTCTTCCATTTTGCTGTCTTCATATTTTTACAGTATAGCTGTGGTAATGAATGTTTAGAGGACAAAGCCTACATAATCAGTCCAGAAAATAAGATGTACTACACATGGAAAAGAAACAATTTTTTTTTAAATTTTAGTCGTTTTAAATGTTTGCAAGGATTAAAAAGAATTAAAATTTAAAGCCGCACTTTCAGTTCACCAGAAGGGCAACCAAGAAGGGTGACTATCAGATCAACTCTATTTATTCTTTTACATTGGGTTGGATGAAGTCAAGGGTGGGGGGGGATATTAATATTTAGTAGGGATATAAAGATCAAACCATCAAAATACCTTTCTCAAAGGTTGCTTTGAGGAATAAAAACCATCAGGAGAGCATGAGCTCCGAAGAAAGAATATCTGGGTTCCAATTCTGGCTCTACCACTATCAACTGAACAAGTTACTTAACCCCTCCGTGCCTCAGTTTGCCTCAGTTTCCTCATCTGTAAATGAGAACAGATGGCACTCAGTGCTACAAAGTGTTTAGTAAATAAAACTAAAATGGCAAAATACTAACAGTCACCAACTGGCCACTAGAGGCTTTAAATTTCTCCCAGTCAAGATCACATGTGGTCTCAAGGTCTGATATATCACGAAAGCAGTGGTAAAAATTAAACCTACAGAACTGAAAACATTTGAGGACTTTTATAAACTAAACATCTGGCGCCTTCCATAACACTTCCTTTCCCTCTCTCTTAATTCCAGTCAACAAAGCCTGTCCATTCCATCTATAAAATAGCTCTCAAATAGGTCCACTTCTCTCCATAACCCTGACCAAGCCACCACATCTGGACACCTTAAAGAGCCTAACTCAATGCTTTGCATCTAGTGTTGCCCACTCAGTCATCTACACACACAAGCAGAAGTGATCATCTTGAAATTCACATCTGTTCACATGACTCCCCTGGCTAAAACCTTCGAGTAGCTTCTCACTACTCAGGCTATAGTTCAAAACACCTGGCGAGGCTTGACCTGGTCTGGTTGTTCTTTCCTTTTCCAGGCTTATTTTGTATCACTTCCCCCTCATTTTCATCTTCGGCTTCTAAAACAAGCTACATCCTTTCCAACTCAGGGCCTCTGCACATCCTGTTCCGTTAGTACCCTTTGCCCCTCTGGCAAACTCTTCATCCTTCTGCTGCAGTGCTAACTTCACTTCACCGGGCAAGCCTTCCACGGCTTTCTTGAAATAGGCTGATTTGGGGGATCCATGTTCTTCCAGTACTCAGTACTTGTATGTAATTTTCAGTGATAATTACATAACAGTTTCTTTGTTTTAGGTCTGTTCCCCAGTTAGAGGCACATAACATGATCTCAGTACTTCTTTAAAGATCTATGCTAAGGGTTTTTATTTATTTCCTGATTGAATTTTTACAATAATCCTAACACCAGCAGTACTATCGAGGAAGAAAGGGAGCTAGAAGGCCTTGGTGCGCTGCCAAGACTACTAAGTACTATCTCAAAACCTCACCCCGGGCCTTGTCACCAAAGCTCTACACCTCCTCTGGACACCAACAACCTGACCAACTCATAGGATTCTGTCCAACTTTGAACTAAATACTGGTGAAACTGATCGTCAAAATAAATACGCACACGCCTAATCAACCACATTCTGCCTCTTTATAAATAAAGCAATATGAAGAACCAAAGTAAGTGTTCTTGGGGCCACACTACAATGCCTTATTAATGGAATAAAAATACCTGGCGTTCAGAAAGTACTTTTTCGTCAGCATTAACAAAACCAGGAACTTAGCAGGGGAGAGAAAATGTCTAACTTGGCTGTGATACTAGGCTTGATCACTCTTCCTTGTCCACAAAACAGGCATCCTCTGATGCTCTCCACAGGTAGTCAGTGTGCTGATGTCCGAGAAGTCCTAGCCACAGCTCTTAGACTCACCAGCCACATTTTTCCTGGACCCTGAATCCCTCATCGGCAAAATGAGTGGACTAGATAAGCTCCTTGAGGTTTCTTCTAGCATTAGGATTCCATTATTTATATTAAACAAGAAAGAGGAAATGACAGAAACAACGGAGTCAATCATCAATGGCCTCTAGTATTTGGCTGAAGGCCTCGTGGGCAGGTCTCCCCAGACCCCACTCAAACAAGTTGATGGCTGAAGCCTAAGTTACGCAGTCATTTTTTCCTGGCCTCTCTAAGCTACATTAGTAAGACTGAAACCTCCCCTAAGATTTAACCCCACAAATTTTAATAAATATATGACTTAGTAACTCTTTGGGGAAATAATTGTTTGCATAGACTTTCAGTTTTTGTCTTTTAGTCCTTAAACTCAGCAAAACCTATGATACGAGGGAGATGGATGGGACATTTTTTATGCAGGGAAAGCATTCCTGGAATTGTAACAAAATTAGTTTGGGGAGTGAGGCTAGTCTATTTTTACTCATCGTGTGGGACACATGAGCATCTTATTTGGATCTACAGCCCAACAACCCCCCCCCCACCTCCCAACACACAAGTCTGCACACTTAAACATGGACACTTTGTGTGTACTTCTGAAATCCCTGGATCACTTTAACAACTGCTAAAGGCAAAGGCATTCCACAGATCTGGTGGTCTTGACTTAGACCAGGGCATGATTAATGCCATGGTAATTCCGTGACATCTGGACAATTCTTTCAGTCTAGTGAGATTCTTCTAAATATGATTTCAGTATCCCAAAAAGAAATTTAATCCACTGGCATTTATCAAACAATCCTTTAGCAGATAACAAAATTGGATTTTCTAACTTGTTTCTCTTGTTGACTTAACACACATGCAGCAAATGCTTAAGTTTCTAAAAATACCTCATTCAATTTTTCATGGACGTTTTCCACATTTCTTTCAAGTTATCATGATCTTTGTCTATTTTAACTGAATGGCATACCACTCGACTGTTTTCCAAGTGTAGTAGTAAGTATCGGTAGAAGAGATCTTCAACCATTTTCAATTCCAGGTGCTAAGCTTCCTCCAGGTTACATCACTATATTGTCTCAAGCCTTTAAACTCCATTCCTCTAGTTCAGAGTCTCTGCGTAATCAACAGGTTAACAACCCTTTTATCAACAAATTCCTCATGCATCTCCAGTCAAGGAATTCACTCAGGACAAAGATCACTTTTGTCTCTTGACCAAGGTGCAAGCTTTCCAATCGCTCTCTGGAGGGTTTCTTGGCCCTTTAAGTTTTGACAACTTAAGTATCTTCTAAAAATTATGTCAAAGGTAAAAGATTGCTGAAGTTAACCGTCCAATAAAGTTTGGACTCCCTCTGCTTCTGAAGGAAAGACATTCTTGTCTTGCTAAAATTGGATGGACATACCTTTCTTGTTATACTTTTGCTTTAAGAAACAAATTCTCAAAGGTAGATTCTCTTTTCAGTCGTTCCCAACTCTTCCAACAAATATTTTACTTTTAACTGGCTTGCTATCAAAGCATTATAAAGAAATAGTTTAAAATAACAAAATTTGGGCGCCTGGGTGGCTCAGTGGGTTAAAGCCTCTGCCTTCGGCTCAGGTCATGATCTCAGGGTCCTGGGATTGAGGCCCGCATCGGGCTCCCTGCTCAGCGGGGAGCCTGCTTCCTCCTCTCTCTCTGCCTGCCTCTCTGCCAACTTGTGATCTCTCTACCTCTGTGGAATAAATAAAATAAAATCTTTAAAAAAAAACAAAACAAAAAAAAAATAAATAAAATAACAAAATTTCACATATAATTGAGCCATATCAGAGCAAGCTATTTTTACATGCTCTTTTCTTGCTTTTCATTCAAAGGCACAATTTTTAAAACAAATGTAAATTTTCTTCAACGGAAGACTATTTCTCCAATCTATAATCTTTTCAATGGAGGCACTACAATTTAATTAATAAACTCCCTTGCTATGGGAAGTTTAAAGTTTTAGTTATACAAGTGTTGTAAAGAATCACTTTGTATGTATGGTTTGATATTATGTGCTTAGATTCTCAGTGGCATAACTGCCAGGTGGAAAGATGTTAATATTTTGGCAACCTTTGATTTATATGAATAATTGCTTTCCAAGAAAAGGGACAATACCAGTCACAATGCCACCACTAATGCATGCTACCACAATCTTACCAAGTGCTGGGTTTCATCATAAAGAAAAAACAATACTGGTAAATTTGAGTATAAAATTAACATCTTTCTGGTTTATTCTCTAGTCAAGTTGAAATTTCTGGCCAAGTGGAAACCTTCCCATGTATTTCTTTGCCATTAATTCTTTTTATGAACTATCTCTTTTAATTCATTTATCAATTGCATTCTAGATACTCTTTATAAATATGACTGAATTATCCAAGTGGGACAGCCATAAACTCTAATACCTGTTACAAATATTTCTCAACAGTATTGCTTCCTTCTTACATTTGTCTTGTTTATAAACATTTAGAATTACTGGAAAACTGAGTTAAGGCCCTTGGTCTCTTCCTTCATGAGTCATTCTCCTTAGTCTCTTGCAGCTGTTCTTCCATCTTCCACATTAAATGTTCACATGCACCGGTGGCTTCCTCACTTCATTTTTTCCTCTAGCTATCTTTTCTTGCTGTTAGGCTCTGTCATTTATTTTAGGACCTTCCTTCCACCTCCTTTGTTCTTCAATCACACACACACACACACACACACACACACACACACACACCCCTTGATCTAAACAAACAAATTCCATCCTCCTTACACTAACCAACAGAACTTTTCCTTTCCCTAGTAGTGCCAGCCAGGACAAGCGTGTGTTCCTTATAATGCTTTTGGACCACTTTACCACAGTCTCAATAATTTCCCACCTGAGGTTGTGCCATCTGCTTATACCAGGACCTCTCCATTTCCATTTATCGATTTTCGGGGAGTCTGGTAATCTACCTGAATGAATTCAATACTTGGCTAACGTTTATCCACCACACTCTTCCTGCTTCTATTCTTACAGATAACATTCTCCACATTAATGATCAAGATATCCTCCAAATTTTCAGATTTCCAAGATTACCAGCTCTAATTCACAACTGCTGTCTCTAATTCACAGATATAAAGTTGTAAATTTCATTGAATTTTCTACATAGATGATTGTGTCATTTGCAAATAAAGATAGCTTTACTTATTCCTTTCCAATCTGGAAGCCTTTTCTTTTTCTTGCCTAATGCCCCGTTAGACTATCTGCTACAATGCTGAATCAAAGTTTTAAGAACAGGCATCCATGTCTTCTTATTTTTGATCCGAGGAGGGAAGAATTCTTTCATCATTAAGAAGGACAGTAGCTACAGGGTTTTCACAGATGCCCCTTAACAGTTGTGAAAATTTCCTTTTGTTGGTATTCTGTAGTTTTATCAGAACTTGAGGGTTTTTGTTTGTATCTGAATCATTTTTTAAATTTGAGATTATGAATTAAACCTTGTTTCCTTTTTTTGAGTGTGAAATCAATCCTGCGTTCCTAAGATAAATGTCACTTTGTGATATATTAGATTTGCTAAAGTTATACTTTTTACATCTGTATCCATGAGAGATATTGCTATGTAGTTTTCTTGTAATGTCTTTGTCTGGTTCTGGCATTAAAACTTACTGGTCTTACAAGTTTTCCCACCTCTTCAATTTTCTGGAAGGTATTATGTAGCATTGGCGTTATTTTTTCATTAAAATTTGATAGAATTTACCAGTGCAGCTGACTAGATTTCAAGTTTTCTTTTTCAACTATGACTTTATTTCCATTAAACACAGATCTGAGTTTTCTATTTCTTCTTAAATGAGCTTTGATGGTTTGTCTTTCAAGGAATTTTTCCATTTACATTGTCGAATTTATTGGCATAATGCTGTTTATGATATTCTATTATCTTTTTAATTTTTATAAAAATCTCCATTTATGTAACTCCTCTTCATTCCTGATATCAGTGTCTCAATGTTTTTTTCCTGATCTATTTGGGTAGAGTTGAAAATTTCATTCATCTTCTCAAAGAACCAGGCTTTGGTTTCCAATTATTTTCTGTTTTTCTTTTTCACTGAGTTCCACTTTACTTTGGTCTTTAGTATTTCTTTTCTTCTGCTTTTTTATACATTCTTCTCTTTTAGTTCATTAAGACAGTAACTGAGGTCAGTGATTTGAGGCTCTTCTTTCCTAACACAGGTGTTTAGTGCTGCAAGTTTCCTCTAAAGTCTTACTTCAGAGGCATGCCACAAATTCTGATGTGCTGTACGTTCATTCAGTGCAAAATGCTTTATAATTTCCCTTTGGGTTCTTCTTTGATCCATGGGTTATTCAGAAGTAACTTGGTATCCAAATATTTGGGGATTTCCTGAGAAATCTTCTTGTTATATTGATTTCTAACTCAATTCCACTGTGATTTGAGAACATATTTAGTATGACTTGAATCCCTTTAAATTTACTGAGACTTGTATATCCTCGAATATGGTCTAATTTAATTTTCCACATGCACTTGAGAAGAATGTCTTCCACTCTCAGAGTGTTTTATAAATGTTAATCAAGTCAAGTTGGCTGATAATAGTTTTCAAGTCTATATCTTGGCTAATTTTCTTACATGTTGTCAGTAATTGAGAGTATTAAAATCTGGCATGTGGGTTCGTCTATTTCCCTTTAAAGTTACGTCAGTTTTTACTTTGTGTATTTTAAAGCTGTTAACAGTTATATAAATGTTTAATACTCTTATGTTCTCTTGATTAAACGATCTCATAAAATGAACTTTATTCCCAGCATTATCCTCTGCTCTAAAATCTACCTCTTCTGATAACACAGCCACTCCAACTTTCTTTTGACTCCTGTTAGCATGATACATCTTTTTCCAACCTATTTGTGTCTTTACATTTAAGATTTGTTTCAAGTCAGCATAGAGTTGTGTCCTAGTTGTTCTTTATTTTTGTTTATTTAATCTAATATCAATCTCAGTCCCTTAACTGAGTCTAGACCATTTACATTTAATTTGCTTATTGATGGTTAGGTTTGAGTGTTTCACCCTAGAACTTGTTTTCTATTTATTCCATCTATTCTCATTCCTTCTCTTTCTGCCTTTTTGGGATAATTTTTGATAATTCCCTCTTATCTCATTTGTTGCCTTACTGGCTATCACTCTGTTATTTTAGTGGTTGTTTTAGGGTTATAGTATATCTCTCATCACAGTCTACCTTCAAGTGTTATTATAACCACTCCACATATAAGAACCTTACAATGGTATACTTCTTTTTCCAATATGACTTTTATGCCATTATTCTCCTGCATTTTACCTTACGTATGTTATAAACCTCACATTTTTTAAACAATTATAAAGAGATTTAAGTAAGAACTAAATCTTATATAATTACCCCTGTAGTCACCATTTCTGTACTTTCCATTTCTTTGTGTAAATCCAGATTTCCATCTGGAATCATTTTTCTTCTGCCTGAAGGACTTCTTTTAACACTTTCTTTCAATGCTGGAAAAAGTATAACAAAAGTATAATAAAAAGGTATAATAAAAAAGTCTTTAATTATCTTTTTCCAAGATATTTTTGCTGGGTGTAGGTTGATAATTTTTTTTTCTATTTAGTATTTTAATGATGTTGCTCCACAGTCTTCTTGTTTGCAGTTTCCAGTGAGAAACACTGGAATCTGATGTCACTCTTTTCATGGTTCCTTTGTAACATCCATTATCTGCTTTTTAAGATTTTCTTTGTTTTATCCAAAGTTCTCTAGAGAAACAGACCAATAGGAGGTATATGTATACACTGATTTATTTTAAGGAGTTGACTCAATTATGGAGTCTGGCAAAGTCTAAAATCTGGGGGTAGGTCTGGTAGGCTGGAGAAGCAGGAGACAGCTGATGCTGCAGGTCAAGTCCAAAGGCCACCTGACACAGATTTCCTCCTTGCTGGCAGGTGGAGTGGTGGTCATCTTTCGTTCTATTCAGGCCTTCAACTGATTGGAAGAGACCCACCCACATTAGAGAGGGCTGTCTGCCTCACTCAAAGTCCACAGATTTAAATATTCTCATCCCCAAACACAAACATCCAGGATAACATTTGACCACATACCTGAGTACCTTGGCCCAGCCAGGTTGACAATATAAAATTAATCATCACACTTCATCACTGGTTTTGAGAAACTTTATTATATGTCTTTGTTGTAGTTTGCTCTTATCTCATTCTTGAGGTTTAATGAGTTTCTTGGATTTGTTGTTGACAGTTTTAAATGTAAATACATTTTAGACCTTATTTCTTCAAATATTTTTTTTCAGTCTCTTTCTCCATCCTTTACCTTCACAGACTCCAATGACCCATGTTTGGGGACTTGAAATTGTCCCACAGTTCATATTGCTCTTTGCACTTTCCATTTTCTTCTCCCTCCCTCGACACTTTGGGTGGTCTCTACTACTAATGGCCTTCAAGGTTATTACTCTTCACTTCTGCAATGTGTAATCTGCTGTGAATCTTATCTGGTGCATATTTCCACCTCAGATGTTGTAGTATTCACCACCAGAAATTTTATATGGGTCTTTTAAAGATCTTCCAAGTCTCTACTTAACTGTATGAAGAGACAGAATTCAGTTATATTAACAGTTCTAAGTCTTTCTTTGTGAATTCCTTTGGGTCAGTTCTGAGTCAGATTCAATTGGTTTTTCTTTTCATTATAAATCATGTTTTCCTGCCTTTCTCATGGCTGGTAGTATTTTAATGTCCAACATTTGAATTTTGCCGTAAGTGCTGGCTAATTTTGTTTTCTGTAAATCTCCTACAGCTGTGTTCTAGGACGCATTAAAGTTAGTAGGAAACTGAGCTTTTCATTTTGTTCATTTCCTAGGTGAATCTAGAGCAGTGCTCGGCTTTGGGCTCATTCCTAAGGCAAGACCCTCCTGAGTGCTCTGCCCAGGACCTTGTGAATTATGACTTTTCCAATCCGGCTAGTGGGAACAGCCATAACTTTTAGCCCTGTGTGAACATGGCTAACCATGGAGTACGTTGCATACGCAACAGAGACCTTCTGTAGATCTCCAGGGTTCTCTCTCCGTACAACTCTTTCCTCTCCGTTACTATGTCCCATGAACCCTGGCTGCCTTGGTCTCCCCAACTCATGCTCCATCTCAATGTAGGGAGTCCACTGAACTCCACCTCAGTTCCCTCTGGAAGTGTGCCATGGCTGAGGAACTCTCTCAAGGCAGTGAGCTGGGGCAAATGCAGGCCTCAGCTCATTTATTTCTCATCTCTCAGGTATGACCATGCTTTGTTGCTTCGTATTCATGTTCTTGAAATTCGTTTCATATTTTGTCCGTCCTCCAACTGCCCCCCACCCCAATTAGCATGCCCACATAGCACCTATCCTTGTAAAAACAGATTTCCTGGGCACTTGCTTCCTCTACTGCTATCTACCTTCTTGAAAGAGTAGTCTACGTGCAGTCTTAGCTAAGGGGCCAAGGAGTGAAAAGGACAGTCTATATGCTGTAATTTCCTCTACTTGCTCACCACTCCCTCATCACTCAGGCTGGTTTTGACTCTTAATACTCTGCGCTGAAGCTGTTCACTACTGACCGTAATGTTACCACACCCTAAGCCCTTTCTCAGACTTAAGACTGATGATTATTTAACTCTGGCTCTTTCGGCCTCTTATTCATATTTGAGTGTATGATACCATACAGAACAGCCTGGCTTAGATGCCCTGTCTAATGCAGATGCTAGAATGTAAGCTCCAAGGTTTTCTGTTAATGCATACTCAGTGCCTAATCAGCGGCAGTCACGTAATAGGTACCCAACTAACATGTGAAGAAGGAATTAAACACAGCTGGTATTTAGCACCCTTCTTCCTTCTACCACCCATCATCCCTCAACAATCTCCAAACCCACAATTCGGTTGTCTCTCAAATCCAGATCCAAACTTTCTCTAGTCAGCTTGTCTTTTGGCATTTGGATCACTGTTGAAACTACTGCCAATACCTCAAAATTAGCATGTCCAAAGCCAAATTCATCATTTATCTACAAATTGCCTGTCATGTTCTCCCTACTTTTTACAATTCACTCAATGACTAGGCTAGAAACTTAAGGCACATTTGACTCTTACCTCTTCCTTTCCTCTGTATTATGCACTCACAAGAGTGACTGTCACTCTTACAGGATCAATCATACCTGCCTCTAACCTTCCATCCCCAAAATTACAGTCCCTACTCGTTCCGCTCTCCACGGCACAGGTCTCTCTCAGAAGCTCTTTCAGTGTCAGGTCACAACACACACTAACCTCTGTGTCCTTGGCCTCATCCCATAAGATCTCCATTCTCTGAATGCTTCCTAACCTTCCTCTCCTCACTCCATTCCTCTCTGCTCAGGTATTCGTCATCACGAGGCCCTTCCTAAATGTAACATCCTCTATGCCTTCTTTGACTCCTCACATTAGAAATGACTCCTTTTAGCTTTCTCATTTTTATCATCAAGTACAGCATATATCATGCTGTCTTAGCACCCAGCATATGTTAATATTAAACATGCAGTAAGTATCAACTGTTTGTCATTAGAAAACTTATCTTTCTAACCTGAGTGTAAACTTCTTGCCATCAGAGACCTTCGAAAAGGCCTCCAAAAAGTCACTGTGCTTGGTTCAGGATAATGACAACTCACAGAAGCTTGATATCCAAAACATTAGGCAACTTAACTTCTAATGCATCAGAAAAATCAACTAGCACACAGTGTTACTATTAGTTCCAGTAAAGGAACACGTTAAAAATTTAATAAAGATATAAAACTTACAATTCACAAATAAGTATAGTATTATTTACAGATAATTTTTATATTACAATTCAAAACTGCCTTTTTAGTAAAAGTGTTTCTGATTTATACCTCTGGTAAGTGAAGAGTACATTTTGTATTACTTTCACACATTTTAAGGAAAGGTATTTTGCTTGAAAAGAATTACTAAGTTAGTAAGATGTGTATAATTTCATAACCCATCCCTCCAAAGATATCCATAATTTTACCAATAATCAGCAAATACTACTCTTATCGCAAATCCTAAGCCTTAGGTACTGCTAAATTTCACTTAAGACTTGAACTGGCCCCCTACCTCTATCACTAGCTGTGTGACGATAGCCACGTCACATACCTTTGAGCCTCACCTAATTTAAAGACAGAATCGGGGTTGGGGGGGGGGAGGAATCTTACCTGCCATATAAGACCATTATAAGGCTCACAGGGGTATGATACTTAAAGCAAAAACAGAATTCGAGTTACTACTGCCTCTTTTTCACTCAAAAAGCATCTGGAGCTGTACCCAAACGCCATGCTAGGTTCTGTGCTCTCTTTGCCCTTAGGAGCTTACACTCCAGGCTGAGGGACAGAAATGCAGAACAGCAGTGTTGTAGGCACTCAATGACAGAAATACAGACGATGTACGGTGGGGGAGAAGGGAGTACTTAGTTCTGTCTTGGGGAAAAGGAAAACAGAAATGGGTTCACATAAAAGGCCAGTCTTGAGCTCTGCTCACCCTCTGTCATCTTACCAATTATCATGAACACCTTACTCTTTTCTTCATCTTTTATTTTTTTAAGATGTACTTATTTGGATGGGGGGATGGAGGGCCAAAGGAAGAGAGAGAATCCCAAGCAGACCCCTCTGAGTACGAAGCCTGTTCCCAGGACCCTGAGATCATGACCTGAGCCGAAATCAAGAGAAAGAGAAAGGGGTAGAACCCTTGCACAGTACCCACCTGTGGTCGACACGACGTTCTCGGGACTTTCGCTGCAGAGCTTTGACAACAGACTGGTCTTGCCAGAGCCCGTGAGGCCTATGCAAACCAGGTCATATTCAGGTCTTGCGGGCGGTGGTCCCTTGCAGCAGAGTGCTCTAAAACACTGCCAAGAGAGGGGAGAAACGGGGCTCTTTTAAATAAGACTGGACACAAAGCTTAGTAACATTTACAATGACTAAATATGAAGAAATAATTAAATAACCTATGCATTATAAGTTAAAAAGGTAACTTCAGGGTGGAGAAACCCAGAAGACACCACCTTAACCAAGTGATCAAAGTTAACATCCCCAGGAACAAGACCTGTGTGGACCTCACAGCTCCCCACCTGCTGCCAATAGGGACCCCGTGAGGGGCACGACACCCTCGCTTAGCTTTCCCGCCCAAACTGCACAGCCTGAATCTAAGCACAAGACAACTTTAGACAAAACCACTCTGAGGAGCATTCCACAAGACCGTTGGCCCATTCTCTAAAATCTCAGTGTCTTCAAAGTCAAAGAAATGCTGAGGAACTGTTCTAGGTTAGAGAAGACTAGAAATAGGATAACCAAATGCGATGCCTTCTGAATCGGACCTGTGAAACAGGCAGAGGAAAATGGCAGAAGTGATACTCGGACAACAGGTGAGGGCTGACTAGAGACGCATAATAGATAACACTGTTGCCTGCAGTCACACTTCCTGAATTTAATCACTGTACTGTGCTTTATAAAAGGAAAATCCTTGTTCTGAGAAGACACACACTGATCAAGTATTTACAGACGAAGGGTCTTGACGTCCATAATTAATAGGTTAAGAAGATTTCTAAATCTGTGTCCATCCCCACCTCTATATGGTGACGAGTGTGATAAGGCCAACACGGTATAATGTTAATGATCGGTGAAACAGAGAATCATAGGAAAATTCTTTGTATTAGTCTTCCAACTCTGGTGTTATTTGAAAATAAAAAGCTTTCACAAATCATTCAACAGAGTCCCTGTATATATCACTGCCACCTTGACCTGTGCCAAATTCTGTTTCAGGTCAACTGACCTCACGGTACTATGAACCGTTGTGCAGTCTGGGCATGGCAAGAACCTGTTACTCTGCAAGAGTTAAAGGCAGGGAGATTTAAAAGACCGGAAATTAGGTAGTTTATGATCTTTCTGCCTACTTGACATTCATTTATTAGGGGCCAATTCTGTGCCAACTTGTAGAGCCTGAAATATTTAGGTCCTCGATAATTCAGGAGAGAAACAGAGAGGGAGGGAGACCTACTGACTGCTATATCATACGGAGATCCTGAGAGCAGAGACCTATAAAAAGTCTGTGCTAATTCTCATTCAGATAAAATCTGAGACCTAATTGGCTCTCATAAGTCAAGCTTGACTAGTTTTCTCTCATACTTTTCCTACCTAGTCAGTCAGCAAGTCCATACCTTCTCTGAAATAGCTCTAGAACTTGTCCACTTCTCTCTAGTCCAAGCCACCATCACCTGGACAACACCAATATTCTCCCGCTGGTCCCAATATATTCACTCTTGCCCTCTCTGTTCTTCATGGCATTATAAAAACAAAATCTGATCTTATCTGTTTAACCCCCTTCAGAGACCTCCCACTATTTAGGATCCAAACCCTTATGATCTACAAGGTCTTCCAAAAATCTTCATAATCTGCTCCACCAACCCCCACCCTCCCCGCCTTTGCCCAGCCTCTTCTCCCATCCCTCCCCACTCACTCCTCCCCCTACTCTGCCCCCAGCCACATGGACCCTCTTGCACCTCCAGGCGCTCCCAGATGCGATTCACTCTTCCCCTAGCTCTTGGCTCAGGGAACCTTGTCAGTTTTCAGGTCTCAGCTTCACAGCCCTTCTCCAGGGGCACCTGACCTGATCCTTAGAGAATGTTAGCAATTTGTGTCAAGCTCTCACAGCATGTTTGTCAAGTCATCACGCAGACCACTCCAGTTTCCTATTTACCACTAAACCATTCTCTTTCTGTCTTCATCCCAGGGTCCCCAGGACTTAGCAGAAGACACAGCATAGAATCTAACATCAACGAATAAATGTTGAACGGAGAACCCATGACACTGACATTTCACCTAAGAAAAAAGAAAATGTAAAAACTACTAGGAAGCTTCATCTAGTCTCTCCTGAACCCCTCACATTTCAAGAAAATAGTGTCAAAATAAGAGTAACCCTTGACCCTTTCACTTACCTTCAATGCCAGAAGTCAGTCCAGTTTTCAAGAGTAATTTTGCTGTACAGGGTCTCCTTTCCCAGTATAATAGACCTTTTTTTGTCCTCACTTCACTTCTCGGCTTTTAAGTTCTGCCTACTTCTGGTAAACAATTCTATGATCATCTAATCCATATTCTTCACAAATTTATTAAACTCTAATCCTATTTCCGCTCCATCTTTTCAAGCCTGAGGAGCCCTAATTATTTCAGTCTGCGTGCATATAGCAACCACTCCTACTCCCTCATATTAGTTGCTGTTCTTTGGCATTGAACTTGAGTTCCATTATGCCTTCTCTTACAAGATTAATGACCGCAACTCTAAAGAGCACCCTAGATGCCAACATATCATATCCTGGATTCGCATGAAGGTTGGTTGATAGTGTGACTTTCTGCAAACTTTATCCCTGAGTCCGCTGGACCCATGGTGAGTTTTTTGAAGAAGCAGATGTATGTATGCATATGCACGAACATGCACAGATACATGTGTTCCCTCAAAGAGGACCACTGGCTAGCAGCTATTCACTTGGGAGCATTCTGCCATGTTCAACTACGTCAGGCAACACCACTAATCACACTGTGGTTTCTTTCATTGGGCTACTTTGATCTTCCCTGGAGAAAAAAAGGGAGAGACCCTATCCCTGCTCCCAACTGCCCCTTTCTTGTTCAGCTCCTCTCCCAGAAATTCCCTCAGACTATCTCCTGGAGGGAGACTGACCCAACTATCCTGGTCCAAACAATCAAATCTTAAATACAAAATAAAATTGTAGGTGATTGCTGTATTGCCCTGTTGAAGTCACTTGTATACCAGTATTACTCAATATACTTTGAAGTTCCAAATTTTCACCTTCATGTTCTTTTTAAAATCCAGAATGTAAAAGCGTTTGCAGCCAAACTCATTAATATCTAGATCACCTGTTAATTTTCTCTAGGTCGCTAAGACACTTTGGACCTGAAAAGCAATTTAGCAGTGACACTGTAATCCACACGTGTGTTTCATCTCCTCTCTCTAGATTCTCCACAGTGTTTAAGACACCTCACATGACATCTCTCCTCTCCCCCCCAAATCTCCTTCCTGAATCCTAGGCTCTGTATTTTCAACTGTTCTGGAAGAACCCAAACTTAATCTGAATAAAACAAAAGCCTTCCCCTACCCCCCACCCCCAAAAACACAGTCTATGGAAATCAGGTATTTTAGAGCATAAAAGGCATAAAGGTTAGATTGACAATCATTACAAGGCAGAATCTTTGAAATAAATCACAGAACCTTTGAATATTTATTTGAAATAAATAAATCCTATGCTTGGCAGGAATAGTGTCAGATTTTGAGCCAACAAAATAAGGCTTTTAAAAATATTCTATTTCAAACGGGAAAAGAATGTTCATGTTTTTTTGAGTCAGTTCCTAAAAACTGTACAGTCTTCTCTTGTTTTTCATTTTAAAACTTAATGAAGCTTTGGATCTCATAGTCAATTTACTTAAAATTACTCATTTTGGCCTCTAGACTATACTGTACCAAAGTTCATTGTGTCTGTCTCCTACAGCAGCTCTCGCATTGTTAAGAGTAAGCCCCTTTCACTGTTGTACAATGCTAAACACAATGCCGTCGGCAGTCCTGACAGCAAGCGGCAAACTCAGGCTTCATTCCCAGGCCAGACACTAAGGCATTGTGTGACTCTGTTCAGGCTCCATAAACCTATCCATGCTTCAGTTTCCCCATGATTAACCAGTAACGTTTTAACACTATCTGCCACTTCCTTTCTTCAGGAGGATGTTATGAGGCATCAGTTCAATGCATTTTGCTACAAGAAAGGCACCATACAAATAAATAACTGTTCATCAGGATGTTTATAATCCTAATGTATCCTAGGTGATCGTTTCCTTGGGCAAGGGTCTGGCAGCCCACATGCTGGTACTTCCCCTCACCAGCCCACAGCAGCTTCCACAAGCTCCGTCCCCTTCCACTCCAACCCAAGACACTAAAGACACACAACCCTTGGCCCTCACTTGCAGCAGGGAGTAGAGAACAGGGTGAGTCTGCGTTTTAACTATGGGACGGTGGGGTGGGGAGGCGGTGGGGTGGGGGGGTTGTGTGCGCGTGCGCAACCAAGGTCATGGTCTCTGTCTAGACGGCTTCAGTTCACAGGTCTTTTCACATAGTGTCTGTTATGACTTGTTCCTTTTCAAAAGGACCCAGTGTATCTGGGATGCAGGAGATTTCCCCTTAGCATGTGTCTGTAAGCTTCTACCGATGTTGTACGTGAGGAAACCACAGTGTGCCAAGGTCTTGAGAGAGGGCAGAGATCAGAATCACCAGAAATCTGTGTTGTAGACTTCAGACAAATCACATAATTTTTAACTGAAAGGTGGACTAACTAAAAAGATAAACAAAAGCCTTAGCAATATTTGCTTAAAGGAGAATGATCACAGGTCTGGGGGTGGAGGGGGGTGTGGGGAGCCAAAGATTAAACTGTGAAGGTCAAATGAGAACTTGCATCTCAGATGGGTGGCCTAGCACCAAGGCAGCAAGATGATTTTTAAATGTCCCCATTTCCATCGGGGACAGCGGCAGACGTCTTGGTAGGTCCGGTAGAGCACCATCACACGAGAGGCACACAGTGAATAACGGCTCCACGAACTGGCACCATCAAGCACTAAGTCAGCACTTACCCGGAGATCTCATTTCCCTCTCCATCTCCCACTTAATGGCCCCGGCTACCCTCCCACTCACTCACGAGTTCCTCCGGCAGCCTGGGCACTTCAGGCTCAGACTGTGCGCCCGCAGAAGGGAAGGCTCTTCCCACTCTTTACACTGGGCAAATTCCTAGTTCTGGTCCAAGGGCACCTCCTCTGGAAAGTCTTCTCCAGTTCCCGCAGAGAATTAATCCTTTCTTTCACTCCCTGGTCTGTTACACACACTTCTAGCGCTGCAGTAAATACCAGGTCATACGTGTTTTGTTTTGTTTTTTTCCTAATTGTAAGAATTAGTAGGTGATAGAATTACACGCATCGACCCAAAGACCTATTCATCCTGGATTCATAACGTCTGATTTTACAGTTACCAAGGCTGGCCAGGCAGCCAAGCGGAGGAGCAGAGCTGTCCTACAACTTCTCAATTCTGGACCAAGTCTGACTCAAAATCCTCCCCCCTCCGAGAGCGGCCCCTGCATTGCCAGGATTTCCTACCATCCCATGTCCCTGAATCCCTAGCCTTTGGGAACATGGCATTTGTTTCAATCGATGCTCTGTTTTTCATCATGAATACATGATTTTATTCTGAGCGTGATTTCAATTTGATTGAAGCTCTGTATAGTTGCTGGAAAATGTTCTTCGGTCAGCTCTGGGACTTCCCCAGGGCCACAGAGTCACTGCCCGAACCCCACACTATCTCCTCCATATTTAAAGACGGGTCTCACCAACTAAACACCAGAGATTTCCGATAGCAAATAACCAAGCCTTTTGGTAAGAGTTCCAGGGCGGGTCTCGCCACTGTACTCCATAAATACTTGTCAGATGCATGCAACACCGATTAGTTGGTATCTAAAACCAAGAGACGATTCACCCGTAACCTGAAGTGGATTTATTTCTTACATTGGTTTTTTTTTTTTTTTTAAGATTTTTATCTATTTATTTGACAGAGAGAGATCACAAGTAGGCAGAGAGGCAGGCGAGAGAGAGGAGGGGGAAGGAGGCTCTCCACCGAGCAGAGAGCCCAATGCGGGGCTCGATCCCAGGACCCTGAGCCGAAGGCAGAGGCCTAACCCACTGAGCCACCCAGGCGCCCCTCTTAGATTGGTTTTAAAACCAATCAGAGGCACTTGTACATTCTGACCCTCACTCTCACAAAGGAAGCAGCTTTTAAAAGAAATCAATTTCTAGAAGTGTTTTCTAACACTAACCATGTCCAATTAATAAAATACTTAGTATTTAAATACCTAAAATTGTAAGATTTAAAATAAAATATTTTCTAAGTCTGTAATAGTCAAATGTGGGTCTGTCTTTGGAAGCTACAACCAAAATGGGTCATGAGGTTTATAAAGCTACTTAAACTTCTAGAAAAGAAACAAGGAAGGATGGATGCCCCCAAAACTTAAAAACAAAGCCAAATGTCGCTACTGCTATTTAGCACCCAATAGAAGTGACGTATGTACTACTTCACTTACTCATTGAACAACCCATTGAGAAAGGCACTACGTGCTTCCCATGTTCAGATAAGGAAACTGAGGCCCAAAGGTGGTAAATGACTTGCCCTCAGTGGAGCCAGGACCGGAAGTCGCTAACATCTGCAGGGGTGCCACGTGGAGCAGATATGAGCGGCATCCGGTATAGAGGGAACACAGAGATACGACAAAGCAGCAGAGCTCAGAGGTGACAGAGCTGGAGCTCCGAGCAGGGCTGCTTGGCTCTAGAGCACCTACTCATGTCCTCTCAGCCTTGGTACCACCGAGGCCAGAATCAGGGATCAGAACCCAGAAGGGGGGTGTTTCCATGGTTTCGAGGGACTGTGAGCACGTTAAGGAAGTCTGCCTGCGTGAGAGAACAGACACTTGGCAGGGGAAGGGGACGATACAAGTGTTGACACTGCTTCCTTCCTTGCACTGTCAAGTTTATGGCTCAAGTACCCGCATCTTCCTCCCAGTAGAGCTGGAGGAACTGCTTCCTGCAGGGCTGAGTTGGGGAGCAGGGAAGGAGGCGAGGGGATGGGCTGGGAGGAAGCCGAGGGGGCCCTGAAGAGCTGCTGGCTTCTTTGCCCTGCTGTCTGCTGCTTTCACTTAACCATTTTTTGTCCTCTGGCAAGGACAAAGCTTGTCTATTGAGAGAAGCCCACGCTGGCTGCAGAGATTTCTGATTCTAAGCACGGTAGCAAGGGGGAGAAAAATCTAAAGAACAGCCCTCAATTTTCTCCCTTAAAATAGAGGTATATGTAAATTTTCCCTCAGTAAAGTAAAGACGTAAGCAAATGCCAAACCAAATAAACTGCATTGGGGGAGAGTATGGAGAAAATACGTGACTAAACTGGGATGTGTGGAAATACATGGGAAGGAGATAATCTATGATAAACATGCCTTCTCTCAGCTAATTCTTTCCTTCTACCTGCAAGAAAAATGAATTTCAAATATGCCCCAATGTCTCGGAATAAACCAGTGGTTCTTGCAAAGAAGTGAAGGGAAGGGAAATTCAAGTGGCCCCTCTAGCAACAGAAGGAAGGAACAGGGAGTCGGCGTAGACTGTGACGAGGCCCCTGACCACCAGGCAGACCCCAGCAGAAAACTCTTCCCGAGTCACCAGAGCAATCCACTTTTCGAGGTCGAAAATCCTGCGGCCCTTTAAGACCCTACTGGGAAAAACAATAAATTGTTTTTACAGAAGGTGGGTCAAACCTTTCGGCCCTGTGGGCTGCTCCAAGCTCACTGATGAAGGCTTTGGCCTGGAATTGTCCCAGGGCTGAGGCTTCTGGCCAATACATCACACTGCCTTGGGACACTAAGTCTGTCTTTGCCTTACCCTTTGTATTTCTCAATCCACATTCCTTTTTGGGGTGAAATACTCCATTATTTCTGCTTTGTTCTGGGCTGTCTCCTGTCTCTGTCCCTATTAACTCGTGGCAACAAAAGAAACAAACAGAAGCAGGGGATTTCATGCTTAGCAGCTACAGACACCGGCCTCCCGGCTTTGCAGAGGAGCAGACATCTGAGACCCTGAATGGAAGAGAGTGCCGCTGTGCTGAGCCAGACCAGGGACCCACGTGGCTCCCAGCCTGTGCATCGCTCATCCCTGATGGGCGGCATTCACCGGTCCTGGTCCGAGCAGCTCATGATGAACCAAAAGTGCGCTTTTCAAAGTCAGGGCATTTATCTGATAATCAGATTTATTTTTATTTTTTTTTTTTAAAGATTTTATTTATTCATTTGACACAGAGAGAGATTACAAGTAGGCAGAGAGGCAGGCAGAGAGAGAGAAGAGAGAGAAGGAAGCAGGCTCCCTGCTGAGCAGAGAGCCTGATGTGGGCCTCGATCCCAGGACGCTGAGATCATGACCTGAGCCGAAAGCAGAGGCTTTAACCCACTGAGCCACCCAGGCGCCCTGATAATCAGATTTAAAGAGACTCTAATTCAAGACATTCCTATATTCCTAGCTCTCCACAATTTCAGGACTTCTCACCCTGAAAATCGATCAAGGGGGAGAAGATATTTTTTTAAACTAAAACTCAAAAAAGGCAGCTAAGTAGAAGATAAAAGTCTTATTTTTACTATGCAATTCTTCTCTTATAATGGCTAGATGGAATATTTCTATGGACTTTTAAAATAACAGAATTATCCAATAAAACCAGCAGAAAATTTCCCAGGCATGACTATGTGTAATAAGATTCAAGCTTTATATGCATATTCACACACGTACCCAAATTAGGGCTTCACCTGGGTCAGTTTCAGACCACGTATTTTTTTTTCCCCTAAAGAGCCAAGAAATACAAAATTTAGCTGAAAATGAACAATTAATGCATTTTGAATCAAACCTCATTTTTGGTTACTACCTGAACAGAACATTTCTTGTTGGACATGGGGGATAAATGTATATAAACGGTTTTAATATTCCTTACCACGGGCATCTTCCTATATTTCGTACCCTTAGAGTTAGGGAATGAAGAAATTTAAAAAGAGCTAGGCTCCCTAAGTAGACCTTCAAGTGCATTTAAGTATCCTCTAAAAATCCTAGAAGAGATCCTAACAGCAAATTCTCTCTGCTCTTGGTGCTTTTGGAATCGGAGCTGGGGAGCACTGTAACGGAAGAGAGCAAAACAAATCAAACTCAAGTTGGCTTTCTGGCAGCCCCTAACAGTAGATATCCTATCCCCAGATTTCGGGGAACAGAGCGTTCTTTCACTTAACAGTCTTTAGGCTCCACGAGATGGACCTGAGGCCCACATATTCCATCAGTCACCAATTCCTGCTGATCTGTCCCACTCGGTCTCTGCAATCTTCCTGCTCTTCTCAGCCCCAAAGACTTTGTTCAAAACATCCCCACTACCTTCTAGATAACACTGTTTTCACAACTGGTCTCCTTACCTTAGGTTTTACCAGATTCCAATTCAGTCTCCAAAATGCTAACAATGACTTTTCTTAAACAAATCAAGTCATTCCCAAGATTTCAAATCTTTCCACCACCACCTAGAACTGTGAGGATAAAGTCCAATCTCCTTATCTAAGCCAAGAGGCTACTTACGATCTGGACTTTACCTTCATTTGTGGTCTCCAATGGCTGCTCGAGGGATCCCATGAGACAATGGTTGTAATGTTTGTAAAGCACTTAAACCAGGGTTCGAGACACAAAATTTAAAATTATATTTTACGTTTATGATGTATAGGAGATGATTTCCCACCATATTCATGACCCCCATGGCAGTCATACAGATCTGTGTGCACAGGTCCTATTCCAGTCTCTTTCACGCTCCAAGTGCAAGGAACTGGCCCTCTGCCCATACATCATTCTATCTTCCTCTAGCTCCTAGTCACCCTTCAAAATTCAGCTCCATGATATTTTTCCCCCCAGAAAGACTTCTGTGCCCTCAGTCTGACTTAGGATGATCTTCTTTAACTCCCTTTGTACCTTTTCTATTCCACTGTCATAACACTTCTCATTTTGTGAAGTTGATTTCCACTCCATATTCCCCTCACCGGACTTGGAGCCCTGAATGTAGGCACCACTTCGAATTCAACCACCACGTGGTTGATAAGCTCCCCAGTCTTTAAGTGTGTGGCTTTATTAAGTGCACAGTCAGACAAGCCTGAAATGGAGCCCCACTGGGATTTGGAGAAGTTATTTCACTGATATCTGTTTCCTACTCCAAAAGTGAGGATCATGTCACAGATTGTGGAGAGTACTCAATGAGGTACTCTATACCAAATGCTCTCAATAGCGATCAGTGCGTGTTACCATCATGACTTAGGAGATTTCTCACCTAGAGTTGTTGTTTTCCTAAAGAGAACAGACTTTTCTGAATAATCAAGGATTCTTCTCAGAGTAGATAATTAAATAATTAATTCAGGGTTTGGATTTAGTTTATTATCCATTCGGTCAAAGTTCTGATATGATACCCCAAACGCCAGTGGTGACTAAGGACACGTAGACAGTCCTTCGGTTTGCTATAACAACTATTAAAAGGGATCGTGATATGATGTATAGTGGGACCATGACTGGATATTTTTTTTCTTCACCTGAGAGGAGAAAACGTCTATGAAACAGCTTTTAAACAGTACTGGTATATCTTAACAGCTAAACCAAT
The DNA here is from genome assembly GCA_002007465.1 of Ailurus styani. Lineage (NCBI taxonomy): Eukaryota > Metazoa > Chordata > Mammalia > Carnivora > Ailuridae > Ailurus > Ailurus styani. The sequence goes on from LNAC01000066.1 coordinate 459,819, forward strand.
TCTCTGAATGTGAATCTCCTCTTCGTATGTGGACCTAGATGAAAAGCATAATAGGGAGTAAAGGGTCTGTAACCCCTATGTATCCTCCAATCTCGTTGCTGTTAACTGCTGACAAAGATGAATGCTTACTACGGTCTAGCGCTGAAGAACCAATACAGTGAACGAGACGTGATCTCGCCTCACACATCAACCCACGTGTCAGACAGATTCTGATTGCAGAGTCTGCACTGGTGAGGAGGTGGGGGGGAGGGCACAGCTGGATCGTTCAGATCCGCAGCTGAGCTGGCAGCAGTGGTAGTTCAAGCCATCTTCTCACTTCAGAAGCTGGAATTAATCGGAGAGTTATTTAAAGGTGCGTTTCATTAAAGAGGCACTTTCCGGCCACTGTCAAACTTCACAAAGGCTGACCACAGATTAAGGCAGCTCTGCCTGAGGTCATCGGAGCTATCACCAGGTTTCTCTTAGCACCCACACACATCACTGATCAAAAATGAAATACCAACAAAAACAATCTTCTGTTCCCTTGGAATATTCTAAGTAGCACATGGACTTTATAGTAATAGACAGTACGGGTCCCATTTAACGGGCTGCCGAAGGTATCAGAGGGATCTGTGGGGCCTGACCTATCTATCTGGGGTCTTACTATAATAAAGTCTGATCGACTTTTCTTTTTATTGGGGTGGGGGGTAAAATAAGCACCAACTCCCATCAAAGGAGTTCTCAAGCTACCAAGAAAATATGATAATTGAACATCCTAAGTGTTTTTTCAAAGGAGTGTCCTTTATCTTTTATACCAGACAGGAGTCTGGTTGTAAACAGCAGCACACTGACAATTCACAGAATGGATGAGAAGCTAAAGAACAGCAAGAACCGAGGCAGCCCATGGTGACATGGCAGCAACTGCTAGTTTAGGAGTCACCATTTATACTAACTAGTTGGCACACTGCACCCAACTCCACTACGGTATAAGAATGACCTCTGACTGCAGGCTGGAGCATCCAATTGGACGAACCTTGGCTTCATGCTGGGGTCCTGGCTACCAGGGAGCAGAGAACAAAAATGGCTGTCCCCTACCTTCAGCAACGAAAGGAGGGAGCCAAGCCCCTGTGGGTCTGCAAATAGAGCACTCATTTGTAGGGCAGCCAAAAACAATACCGACTACGCATTTTGTCCTTTGGCCCAACAGACAGCAGACTTTTTCTATTATTACAATCTAAAGAACATCAAACACAACAGCATTTGTTGATCTCCCAATTCCATGGATTTACTCTGGAAGAATATGCTAGAGTCTTAGGAATGGCCAAGAAGAGTCCAGCTGACTCAAGGCAGAGGACAGGATGGGAGCTAGCAGAAAATCTGGCTGGGATTTTCCTGAGCAAACACACTTGCCCTCTTATTGTCCCATTTAGGCACTCACAGCTCTCCCATCCTACATGCCCTCTCTGCTTTCTTTCCACCGTCTTACTGCTCCACTCTTACACGTGTGAAGGTGGGGGCTGGCTGTGTATGTATAGAAGGCTAATGCCTGGCACCTCTGGGGTCCACACTTGCACATTCTTGCTTTCCTTTCACTTTAGTATCTTGGTGGAAAATGGGACAGGGCAGACTTGGAGATGTGTACAGCACGTAACTTTTGTTAATCAAGAACAAAAATTCAATCAGGGAGTTGTCCGTGCTATAGCTTGTCACTAGAAACACAAATCCCCTAAGGATGTGTGACTGGGCCCTTTTTTGTTTTTGTTCTTTAATAGACCATTCTCGTGTTCAACATATTTGTCTAATGTATAATCCTTCCAGTCTCCCTTTTCTGGCTTGCAAATCACAGCATAATCGTGAAGCAACTGTTACAACAAAAAAACTACTCATCTGGAACATACACACACAAAAAGAGCAATCATATTTATGGTTTGCAAAAAAATTTAAAAATTTTAAAAACCACGGTCTTTGGCTGACAAATTCGGCTTTCCCAAAAGAATAAAATCTGAATGCTTGCAGTAAACAAGCATGTTAAAGAACAACTAATGATAATGGAGAAGAAGGCTGGAAGGAAGAGCATTAGATAAAACTGTGTTGTTGGTTTTATTTTATATATATTTTTTAAGAACATTTTGTCTCATTTGGTGAATCTGTGGAGATAATTTATGGCAGTCTGTACAAGGAACTATGACTCCACCTGAATGGACTCCGTAGTTCCCCATGGCTCTCCATAAGCAGGAAAGGCTACACTCATGACTCTTCGAATCTAGTGTTAGAATCGATTTTATAATTACAATAATAGTGGATACAAAGGTCCTCAAGGGAACTGCTCATGGACGAATTAGAGACAGTGTTGGCAGAGATAAAATATTCATCACCAAAAGAGTACATAAAATGTATCTGAGAGGATCAGGGCTCATCTGGGAATCACAAGGCGAGTAAGACATCACCAGAAAAACACAAGTATTCTCTGCTACGTAAAAATCTGAAACAAAGAATTTCAGTCTTAACTAAAGTAAGACCTCATTGTCACATAATCTGGTGGCATGGGTATGGTAGAGAATACAAAATTTTGCCCTGAAGTTTTCTTAACTAGCAAGACTCCCAAATCAAGTATATGTAAACACCATAGCTCTCTGCAATCCTATTAATTTTCCGTGATTTACAATTTCCTATAATTTGCACACTTCTATTCACCCTTAAAAAAGTACAGAAGATATCGAATCTTAAGCCATGAGATTTTTGAAATGCTATATTACACAATGGTAAATCATGTATTTTATATGCTTTCTTAGATTTTTTTTTATTGTAAGCCATACCTAGTCCTTCTTTGAAAGAAATGAGAAGTGAATGAGGTAATAAAAAGATCTAATAAAATTTGATCAAATAGCAAAAGATACACTAAATCCCCTTCGATTCAGGTTAAAGTAGGGATTTCTAAAGTTCGCAGACCAAGGATGGCAAGACAAGAGGAGCCAAAAGGAGGGGACCATACCGAGAGCACTAAATAATTTTCTCATCTTTGACTTCATACAGGACATGCCTCAGTGGCAGTTGGGACTGCCACCTCAAATGCTCTACTGGATCTCAGCTTGAAAATTTCCTACACCTTCATTAAAAGACTCAGTATTTATTTTACTCCAACAATTAATGAGATTTCGAAAAGGCTGAAGATTCAGAAAACAAAGCACGCGATACCAAAATGATACTAAAAAGCATATTAGTTAACAAAATTTCTGCCTACCCTTCTAGGACCTCTGCCTGACTAGATGAGTGTTTCAGGAAACAGTGGTACCCTAAGGTGTGATGGAGGTATCATTATTCAAGAGGAAAAAAAAAAAGTTAAAAAAAACCAAACGAACAATAGAAAGAGGGTCATAAACCATGAAGAAAAGTAGAGTTCAAAGGTACCTTTAAGAGGGAATGGACACCGAATGCAGAAAATACATGGGGAAAGAAAGAACTACTTAAGGTATGTCCCAGTAATAAGACACTGCAGTCCTCACTAGCCTTTGTGCTGAGTGCCTTCTGTGTGTGCGTCCCCGACCTGCCTCCACTCTTCTCCACCTTCCTCCGTGGGCCCGCAGGCTGACCTGTAGGGATTGCACGGCTGGGCACCCCAGCCTTGGCTTCTAGTCAGACTGCATAGAGTGGAGGCACCAGTAAGAGAAGGGAGAAAGAATGAAATTGGATGTTTATTCCCTCAGCTCCCTCCCTGCCAGGCCAGTGAGGGCTGGTCGCATCCTGAGAGCGAGACCCACAGGTCCAATCAGGTGGCCCCTCCACTGAGCCCTCTCTTCCTCTGGGTTCCCACAAGGGCTCCCTTACTTTGCTCCTTTGAGACTAGGGATGGTTTCCTCATACACTGTCCACACCTTTGTATATTCTCATTAGTGAAAGCTCCTCGAATTGCCCAATTTGAATAGATAATTTTTCTTCCCCATTCCAGGACCCTGATAGAGTCTTTTTAGCAACTGAAATGAAACCAAGAATGACACCTAGATTTTTGGCATTAACAACTAAGGAGTGAAGGTTTGGGGGTATTGGATGGCAAAGAAATGAAAGAATTTGGTTTTAGTTACCTCTGAGATGCCTACTAGTTTGAGGTTCTGAAGAGGGATCATATAAACATGAGTACTGCTCGGCAGTTTTTAAACCGTAGACGAGGTCACCTACGGAGTCTGCATATACTGACAGAAGTGTGAGTTTTCAGGATATTCTTGTAGGAAATAATTCCTGTTGCTAACTAATGTTGAAATTACTAAAGCCAAAATGTAAAAACGTCACTGTTCCTTATGCTTTTGTCTTACAAATCCCATTATTGTACTTTAACATTTGGTCTCATTAACAAACTTAGTTCATGAAATTCCCTTTAATTTCAACTTGTATTTATAAATTTAATATATTTACTTTTCTTTTTAAAGCCCTTCGATTGCTTAACAGAAATGTTTCCAAGTACTAAATTCTAACACCAATAAATCAAACATAATATTTGGTAGATCGTAAGTCCTCAAACATTTCAATTCTGATTAGAAAAACGTGCTAAGATCATAAGAGCAATAAATTACTCAATTTGATAGTTTTAATTAGAATCACAAATCATGATTATATGAAAAATCTTTTAATTACAAAAATTAAAATGTTATTTCAAACCTACCACGAAAATATCAATAATCAAAGTTTGATTTGATTTACTTATGTCTATACATAATTCTAAAGTTCTGACAGCAAGTCAGATTTGGATTCTTCCATGAAATATCAGTCATGTATAGAATTCTTTTCCAAGTCCCTATAATACAAATGCCAGGTCCTAAAAATAGTTTTGTTAAGGAGCAGGTACCCCAGAGTCAAGCTGGTATCACAGAATTCTTCCCTGAGATCTGGATCAGCAACATTCCTCCTAGGTTGTACCTAAATTATTTCATTAGTTCACTGGAGTTGCATTTCTTTGTGTTTTAATGGCTTCCTATCTAGCTCTAAGGACACATTAAGGCCAATACTGTAGGTTGCTGTATTGAGAGAGCGAGAAAGAGAGAGAGCGTGCGTGAGTGGTGGGAAGAACAGAGAGACAGGGAAAAAGAAACCCAAGCAGACTCTGCCCTGAACACGGAGCTCAACACAGGGCTCAATCTCATGACCCTGACATCATGACCTCAGCCGAAACCAAGAGTCAGAGGCTCAACGTACTAAGCCACTCAGGTGTTCCCCTCCAAACAAATATTTTTAAACCGATTTATTGAATGATTTCCATAGATCCTCTACAAGCATAATGGATTATTTCCTAACCTCTCATTAGATTGAGGTCAATGGAGTTTATATTCTATACATCTTTTCCTTGAAGATAAAACACATATCCTCTTAAATCATATTTTCTTGGTTTTGGTGTATCTTATTCCTTTATCTGACTTAGGAAGTTTCGTCTTCCTCTAGAATTACAACACTAATATCATGCAAATGACGAAGAGGGGGTAGGCTTAGGCAGACTCCCGGAGCTGTCCAACCTTTGCAAATTGGGCACAAGAGGAGAAACCAAGCAGTCTGATGGAAGGAGGGGGTGGGAAGCAACTAGAAAACAGGGTCATAAAAGTCATGAAAGATAAGTGCTTTAAGACGAGGGAGGTGAAAGTGATCAACTAAGATAAATGCTTCTAACTAGTAACTTAAGATCAGAACACACAGATAACCATTATATTTGGGAATATGCAGGGTGTTGGTGATCTTGATAATCTCACGGCAATAGCAGAAATGGAAATCCAGTGTGTATCTTTATGTCCAAATATGCTCTTTCTCACTTGAGGTGTTTTACCTAGACCATTCCCCTCAATTCTCATTGCTTCAACTATACTGAGGACTTCCAAATTCTGTGTACAGGCTTCGATCTTTGTCTGGAGAATCAAGCCAGTGTTTTTAAGTTTCCTGTTAGACATCTGTATCTAGATATTCCTTAGATGCTCAAAAACTCAAATTCATCATTAATCCTCCCACCCGTCACCCATTTGTTCCTCATTCCTCTACGTCCTACTTTAGTAAATGGCACCATCCAGCCCACCATCTAAAGCTAGAAACTGCTTAAACATCCTTATTCCTTTCTCTTTCACACTGTTCACAATTCATGAAGGCCCCCACTTGTGTTGATTCCACCTCTTAAGTATTTCTTTAATATATGTATGTTCTATCCTAAATTGTTTTATAATAGAGCCTTCATTGTTCAGACAGAACTGTAACTACTTCAAAATATGTACTGTCTAGCACATCACAGCTGCTGAATCAACTACTTGTTGATTCACTGAAGTAGCTCATATTGCTCTATTAAAAGTTGCTCAGATTTATGGTTATAAAATCAGTTTGAGAAATGCTTGATGAGATCTAATTGACGATACTATACAAATAAAGCACCAAATAGAAAGTACCATCTGGATTTGAGTGTTCACTGGGAGATTATGGCCGTGAACACTGTAGAATCCTGACTGTGAACGTCCCTCATTGGCATTATTCCCACTATTACTTTCCATTCTTGCTCCTTGTCCACCTGACCTTCCACGATGTATTTCCCCTTCCTAACTTACTCTCCATTGTCTACAAATTGTAACTCCAATGAAAGAACTTGCGCATTGCTAAGGCAGACAAAATAGGTAACACATTATTAGTTTCTCTTTGTTGAGACGTGGACCCAAAGAGATGTTTGTCTTGAACAAGAAATGACAAGTCATGACTGGGAGAACATGAGCAAGGATAGGAGATGATGCAACCCTAAGACTCATGACTGCTCACTTCCTACAATGTTCTGAGACCCAGCAATATACTCTTGACATTGATAACCTTCAGAAGGCCACACCAGGAGAGGACAGAAAGACTTCAGAACTATTTTGGCCCCAAAACATTTTTGAAGCAAGTTAGAAAAGTTATGAAACTCACAGTTGTCATACTTGACTTGTATCCAGAAACACAACTCAAATGAAGCATGTAGCCTCAATGGTTGATGGTTTTCAGCTGGATGGACTTTCCAGCCACCTAAAATGAAAAATCTTGCTCTAGTCTTACTCTAACAAAAATCTTTGACCTGGCAATGGGGGGAGAGAGAGACCATTATCTACCTTTGTGTCAAAGTGAGGAGAGGGGTTGGGTAATAGAAGATACAATGACTTTACATAGTTTTAAGCACTGTTATTTATATGTTAAACACAGTCTAGAAGGTCAAAGCCTGGAAAGAATCTACTTCAGCATACCTCATACATCACACACACAAAATGAACCCTCTGTTATCTAACTCTTACCATGGAAGAGTTTTACTTTCAGCTGTAGACACTTACCAAGGGGACCTCTATTCATGCTATTTGGATTCCCAGAAGGTTGGCCTGGAGTGGGGTGCCCCATACAGTAGGGTGTCCCATCTCTATAGTAGATGGAAACGATATGCAGACCTCCCAGGCAATAGGGATGATTATTACTCATATTCCTTTTGTCCAAGAGACAATACTCATTTCTCATGGCCCTCTAACCCCTCCTAATTCCTCCTCCCTGTTCTAAGCTCACCCTACACTCTGTATACTCATTATTTCATGTTGCTCACGATCTACTTACTATATTGCACTAGATCAACACATGACTGAATGAATGTCTGTCTCTTCCATTAGATACACGGTTTAACTCAATCATTTATTCAACTTTGCATCATTATGTCTGACAGCGGGTTTGTGAAATGTATCACTGGATAAAATTAATCATGGCTAACCTCAAGCAAACTGAATAGATCCATTAAAATGGCCCAGAATCAAGATTAGATTGCATTAATAGAAAATATGAAGGTTTTAGTCTCACTTTTTGAGGTAGATTCTCTATTCACTACCCATATTCTAATTGGTAATTTACTAAAAAAGGTATTCCTTGTCTCAGACTTTGAAAATTATCTTGTAAGAATAACAGATGCAGGGGAGTTCACTTTATTTTTTGGGGGGGGAGTTCACTTTAAAGTATATTTTAAAAGCAATTTAAATGAGATATGAACACTTACATATTAACTGCTCTTTGCAGTAAGAATGAAAACAATTGTCTGAATCGTTTGATTTAAATAAGAAAAAAAGATGAAGATGCTTGAAAGCTTCTGGAACCAGGAGTTTTGAGTCTGAGCTGTACATTTCTTATAACCACCCCTATCCTCATAACTGGGGTGTCCCTCTCAAAATCGAGCAACCTGTGGTGAATATATATTGAGTCAACAAGACTCAAGAGGGTTGTTTTCAACAAAGAGAAAGTAAAATTTTGTGTTCAATCAATAAAAATGTGGAATAAAACAAATCCAACCTTACCTTGTTTTTATTCATAAGGAATCCTGCAAAGAGGATTTTACCAGGATACAAAATAGGATTATTTAAATAGCTACAAGAACAAACAGAGGCCATAAAATTCTTCCACAGGCTAGAGAAGGTCATAATTTGCTGTCTCTATTAATCAAAAGGTTGGCCCAACCCCTCATGTTTCAAGAAAACTTGTTATATCGAGTGCAGTTATAGGCACACATAGATGTACATTTGATTTTTTCTATTATTTTCTGATGCTTAAAGTACTTGTAAAAAATAATTCAATCAAAGGTATAAGGGAGAAAAATAAAAGTTCCTCTATACTCCGCCCTCCTAAAAGACTATGGGTGTTTGGTTCTTCAACTTTTTTATGCATACATACTATTGTCTATACACCGTTTTTTCTTTTTACACAAAAACAGGATCACTGTATGCGTAGTTATACAAATAGTTCACTGTTTCTCTGATTTCTCAAAGACAATCCTCTGTTGATTCTTGTTCATGTCAGCACACAATTTCACTGTATGATCATCCCAAAATGGGTTTTACCAGTCCCCAATTGGCTGATGCATGGTTGATTTTAAACTATACAGAATTTAGATTTTAGAGCTAGAAAACACCTTATAGAGTACCAGGTTGTCATTTCATAGATGGAATTACTGAACCCTCAAAATGCCAGAGCATATTAATCAAGAAGATCACAGACTTGCTTGGAGGGAGATGGGGAATATGGACTGCAGCTTTTTCTACTATGTAGAAGTTGAGAGCTCAAACTCTAGCATCCGACTTCTGGGTTTGACTCTCAGTCAGCTTCATTATTTACTAGCTGAGCCACCTTTGCTAATCCTTTAACTTCTCTGGGACTGTTTCCTTAGCTCAATAATGGTGATAATTATATAGTTTTTGTCAAGTTTGTTCTAATACAAAGTGCTCAGAATATTACATGGGCAATGAAGCAGTAAGTGCTAATTACTACTGTTGTGGGCTAAATGTTTATGTCTCCCTCTTCAAATTCATGATTTTGAAATGCTAACTCCCGATAGGACAGTACTAGGAACTAGGGCCTTTGGGAGGTGATCAGATCTTAAGGGTGGAGGCTTCATGAGGGGGATCAGTGCCCTTAAGAGATGCCAGAGAACAACTGTGTCCCTCCCACCACATGAAAACACAGCAAAAAGTGTGGGCTGTCTATGAACCTCAGGAAGCAGGCCCTCATCAGACACTGACTCAGCTAGCTCTTTCTCCTTGGACTTCTGAGGCTCTCGAATTGTACAAGAAAAAAGAAACGTTTGTTGTTTATGCCACTCATTCTACAGAACTTTGGTACAGCAGCCTGCACTAAGACAATTATTGTTGCTATCATTACACCATGCTACCTCAAGCTTATTTGGCACAATTATTAAAATTTTTGTTCTTGGTATGGATCGAAAAGAAAGTACAAGATTCAGGAAGTTATTCAAAATTCTGGTATTTATATGTTCATGCTCTCTCCATCGTTCCTTATTAAAACATGAAATTATGGGGTGCCTGGGTGGCTCAGTGGGTTCAAGCCTCTGCCTTTGGCTCAGGTCATGATCTCAGGGTCCCGGGATTGAGGCCCGCATCAAATCCCCGCATCGGGCTCTCTGCTCAGCGGGAAGCCTGCTTCCTCCTCTCTCTCTGCCTACTTGTGATCTCTCTCTGTCAAATAAATAAAAAATCTTAAAAAAAAAAAAAGACTCAGCTTTATTATTATTAAAAAAAACATGAAATTATGTAATAGTTGTGGTGAGATATACTGAATTATAAGTTATGAGATTTAAGTATATCCCATTGAAATAGAACTCTTACAAATGGGAACAAACATTTATTTACGTTAGAGTTACTAGTTACCCATATAAGCCTCCTTGGAATGGGGATTGGAGGAAGAAAAAGGAAATCAAAACCAACAGTCCTAGTATATTTTCATTCATATGAATTTTACAGTAAAGGGCGAAAATATTAAGCTCCAAAGAACACACCAGTAAATATACTGTATTGATCCCTGAGTAGTAGAGGCACCTGGCTCCACTGGTAGGCTAACATTTGCAGGAAACAGATGTATTGGTTTTACCTCTTTGTGACAGGTAAGATTTGCACTTCCTTTAATATTAGTGGCATTACTGGTTTTCTGTTTTATTCTTTATTTTTTACCTCAGACACATTAGACTGAAGTTCATTAGCATAGTCCAAATTGTCTGAACACCTTTCAACAGCAAGAACACAACCTTATATACCTGTGAGGCAAAGCCTAATAAACCCACCAGGACCAGTGTTTTCATTCTAATGCTCTTCCCCTTCCACATCCCCACCAGCTACATGTTATATTTGTCTTTATTGGTCAAAATCGCAAAATTTTAGGTCATAGAATACTTTTCACTTTTATGTGATCTAATAGCTTTTACTCAAAAAAAAAAAAAAAGGCAGAGTTTGTTTCAAAACTTAACAGATTGAGTATGCAGCTCACTAGAATGGCCCAAGAGAGTCAGCATGTGGAACACAAATTACTTGTTGAAGTTAAAATTTATAGAGCATTTTGGCTGGTCCACGATGAAAATGTAGGAGGTCGAGTAGGTATTTAAAGGAAACTTATTTTGACCGAACTCATCACTGTTCTACTTAAAGTCACCTTAGCCATTTAAAATTCAAATTTGAATATTTAAGAATAAGGGGATATTTTCACCACTTATTCAAAAGGAATCTTTGGCAATAAAAAGTTAAGCAGGACTCAGATCAAAGGTTAAAATTTCTCAGACCACATTTCTTTCTCAGGCCTGCACCCCCTAATCAGGTAAACGAGCCTCAACTGTTAAAATTATATAGCTTGGACCCTAAAGAAAAAGCAATTAAACATTCTTGTGACATCATGGGAAATTCTACTTTGAATATAGATCAACAGCAAAAAGAAATAATAAAGTACTCGATTAGCACACTTGCTGGCCCAGCTCTGCAACATATAAGCTCTTTAAAATTTTAATGTATAGTCTTCTTAATGATAGAAAATGGAAAGAAAACAAGCATGATATTGGAAAAGATCAAGTCTGGGTCTCACCCCATCCCACTTTCAAAGAACTGAATGTGGTCTGTGTCCCCCCGAGACCAGCACACAGACAAGAATAACCCTGGCAGGTCATTCCCAGGTCCTGAGTGGACTCCCACTCAGGGGATGAAGTCCTTCTCGTCTCTCTGTATGTTACTGTATGTGGAGCAATTCTCTCAGATCCCATCTGCGCCTGACATGAGAGGACTGCTTTGGAAACAGGCTGACGGAAGAATCAGGAATTGGAAGGGTAAAACAGAAGGAAAAGGGGAGGAAATATTCATTTGGAGTGTCATCGTGAAATGGCAGCATGAACTTGCCTGCGAATCTTCCAGGTAATGAGAAACATCTCACAAACGCCAAGGAAAGAACTTTTAAGTGACTCTCTTTTAACTCGCCTTTCGGGGCAAGTCTTAAGGCCTGTGTCAGAGAAAAGCACCTAAATGGGGGGGGGGGGTTGTCCCAGCTTCATGATCACACTAGCTCTCTGCATAATTAAAAACTAATCCTTTTACCTGCCTACATTTCTTACAAGCAATCTGTCTAGTGCAGTACACAAAAAAGGTCTGGATGCTTTGCACCGACAAGATTCAATCAGTACTTCGACGTTTGGGGGAGAGAAATGCAAGTCCCAACAGCGGCAGCTCATTCACTTATTGAAAACATTCAGCTATTTTAAAAGGCTTAGAACACACAGAGCATAATGGTGTAGCAGAATGACAAGCCCTCATCAGAGGCCCTGCATCCAAAATTTGCTTACCTCAAGCTTTGAGACCCAGCCAAGACATGAAAACCCTGGAGAAGGAAAAACTTATGCCATGACTTGCATTAAGAGACAGGCTGTAGAATCAACAGATGTTTACGAACCAGTTTTGGGTGCTGGAAACTGCACAGGGAGGCTAGGGAGGGAAAAACAAAACCCTCCTTCACGAAACAGTTGATAAAATTATAAACCAACTTTTTAGAAGGGAGAGCTTGTGCTAGGGTGAGGTGAGGGAGAGGTCAGTCCTGCTCTGTCCTCACGTCCCCCTCTAGGTAGAACCCGCGGGAAACCACAGGGAATACCTGGACTTAGGAGCTTCGGGAAAGACATTTCACTCTCGGAACACACACCTGGGCTGCTCAAGACAAACTTGCTATGCCGTTTTCTTCCTCTCCGCACTCTGACAGAGGGGCCCAAACAATAGCTAAATAACTTGAGCCACAATTATCCCTCTATACGGATTGTTGTCACAGGGTTCTTTTATTTAATCATTACTTATTAGAACGTCAAGACTCCTGCCTTCCCAAATGGGATTTACTTTCACCACTTGCCACGCAGCTCAGCTGCCTGTCGTGGGATATACCAGCCCTGCGCCCTGGTCTCCACCTCAGTGCCTCCAGGTCAGCAGAGGAGGCCAACAGTGCTGGGGAGTCTCATCACCCCAACAGCTCTCCTTCGTTTTCTTCTCCGTTCGTATCTACAGCTTCCCAGAAACAAAGTCCCTGACCTCCTCATCTTAATAACTGGGGCTCCTTCGAAAGTTTCAAGACAGAAACATAAAGTCACATGGATGATAAGCAGGCAAACAAGATATGTGACTGGTGAAAAATTCAAAGCAAGAAGGGATTCCCTCACAGCCCAAAACATGGGTACCAGCCAGAGTAGATACAAATGAATTATAAATGTGTTATTTTTAAAGTCTCGTGAATGAGTTCTCCTTTTCCCCAGCTTAATGACTCCCACCCGCTTACAAGTTTAATGTTTAGCTTATTTTTTTAGGCAGGTACAACAAAGGAGCACCCTCCTACACTGTAGAACCATCAAGGCAGAAGAAACGATATTTGTGTGAAAGAGAGGTGTGCAGAGGAGGAGGATGGCTTGCCCCCAGGATGTCCACATCCTAATCCCTGGAACCCATGAATGTGTTACATTACATAGAAAGAGGGTGAACTGAGGTTGCTAATCAGCTGACCTTTACCAGAATACACTGGATTGATCCAGGTGGACCCAGTGTACTTACAGTGGTCCTTAACCAGGCAAGAAGGACAGACAGAGCACTGTGAGAAAGAAAGGCTAGTAAACACTGGCTGTGAGGATGAAAAGGGCCAGGAGCCAAGGCAATCAAGCCTCCAGACACTGGAAAAGGCCGGACAACAGCTTCTCCCCTGCAGCCTCCAGAAAAGGATGCAATCCCACCAACGCGCTAATTTTATCCTGGTGAGATTCATTTCAGACTTCTCACCCCTGGAACCATGGAGTTCATGTATTATTTTTAAATTTATTTGAGAGAGAGAAGGGCTCAATCCCAGGACCCTGGGATCATGACCTGAGCCAAAGGCTGACACTTAACCAACTGAACCACCCAGACACACCTAACGTATGTTGTTTTAAGTCCCTAAGCATGTGGTAATTTGTTAGAGCAGCCATAGAAAACTCACGTGAGATGCTAAAGAATGGCCCAGCTCTTCTAAATTATACCAAAGATCATTTTGTATGTAATTATCCTTGAAATATTTGCAAGAAAGGATGTTATATTTCTGTTTTCATTTTCCTTACAAGAGTTTTCTGAGGTTGGATTAATATCTGGCATATCAACTTTCATGAATGAAACTAAGAGAAAAGTTGTGACAAATTTCTGAATTAAAAAGCAATGTACTGAAGTCCTAGAGCAGCAGTGGTTGTCTGTTCTAAGGGTAGGAAAAGTGAATGCGATTCCCCATTCTCTGCCACAGCTTCAGGAGGCTCCCCATCTTCCATGGACATTCACCCGATGTGAGAACACTCTGTCCAAACATCTTTAAAGAAAAAAAAAAGAAAAAGAAAAAGGAAATGGAAACGGAAACGGAAAAGGAAAGGAAAATCGTAGGCTGTTTCCTCCCTATCTATCACCTGGCCTCATCTTACTCTCATGAATCCTCAACCCTTCAAACATAATTCACTCTTCCTTCCTCTCTTTTTCTACCTTTTACATGCACACCTCTCACTTGTTGGTATAAACCTCAGGGGACACAGATTTAATACCAACCAAGAGAAAACATAATTATTCCCAAGTGGTTACAAAAGGTTAGTATATTTTACAACCAAATAGGGTAACATTTAACTTCTGGTCACTTAACCATCAATCTCAATTTTCTAAGATACAGGCAAGAAAATAAATTGGAGAAAAAAGGCATCTGGGTAGTCAAAGATATCCCCAAGTGTATCAACTCTAAGTTTATATACTACATTCAGAGTAAAATTCCCCAGGCTCGCAGTCACAATCTGATGACATTCATTTTAGATATAATTCTAACAGATTAGATTATCTAGTTTCAGCAGATTCAAAACATGAGGGTGAAAAACAGGAAGAGATTGGGGACAGATACATTTAAAAAAAAGAAAAGAGGGGAAGGTAACATTGATTTACTGAGTACTTAACCAAATGCTAAGCCTGTATCGAGCACTTTGAACACCTGGTCTGACACAGAAGAGGAAGCTTTGCTCTCCCTGAAGCTAAATAAGTGGCCCAGAATTAGAAGAAAAAAAAAAAGGATATTCGTACATACATATATATAAGATGGAAGAGAATTCAATCTTTTCTCCATCTGATTCATAAATGAACCTCTTTTTCCACTAAACGGTATCACATCAAAAATCAACAACACTGCTTCTTGACAGTAAGGGTCTGAAAAATGGGTCACAACACAAACCCAAGACTTCTACAAGAGCACCACTATAGAGGTTCGCATAAACGCTGAAAAAACACTCATGCATTACTAAAAATCTCTTACAGGCATCCCTACATAAAAGGATTTTTCAAAAAAGGTAAAATCATGACTCCTACAGATATGAAGTACGTATGAAAAGTTCCATTCAACTCATTAATTAATTAATTGAGGGAATGGAAGGAGATGTCACAGCCAGTTCAAAAGAGCAGCCAAAGAACCACAGATTTAATGTAGCAGAGGAATGTTGAAACAAATATGCAAACACTGGTCAAATGCGTTCACCAGGATATAACTAATTTGCATCTCTATGGACAAGAATTATCTGTACTGTTTTTAATTCTCTACAACTTCTAGTTCAACAGAGTTATAAGACAGTCTAATCAAAGACAAAAACTCAGGCCCTTGTGTAGAGAAATCCCCCCAGACAGGGTTGGAAGTTTATCCTGGCACTGAAGTCTTTTTTGCCCATTTTAAAGTACTACATTTTTCTTATATCAACATCGCACCACAGCACAGTAAGTGATAACTAGACTATCTTCAGTATATTCTTGCAAAGACTAAATACGTGATAAAAAAAACTTGAAAAATTTTCAATCTAATTGGTTACCTAGGTAGATCTGCCAATCCCAATGATGCTGGATAAACCTTTTATTGCTGTGGAATGTACTGGCAAAGTACTCGATAAGTGACTGGAAGGCATCGGGGGAGGGGGGTCGTTGGGATGACTTTCCCAAGTATTTCCTAGTTATCACAACTCCCCTTCTTTATTAGAATAGATCTGAGCAACGAACTATTCAACACATTTGATTTCTCTTCTTAAAGCTCAAGTCTGATCCCTTGTTCCTAGTTGCATTATACAATAAGTCTGTGAAAGTATAAGCCAACATCCAGTGATTTTCATAGTCAATTCTATGGTATTTTTTGATGATCTACAGGTCATACACACAAGCTTCTACATCCGGCTTAGTAACATTAATTTTAAGACTCATGTAGATCACTTTAATTATGGCAATGCTTCTGCATGCGTGGAGCCATCAACTAGGACCATTCCATACACAAAGGAATGATCCCCAGAACCGCTGTGTGAACTAAGAAGTTCAGTGATCCACCATGAACGGAGAAAGTTAAGAATATAAGGCTTTTCTTTCTATAAAAAGTTACCTTTATAAACTTGCTACTGAGGCCGTGGGGTAGGAGGGGTGAAAGCTTTCTGTGTCATGAAATGAACTTGGTGACAGTACGTATTGTTTTTCTAATGTCTTTATGGCAAAGTAAAGCTGTATATCAAGGCTTTTATCGTTACTACGTTCCATAAAAATCCCTAAATCTGGTAGCTACTATGTAAAAATCTTTGGAAAGTTGAGTAATAAAGGATATATAAAGTTACAGACAGTCTTCATTTCGAGAAGGAAATCAATGTATTTGTCATATGTTAATCAAACCACAAAATGTCCTTTGTGATCATTAAAGACAATTTTTCCATCCACAGTTATGAGCACGATAAAAAAAGAAAATCACGGGCGCCTGGGTGGCTCAGTGGGTTAAAGCCTCTGCCTTCGGCTCAGGTCATGATCTCAGGGTCCTGGGATCCAGGCCCGCATCGGGCTCCCTGCTCAGCGGGGAGCCTGCTTCCTCCTCTCTCTCTGCCTGCCTGTCTGCCTACTTGTAATCTCTCTCTCTGTGTGTCAAATAAATAAATAAAATCTTAAAAAAAAAAAAAAAGGAAAAAAAAATAGAAAATCACATGTGTCCATTATCTATGCCAGACTCCACTGTATTTGCTGTAATTCTCATAGGAGACTTGCAGAAAGTCCACACGGCCCATACTTGCAAGAATTAAGATATTCACTTCTCTTTCTCTCCCAACACTTCTTCTAAAAACTTAGTCTCAAATAGTCATAAATGAACTAAGTTTTTGGCAGATGTACATTGCTTTGACTTGTCCATTGGTACCTATGATACCTGAACATGAGTTTCTGTTGTTCCCTTTTAAACTGATTTCAGACTGTGGCCTTCTTCTTCTTCTTCTTCTTTAAAGATTTTTATTTATTTATTTGACAGAGAGACCACAAGTAGACAGAGTAGCAGGGAGAGGGAGAAGCAGGTTCTCCACTGAGCAGAGAGCCCGATATGGGGCTCCATCCCAGGACCCTGGGATCATGATCTGAACCGAAGGCAGCCACTTTACCATAAACTGAGCCACCCAGGCGCCCCCAGACTGTGTCCTTCTTAAAGTCCCTGACAAATTACTCAATACCCAATCTTCCCTCAAGAAACCAATGACAACGCACACACCCTAAAATTTTGATAATGGTAAAGAAGTTTCAAGACAAGTTTTCTACTTTTTTCCTACCTTATTATATGGTAGTACAGACACAATAAGATTTGTAAAGTTATGGTTTTACACTTAAAATTTCTCAGCATTGTGGATCCAAAGTCAAAATTAAAGCAGTGATTCTGAACATTTCTGTCTAATTTCGGAACCAGCAAAACTCATTTAGTCGTTAGCACTTCGAATCAATGGATTTATATGTAGATTGTGAAATATTTTTCATGAAACACCCCAAGAAATGTTGAGTCATTTACTAATAATTATCTTTGCGACTAATTCCCTTGCACATTTCCAGCTCCCCTGCTTGCACACCCCCTGAAAAATCCAGTAACTGCTATGGTGTGGAGAGCCCTCCCTCTGGGTGAAGTACTCCCCAGGCACTCTAGGAGGATTATCCCATTTAATCCTCACAGCTCCAATGGGAGGTATGCACTTTAATCAGCCCCTGTGACCCTGAAGGAAACTGCAGTTTAGAGAAAACACTGGCCCAAGATTACACAGCTAACACAATCTGGAATTTGAACACAGGTCTAATCTGCTTTCAAAAAATCAACCACTGCACTGTACTGCCTCTCAGGGAAAAGACAGCAGGTAACAAAGTTATTCTAGATTGTTTCTTCTCAACAGAAGGTTAGGGACTGGTCCTGGATCCCCAAATACCAAACATCCCAGAATTACTGTCCATCTTCACTGGCTGGCCCATCTAATGTACTGAAGATCTGTTCTTTGACTACAAGGTGTGACTCTTCTAGGAGCTGAGGGACATGCCACTTGAACTATTATTAGACCCAGGACCTAGTGAGAAACTCAAACCTGGTATCTTACATATGATTAATTGTTCAACAAATCTTATGTGAGCACCGCCATATTTAGGTAACTGTTAAAGTAAGTGGAATTTTCCAATGCAGAAGCAAGTATCTGAAAGGTACGTTCCTGTCCTCTAGGAACTTCCAAAGGCATGAAGAAGACCGTCTCCAGCAACAGCCACTAGAGATACCTGATGATCACTACATTTTAATAACTTTTTAAAGATTTTATTTATTTATTTGACAGAGAGCACAGCAGGGGAAGCAGCAGGAAGAGGGAGAAGTAGGCTCCCCGCCGAGTAAAGAGCCCGATGTGGGGCTCGATCCCAGGATCCTGGTATCATGACCTGAGCCGATGGCAGATGCTTAACTGAATGAGCCACCCAGGCACCCCTTTAATAGCACCAAATTAGAGACCTCAATGAGGAAAAAGAAAAGAAACCAAATGGGAGTAACAGACAATGAGTTTTATAATGAACTGGCTGAAAGACTAAGCCCATTTAATCCTAGCAGTTTTATCGTTTACACACAGTTGTAAGACTTACAGTGGCAAAAACAACAAACTTCAGCATCTCAAACATAGTAATTAGGACTCCCCAATGTATGCAGCTTACGGAGGCTCAGGGGTGCCAAAAGGTGAACAAGAAGTCATGCTCCCTGCCTTCATTGACGTTATAGTCCAGAGAGGAAGTTAAATACTAAACAAAGAGAAACACAAGCATTTTAATACTGACAGTGAGAAATACTATGAAGGAAAAGAACAGTGTGCTTTTTAAAGATTTTATTTGAGAGAGAGAGAGAAGAGAGCACACATGCAAGCAGGGTGGGGTGGGGAACAGAGTGGGGAGGGAGAGGGAAGAGAAAAGAAAAGAATCTCGAGCAGACTCTGCTCTGAGCCTGGAGCCCAGTGCGGGGCTCGCTCTCAGGACTCAGATCATGACCGGAGACAGAAGAATTGGCTGCTTAAACAACCGAGCCACCCAGGTGCCCCAATAGGATGCTTTTTAAAAGTTTAACAGAGGGGAACCTGGGTGGCTCAGTTGTTAAGTGTCTGCCTTTGGCTCAGGTCATGATACCAGAGTCCTGGGATGGAGCCCCGCATTGGGCTCCCTGCTCAGCGGGAAGCCTGCTTCTTCCTCTCCCACTTTCCTTGCTTGTGCTCCCTCTCTCTCTCTCTCTCCCTCTCTCTCTCTCTCTCCCTCTCTCTCTCTCTCTCTCTCTCTCTCTCTCTCTCTGTCAAATAAATACAGAAAATCTTAAAAAAGAAAAAAAGTTTAATAGAGATAGCCCAACTTAAATGGAGTTAGGAAGACATACCTGGGGGGTGGGGCACCATCTGAGCTGACAGAGAGAAGTTAGCTAGACTAAGAATGAGGAAAAGAATGGAGAAAGAGCTGTGGTTGTGTAAGCCTTGAGGAAGAAAATAGTTTGACTTGTTATGGAAATTGAAAAGGCCCAAGTGGCAGTGAAGTAGCCATTGTGGAAAGCAGGAAAGAGGTCCAAGAGAAGTAATTACAGGGGTTCCAATAACCCCTGAAGATAGGCTATAAGTGCCTATATCCAACATCTCAGATAAAGACAGATGATGAATATCCAAATCCCACATCTGAGAAAATTAGCAATATGAAATAATATAAATCAACTTTCAAAATTCTTAAGTGATGGCCAATTTGGAACTGGAAAGGTTCATTTAATCCAACAAACCCTAAACCCTCCCAATGAGTGAAGAGAGGAGGGTCCATGCATCAGGCGCTGTTACGTTTTCTTGCCCTTTTTGGAGAAATCATGCCCCTCTACCAGGGCTCTTGGGTGCCCTGCACCACGTGATCAGAATACGCAGACCATACACGGACTCTAAGCCACGGCTGTGTGGGTGCACAGGATGGAGCACAGTCCAATATGCCAGGGTGGGGGTGTCCTTTGCACAGGGAGAGGAAGGCAACAGCCCACATGCACTGAACACCCTTCTGAAAGAGACAGTTCACTGTAGCCCATGTACCTCTTTTTTAAAAAGTGAAAGGCACAGGGGGACTAGGGTGGTGCAGTCAGTTAAATATCTGACTCTTGGTTCCCACTCAGGTCGTGATCTCAGTCAGGGTCCAGGGATCCAGCCCCATGTTGGGCTCCATGCAGGCTGAGTCTGCTTGGGATTCTCTCTCCCTCTGCCTCTCCCCCTGCTCTAATAAATCTTTAAAAAAAAAAAAAAAAAAGGTGAAAGGCACAAGCATCTAAACACAGGCAGAGTATGCCTCCATTTGGTATTACTTCCGCGGAATGGCTCTGACTGCACAGAGACTTTGTGACCAAACTGTCTGTTGAGAAGGCAATCTGCATAAGAAAAATGAGGAAAGACTTCTGATTCAAGTGGCAGATAAAACATGATCAACTAGTTCCACCTTCACCTGCAACTGTACTGAAAGGATTAAAAGATCTTTTTCAAATGATGACCACACTTGAACAAAGAAAAGAACTACAACGTTCGGGAAAGCAGGTGGCAGAAGGAGAGGTAACTGCGACCCAGCAGAGCAGAAGAATTCTATCTGAACAAGCAGTGAGGGGCGGGTCAGACAACACACTTAGTTCACAGGCCTCCAGAGCAGCCCAGGAACTGGTGGAATCTGAGATCCCTTGTAAAGGAGAGTGAAGGTGCAGCTGAAAAGATAAGGATGTGTTCCAAGTCTCTGAAGGACTTGGCAGTTCTAGACCCGTTTCCCCATTTCCCCATTTCCCCAGCTGGGCAACTGCTCCTGCCTACCCCAGTAAGAGACTAGAGGCTTCTCCCCTGGAAGGGCTGCAACACAGTATCTGAACTGAGGAGCACCAGGCGCAGCTTACAGCAGGGGTACGTGCAGGAAAGGGGAATCGAGCAAAATGTTTTCTTTCTTTTTTTAAGTAGATTCCACACCCGGTGTGGAGCCCAGTGCAGGGCTTAAACTCACAATCCTGAGATCAAGACCTGAACTGAGATCAAGAGTCGGATGCTTAACTGACTGAGCCACGCAGGTGCCCTAGAGAACCAAGGGAAACTTTAACAAAATAGTGAATTCTCAGATCCCTGGGCCCTCTGGACTACATGTTTCCCTGAGCACTAAGCTTACATTCTCCACGTGGAGAGCTTGAAAGGTTCTTGTTGGAAGTATCTGATCAGCCCAGGAGAGAAAACCTAAACGTATGATTACTGGAGCCTCCTGGATAAAACCACAAAATACTCCTGCAGTGAAACTCAGAGCAGACCAGTCCACCTGGGCACAGAGAACTGAATTAGCTTTATATGCTCCACTTTTAAAGATACAAACAGGCAAAAATTGCCAAGGATCTAAGAAAAAAGTCATTAATAAAAGATAGAAAGCTAACTAGCAGAGAAGGCAACTTGAAATCCACCGAGCTATACAGGGAGATGAAGATGGATCTATCTTGTTAATGTCAAAAAAGTCTTAAGTTAGAAGATAATGTGTTCATGAAAGAACAGCAAGAGGATGCTACAAATCAAAAAAGAATCGTAGAAGTGGGGGGGGGGATGGGTAAGCAGGAGTTTGGAACTCAATAAAAGACTTCAGATAAACTTAAGAAAAATCTCCCAGGAAACAGAGCAAAAGAACAAAGAGATGAAAAATGCAAGTCACAAAGATTAGAGGATCATGCCAGGAGAGCCAATCAAGGGAAAAAAAAAATCAAGCAGGTTTCATAGACCTAAAGGATTTGAGTTTTTAAGTGGAAAGGGCCTAACACATCTGGCAATGAAAACAGTCGCAACTGATTTCAGACACCATGAAATTTCAGAAGACTGGAGTTTCCAAACCAGATTCTGAAACAAACAAAAAACAACAACAACAAAAATCACCATCATCACCACCACAAAAAAACAGGTCAGATACAAAGAGGTCAGGATCAAAATGACATTGGTCCTCTGGAGAGCAAAACTGGAAGCTTAGAAGCAAATGGAGCAATACTTTCAAAACCATGAGGGAAAAATTAACCCCAACCTAGAATTCTACACCAACTAAACTATCAATCATGAGTTTGATAAGCAAAATGTCAAAAAACTGACCTCTAGTGCACCCCGGAGTAAGCCAAGAAAGGCCAAGACTTGGAGGCCAGCAGGGATCCTACTCGAGAAGACAGGGGACTCCCTGGCAGGATAATCCTGGGGGCTGGGGAAGGCCAGCCATGCAGCAGCCTGGACAGCAACCAGTCCAGATGCGAGCAGATTTGAAGCTCTGGGAGAAATGCCACCAAGATGACCAGACTTGCACAGCATACCTGTTTGAAATTATTAACGGGAGGAATGGGGAATGAATCAATGAGGACACAGCCTAACAGTGACAAGACAGGACAATCAGTAACTCCAGGGAGAAGACCTGAACAAGAAGAAAGAGTAATCCTAATGTATTTCACGAGAGCCATGAACAGCATTTACCCGAGAGGTTACAAGAAACTGAAAAATCAAGAAGCAGCCTTATAAGCACAGTGTTGAATGACAGAGGTAAACACACACAAAATAAAAAGCTAAACTGTTGAAAGTGAAGAAAACTAGAGGAAAGTTAGAGGGAATTGGAAGGGGAGAAAAAAGTCACCACTTGTTTTCAAGTGCTTGTTTTCAAGTGTTTTTCAAGTTTGCTTTAAAAAATTATTTGGCCCTTTTAAGATTATTTTTCATCAGGGCCATATAGGAACAAAAACTAACTAAAAAAGCAAGAGATACAGAACAGAATTCAATATTCACTTCTGCATCCCTTACCATACTAGAAAAATACGTGTGCCTGTATTTTACAGCACAGATAATGCTGTTCTTTTTAAGTGACAGTTCTGAGGCCTTTTTTCGAAAGCACGTTTTGTGGGGGGGGGGAAAAAATTCACCTCTAATGGATCATTTGTTAGTACACAGACACTGACCAGACACGCTGCATAAATAATGGCTAATTTGTGAACAGTTATTTGCAAAGTCAACATTCTTTCAGAGTCTTTCAAACTAGCAGCCTTTCTTATTTAACTTTTATGTATTAACAACCCACCTTTTCCTCAAAGGATTCAAATGGTTAGCTTCTTCTAACATCACAAATTTCTCTTAAGAGTATAAAGATACACAGTGAGTTAGGGCATTACAGAGTGTTAATTAGGACATACTTTCCAGAACAACTAAAGAGACAGTTCTCTGAAAAAGGAAAAAAAGGAAGCAGAAATAATTTTTTTCTTTCTTAATGTTTAGATTGAACTCTACACCAAAATGTTTGTCCCTCTGTGTCTTCCATGCAAACTGAAAAGCCGAAGAAAAACAAGCATTAATTCACGAAACAAGCTTTTTCTTTGTGTCAAGCAGTTCTTACTAAAAAGCAAGAAATGTCTCAACATACCTACTTCAAAATAGTATTAAGATTCTGTGACACACGTATTGTAATCATAAAAGTCCCCAAATTAAAATTTTGTCTTTCGTGAACTGTCATTTCTTAAGCAAGGCAAGAGAATTTTGATTGAAGTAATCATGTATTGGTATTACCCCCTTTTACTGGACTCCCTGGACTTTACAACTGATTTGCTTCCATTATTTCCTTGAAAATATATACTTTCAAGACAGTGGTTTGAAGGAACTCGATGCATCATTTCAAAAAATAAATTTATTGTGAAATAGATATTTGATTGTCAAAATACAGCATTGCAAATCGCCCTTAGAGAACCCAAGTTCACCCAGAAGTTTCCATTTCCAGAAGATTCCTCTGATGCTGAAGGATACTTGAACAATGGCAAAAATCTGAGGCACCTGGGCCTCAAAATTGGAAAGCCATTTTGAATAAAGTACCTTGATTTTCCCAAGAGTTTTTTTTTTAACTGTTGTTTTGTTGTTTGAATTGACTCAAATAGGTTCCAACCACTCTGAAGAATTTTCAGAAATATAACCATCTTAGAATTGGAAGAGACCTTAAATATCCTATAGTCCCATCTCTTCCTTGTCGATATAAAACCGTGGCACAAAGAAGTTAACTCAGTCGACAAGGCTCCTGGTTAATTCAGAGCCTCCTAGAACCCCACCTAGTGCTCTTCTGCAACACGACATGATACAACCAGCAAAACCAATACAGTTACTACCTGATCATTTTTAGCAACTAGCAGGAAAATATTTTTTATTAGGTATTTTTATCTTTGTACTCACACATACAGGGATGTTCTACCTTCATGCAAAATCAAAGTAGGATTCTGTTTATTGCTCAAAAGACACAGATGTTATTGAAATCAGACCTGTATTTCCAGGTTATCTTCCTGTATCTGGTTGGTGACTTGTTTGATGTACACGAAGTAGGACACACAGTCTCAGACTGGGTGTCACTGCCAGTTTTCTCTGGTCCTGCTAGATCAGAGAAGGCAACAAGTTGTGTGTGGTGTGTGTGTGGGGAGGGGGGGGGGTTGGCAGGGAGCAGTCATAGCAGTTAAGACTTTAAGATCCATCAACAGGCTCTATTCACGGAGTGAAAAACCGGGGCAATTTTCCTTACCTATGCTCCGGAAAGCAATTCCTTGGACAGTTATATCAGAACATCAGAGAATCGATGTGAGTTTTAGGTTGCACTTAAGTAAAATGTGTTTATATTCCCATCTTACTTTTAAAAAGAAAATATAAAGGCAATCAAAGTTAAGGAAGGAAGGAGAGATTAGTGGACAAAACCCATGCTCATCTGGAGCAGACCTGCTTAACCAGACAAGATTCATGTCACAACAGGTGGAAATGCTGAGTCACACATGTGTTCAGAGCTCTCTGGTTACTGGCTGATTCCACCAGGAATGTGTTTGGCTGCAAGTAACCGAAATCTCACTTTATGGTGTTTTAAATCAAGGGTCAGCAAACTTAAAAGGGCCAGAGAGTAGCCATTTTAGGCTTTGGGCCAAAGAGTCTCTGTTGTAACTACTCAACTCTGCCCCGTAGCCTGGGAGCAGCCACTGACAATACCTAATCAATGGGTGTGGTTGTGTTCCCATAACACCTCAGTTTAAAAAAGGAAGCCCGCCCACAGGTCCTAATTTGCCAAACACCAGCTTAATCAAGATGCCAACCCCTGGTTTAAAGAGATAGAACTCAAACAAACCAAAAAACCACTCTAAGGTAGCAAGAAGCCTACATACAGTAGCTCCAGATGTCATATCCACGTTCAAGGTCAGAGGAAGAGCAATGGGGGGCGGGGAGCAAGGGACGGGGGGGGGGGGGGGGGTAACGGTGTTCCCTGTAAATTTTTTCATCAAAAAAAAAAAAATTTTCCAACAAACCC
>LNAC01000066.1:485287-538161 GCA_002007465.1 Ailurus styani
GGGGGGGGCTAAGGGAACCACATCCATCCTTTCACAACAAAGCAAAAGTTTTCCCAAAAGCACCTCAAACACATAGCCCCCCCCCATCACTGGTCAGAACAAAGCAACACAGATAGGTACAACCCAAGAGTCATAAGCATCTAAGACAAATCATGATCCATTGCTAGGCCTAGACACATTGCTACCTCGAAGGAAACTAAGGTTCTTATACCAGAAATGGATGAAAAATTATTGGGTATACAATTAATGGTTTTTGTCATATTGGACTTTATTTTTTGTATTTTCTCTATTGGTATAATCCGCTCCAAAAAAATTAAGTGTGCTTTCTTAGCTCTGAACTAATTAGTCGAATGGAAATTACAATTAAGCATGTCTGAAGGGGGGAGAAAAAAAATAAAAACAAATCAAAGTAAATCTATCTCTGGCTCCCTGAAAGCAGTGAGTGGGGAAGCAGGGACTGAGTCACCTGAATGACAGTCTTGCAGCCTGGCTTTGCACCCTGAACAAAAACACTTACCCTAGGCACGCCTCCATCTCCAACTGGAAAAATAAGATGCTCTCTACGGTCTAACATCCTATGAGGTCTTTATGTTATTTGATCAAGCAAACACAGCATCAAGTACATAGTCAAAATTTCATTTGAAAATAGCAAAGCCCAAATCACAAATGTGGAGGATTCCCAGAGAGAGTAAAGTCTTACTAAAGAAAAACACTTTTATTCAACTCATGTTTCACACATTGCTAAAAGATTGGCATTCCCTTCAACCCTTCCAATTTCCAAGAAAACACACGTGTAAGAAGCGTAGTTAACTTTTTAAAAACACTATAAATGTGTCTTGTAAAAATTAAACTGTTTCTTACAACAATCTTAAAATAGTTCAAGTCCTGGATGGTAATCGTTGTAGATACACTAGTAACACAGGAAGCCTCCCAGTAAACCCCCACCTGTTGCCATAACTCCAATTAAGCACTGAAAAAGATAAGGCAGTCATCAGATTTGTTTTGGACATACTGTTCAAATGATCCTCCTTTTTACCAATAATTTGGAAATTAAACAGAACAGTAAAAACCATTAAGAGTCCTTAAGAAATGTGCTTTTTGCAAAGCGGAATCCAAATGAGTAACTCAGCAATTTGAGCAAAACAGGAAAGAGGAGAAGAAGAAGAGACAAGAAGGGATGGGAGAGGAAGTTTTGGAGGAAAATTCTGTTTAGCAAAACATGTTCCCATGTTTTTCTGAGAAATCTAGTTATATATCTATGGGACAGAATGAAATTCTTTTCAATAAGTTGGTCATAACTTCATTAAAAATACACCCCAAACTAAGTGAATGCTGTTACACTTAAATTATTACAGAAAACTATTCCTACGTAGTGCACTTCATTCAATATTTAAAGACTTGAAAAATGGGAAGCAATGAAAACCCATCGCCTCATATTGGAGAGAATGCAATTTGTAAGTGATGCTCCAAACAAAACACCAATCGTTTTTTGTTGTCCTTATGGTGGTAAAAACACACTTATCACTAAATTTGAACACATACGTGAGTGTGAAGCCTTTACAAAAAGCCCAGAAGAGTCTATCAAATGATTACTGTAAGACACAGGAGCAAAAGGATGGGCGGACGGACGGACAGACGGACGGGAAGTAAAACCACTTCGGAGACTGGGGGGGCCACTGGAGGTTAGCAGGGAGCCTTCAGTCCCAGGCACGTTCAACAGAGCCTGCTTTCTCCAGGAACGCAGGTCACGGTGCTCCAGACACCGGGCTAGATAAGAGATACCCCGCGAGGGAGAATTCTGTGAGGATTCCGCCCTGTAAGAGTACAGGCAGCACTTCTCAATCCTGACATACCAGAGGGGTTAGCAGGGGTTTCCCCAAATGCCCGTCCTCAGACAGATGAAAGAGCTTCCTTTGAAAAATGCTGGAGCTTTCACCTCCGCCAAGCCGGTTTCCCTATATATTGTCTGCCATGGCCGTCTGGGCGTTTTAATCAAGCCCCAGCCTCTTCACCATTTGTCATGTACACCAACATACAATAGGAAAACACACTTCAGACATGCCTCAGCATGCCAGGGACGGGATGGACCCTCACCACTCAAAGCGCTTTGGACAAAATGTGCCAAATACATGGCTTAACCCATTTATGCAAAAAGACACACACGAGGTTGAACCTGCAATGTCCCCAATGCCCCGGGTGGGCATTTTCCATACTTCCAGCTTTATCACACCAATGACTGAGAATTCAAGAGGGTTTAGGTCATATTTATTTATTTATTCTAAACCCTCATGTCTCTCACTTTCCACGCAGGAACCGGTGACTCTCGAATAGCACAGTAGCTGTGACCCCACGTTGGAAGGAGGTACGATCAAAGGCGGCCTGGCCAGACTTGGGAAAACATTTCCACTGAAAATGGACATACTGCCTGTCAAAAGGTTATTCCCACCGCGTTGGGGCAGCAGATCACGTTACCCCAGAGTAACAACATGAAAGGGCAGAATCTGGCCACAGTCACCCACATACATGTTTTTCTTTCCAACAAGGGCAAATGGGAGACACTGACCTGAACAGAACATCCTTCTTATCACTTGAGGGTGGGTGGGGGGTACGCGGGGCGCCTTTCCCTAATCAATACAGCCCCTGAGCCACAGCCGCTGTTTAATTCCTTTTATATTTTTCTTTTCATTCAGAAACAGCTCACATTCAGCAAGACTTTTCTGTCTTAACTTTTTTTTTTTTTTTTAAATCCAAGCAATCACAAGCTATATTCTGTGGAAGACAAAATAACTTTGGAGGCGTAAATCTTAATGTCAATGACAGGAAGGCTTTGGTGAACCATTACCATAAATCTGACAAACGCTAATTTGATGGGTGGCTGTATCTGTCTGCTGCGCGGCCAGTCTAGACAGCCTATTGAGAAATCCTAAAACACAACTGTTTGTTCCCTGTAACACCATCTGGATATGGCAATAAGCGCCGACCCAGCGCCATTCACACATGGATCAAAGCACATGCTAATGCTATCATGAAGTCATACACATAAAAAATTCAATCTGAGAACTCGAAGCAATTTTCCTAAGTCTTCAGTGAAGAAACCCCAGACTTAGTGTGACTCAAGCTAAGTGCATGAAGGGGGGAGAGGGGGGAAAAAAGGAACCGAATATTTAATGAGCTTGGGCTTCCAGAGGAATGTTAGGCCACCCATTGTATTGGAAAAGGCTCATGTCACACTTCAGTCATGGTACCCGTCAGGGTGCCCCTTTACAAAAATTGATCTGAGGACCTTTGTAATTACCTGTTTCAGCCGGGGAGGGGCGGGGGGAGGGGGGGCACGGCGGATTCATGACAAGAAATAAAAGAAGGGATCCAAGGTGTAAATCTAACATTATATTATATTGGTCTGAGTTGGCAGAAATTTTCAATATTGCACACAATATTAAAAACCTTTCTCATTAAACAGCACTGTGGCATTAGATCAAAGAATCAAGGGCCTCCTATTGAACTCCTTTAAATATTACAAACATAAGAGCAAGTCTGGCTGTGCATAAAATAGAAACAAAGCCTTTTGGGGGGGGTCCACCCTCATCCTATAGCTAGCTCAGAGAAACACTGCTTCAGAAATCTCTCCTGCTAGTCAAATGGGAAGAATCCTGACTTGTCCCAAGGACTTAACAAGGCAGAAATGAATACGGGTCTTTATGAATTCCCTCTGACAGGAAATTTTCAGTCAATATGTTACTCCTTCAAAACTTTAAGCTACTCTTTCAAAATGTATCACTCCACAGCACCGGTTCAACTGCAAACCATACAAGCACTGTTTAATCCTCACCGCCCTGTGAACCAAACTTCCCAGGGAGATAGGAAGCTCTTCCTACAACCAGTATTTTGCTCCATCGTGAACAACTATAAGGAACTTTGATTTATTTGCTTCTTGGCTGGCTCATGTCTGATGGAAGGACAACGAAAACGACCTCATGAGTCTGTTATTAGTACATTCGTCTGTTTGCTGGGCAACACTAAATTGGTTATGTCTCCAGTTTCCATACATCCTAAGCATAAGCTACACAAAGTCTCACCAACACGTTTTATGACAGCAGTTAATAGCGGTTCCCCCATGGCATGTCTATGTAGTGCACGCACACACACACATACCGTGAAGTAAATTTTTTTACGTGTATTAATCATGTCATGGGGTTAAAAAGACGACAGGACTGAACGACAGGACTGGTCGGGAATCACATGCTGTATCACTAATTGTGGCTTATGTTGCAAATTTCCAGGTTATATGGTGGTTAAGATTCCTGGAATATCCATACAAGTGAAGCAAACGATGGTAACTGAAAGGACTTTTATAACACTTAGCACGCAGATGTTTGAGCTGTTTCTACTCAACCTGCTAAAGCCTTTAAAGGTAATAAAGAATAAAACATTACATTCCAGTTTTTAAAATGGCTTGAAGTAGAGAAGAAAAGCTCAACTATAGAATTAGTCATTTTACCATTCGAGATACAAGTGCAGTCAACAGAAAACGAAAGGTAAACAGTTAAGCCACAGTTTTCCTAAAATTCAGTTCAATTTGAAAGACTTCTCACCAAGTATTGCACAAAATATATTTATCTTCTTTTCAAATGAAATATCAGTAGTGATGCTTTTGTTTCTTAAAAAGGAAAAACCACCATTTCACCCTCCCATAGTATGAAATCTTCCCTAGAAAGATCTTAACATTTTAAAAATTCGGGAAATGTATTCTGCCAATCAACTGTGCAAGTTTCCATTTAAATGACGATCATACACTGTTATTTTATATTCAACCTCAAAAAGAAAGTTCATTATTATTATGTATTACAACATAATCTGGATCACAAAGAAAAACAAAATAGTTTTTTTTCTGTATTGCAGGTTTCCATAAAGGAATTGCAAGAAAACTTCAAGAAGGTAATTTACCCTTCCCCAAAGATAGCCTTATTCCCTCAACTTCCAAATAAACAAACTGTAAAGATACTTGCCGTTTTGGTATACAAGTTAGTTAATATACACCAAGACATCTTAACAGGATTAAAAATATTTCATTTGCAAAGCATATGTGCAGACCCACAGGCATAAAAAGAAGTAACATTTACACACAAATGCACATCTCAGATGATCCACCATAATGATCAGATGTTACCCTAGATAGGATTAAGGGAAAACAGTTGAGACAAAATAAGTGAGAAATCATAATCACGCTTGTTAACCATTTTATACATTTATATAGACTTTTTACAAAAATAGTTTAAAACTTTTGTGACATTCCCACGTTGGACTGACTACATTACAACTCATAATCGTGTTGTCTAGCAGGAATGGTGTTCTTTCAGGCTGTGGCTATACTTCTGTAGGTTTAAGGGGGGGGGTCACCCAAACATTGCTTAATGTAGCTAATCAGGCTTTTCAAAATTAGGCTGGGGATTTCACGTCAGGCAGCATTTGAAGGCACTTCGAAATGTTGTAGTGGAACGGTACTGCCATCTACTGGCAGCTGTTGAACAGTGCCTGGGGAGTGTCTGTACCAGCAGCCAGCCTCCCATCGCAGCTGACCAGGGGGAGCCTTCAGTTTACTTTGCACAGGGAACCAAAAAGAAAACAGGAGTCAAGAGGGCTTACAGTTTTACCTGACTTAAAAAAAAAAAAGGGAAAAAAAAGACATCCTCTTTTTCCTTTCAACGTGTACACAGCAGTGTTTATTTTTTTTTTGAAAATTTTAAATGCAGTGACGCACAGACTAAACTAACCTAGTAATGAATATCCAGCCAAGAGGAGAGTCACACCTGTATCTCTGGAATGCTCATGCTCCTACAGATAATTCTTTTCAACGCCACAAAATACTCTATCTCGTCTTCTGGGACACGTCTTCTGAAGAATGCAGATCACACACCAGCATAAGCAGGCCTAGATATTAGCATTCATATGCCAATCCTAAAAGCACTCCTTCTGTATTCCTACCGAGGAAATCACTTTCCTTGGGGTCACTGTGGATCCAAGTCTGGCTCTGGACTCCTGTTGTACCATTAAAGTCCCCTTGGGAGGGAGCCACGGTACACACTGAAACCCTAGATTTGACAGACGTAAATAAAAATCCACGCATATCAGACAAGCCTACGCTGACATCACCAGTGTGGAAGAACCTTTGCACAACTTTTTAATGCTCAAAGATACATAGCGGAGGCATGATACAAGTTCTATAAAGACTCAGATGGCCCACAGGACAAGTTCTACCAATTTTTTAGTAGCTTACAAGTATATGTCAAGTGGAGAAATACACAATACAAGGGTTCTTTAAAGTAACTTGGATCTGCATAATGTAACGACTCAAGAGAGGCTAGTTTTCGATCCATGCACATGGATGCTGCATTCCATTAGTTGCATTAGAGGCTAAAATATCTACAAGGATGGACTACGGATTTTAACATTTTAGAGAGAAACTGCTCTGCTGGGTTTTTTTTTTTTTTTCTTTTCTTTTCTTAAAGACAGTAATCTGAAAACACAGATTACGGACACAAAACATGTAAATGACAGATTTTTAAAAGGATTTAGTCTCCACTAACATAGCCGTTTTAGGCCACATAATTGCAGAACTCTAAAGAACCACAAAATAAACTGAAAACCCCAGACATAAAGAGATCCACTTATTAATTAAAAGCAGCTCTCTTGCGCTATTAAAATAAGGTTGGCCATGCATACTTTATTGCTGTCACAGTCTCAGATGAGGCAGTATTCAAAACACATAAAAGTAAAGTTGAATAGTTCTCTATGTAGGGAATGGAGTTAAGTCATGTCTGCTTGCACAAAACTGTTTTGCAAAGAAGCCACATATAGAGGATCAGAGTGGAAGAAAAACAAAAAAAGAGTAAAAGCATCAAATCTCAAATTCAATGGTCCTCTTTGGTAGAGACAGTAAGGTATGCAGCAGACAACAGGAGTTGAACCAAGAAGGTCTAAAACTTTCCCTGTTTAAAAAACAGGAACCAGGAACCAAGGCAGTCTGCAAAAGAAAGAGGTGGGGAGCTCATTTTTTAAATTACGTATTAATTGAATACAAGTTATTTGGGGGGACCATTTACAAGCCTGGGTTTTGTTTTTAACCAATATGATAGAGACTGTATTGGTTTCTCCGCGAAAAAAGGCAATCGTCACAAAAAGAAAGAAAGAGTGAGAGGAGGGAAAGAAGGAGAAAAGGAAGGGGATCGGGGCGGGGGTTAAGAACAGAATGATAATAGTAACTACTAATATTGCCATAACGTGATTTTTAGGAATTTCTAAAAAATGACTAAACTCACTTTCTAAAGAACTGACTGTTCTCTCTCAAAGCTATGGGTAACTAGCTAGCAAAAATCAAAAACCTCACACAAAATTAGTCCTTCTGTATTTCATACGAATGTCTTCAGAAGAGAATAACTTAGCAGGCGTCTTGGAGGGATATTCATCTTTCTTTGTAGTGCTCTCGCTGAATGGTCCGAGCATACCAAAATTATTTATGATCTTTAAAACTACGGAAAGAAATTCCTATAACAGATTATAAAAACACGACACTATCACTTTATTTTATGAGGTACTAATAACCACGTAACTACTCCAACTGTATGGTAACGGCCATATAATTACAATGCCTAGTTATTTATGTCTCGCAGATTATATGGTACAAAAGCAAGTTACCTGTTACCATATGTAGACATCTGTGGTCAGCAGGTGTGGGAAAGAGTTTGCTATAAAGGTCAAAATTGGCTTCAAAATTGATCTAGCATATGAACATGATTCTCTTCCCCTCTCCTCCATTTTGTTTGTTTTTGCTCTAGATGAAAGGAGGAGACACAGAAGCTTCTACAGGAGATATATAGCTTTTCAGAGTCCACGGTTTATCTAAGTGGAATCCGCTACTGAACTTTATTCAGCTGGTCATCATCCAACCCCCCCCCCCCCAAGAGCGTGTCCTCACTTAAGTTTCTGTTTGACAGGTTTCATTACCTGGAAATATTCTGGCATGGAATTCAGATACCAGTGGCCTCAGGTTGGAAACACTCTTCTTTCTTAACGTTTATAATACAATAACCGGCACCTTAACCCCCGTCCCATGTTTCAAAGCTCTCTAGGAACTAGGAGACCTTAAAAAAAAGCAGCGATTTGGGAACTGTGCTACTTCCTTCCACTTTGCCACGTTTACTAGTGTGATTAAATGGGGCTTATTCTGGAATTACACACAAGAGTAAACCCCATTTATTTTCCGTCTGAAATTAGCAATGGACTCCAGCAAGAGATAAGAAACAACGCACATAATGTCATTTGTTATTCTTTGTTTAGTTTGGGGAAGCCACTAGGCTGTGTGGTCTGGCTGGGTCACCCACCCTGCTTTGGTGAGACCCACGGCACTGACTCTAGCGTCGATCTAAGATTGGTAAGTCCTAGGAGTAAAATCATAGACACTTGTCCTTTTATTTTTTTCTCTTTAATTCTGAATAAAATTCCAGAATTGAGAGCGATAAAAAGCATTCTCCACCAGCAACCTCCCCCCGCCCCTACAAATCTGACATTGTCTTGCTGCTGAAAGTCTAATTTCTTTCCTCAAATTGCTTCACCATATGGAAGGAAAGAATCACTACCTTTTATCTGCATTTTGTATAGGTCTGGACATTTATGAGAATGTGTGTTCCCTTTTCATTTTCTTGTTTTGTAAGGTTAAGACCCAAAATACGCACCTCAAGAGTTGTGGTACATTTCACGTGGGTCAGAAGACAAGCATTACAAAAATGAAATGATTTTATAATGACTTTGCTTTAATAGGGGTTTTACACAGGGGGTTTCCTGGGAAGATGTCCAGACAAACAGTGTCCAAAGCCCAGAATGAAGGGAAAATTCACCTTGATGCAACATAGTTGAAGAGGGATTTGCTGATTTGTCATTTTAAATGAAACACAAACTTCAATTCCAGCTCAGTTAGGAGAGCATTCCTTTGTCCTACTTCGGCAATCTTTTTCTTTCTTTCGAATCTTACAAGTGAAAAACCACTCAAGAAGCTGGCAAGTGTATACACATTCTCCCCCCCTCTGCCCCACACACATATAAATACGCACACACACACCTTCAAACAAGGGTTAATAAGAGCCCATCT
Organism: Ailurus styani; assembly: GCA_002007465.1. Classification (NCBI taxonomy): domain Eukaryota; kingdom Metazoa; phylum Chordata; class Mammalia; order Carnivora; family Ailuridae; genus Ailurus; species Ailurus styani. Next base: position 494,430 of record LNAC01000066.1, read on the forward strand.
GGTTTAAGAGAAAATATATCCCAAACAATCTCACTCTTCTTAAGCATGAATTTCACACAAAGAACTAGATATAAACAAACCACATTTCATAATAATTCTCTGTCAGTCTTACAAAAGGATGCCCCCAAAAGTCATGGAGGCCCAAATAAGTAATTTTTAGGTTATCTGGCCAGAGACATGCACACACACGTGTGTGTGTGTGTGTGTGTGTGTGCACGCATGCGCGTGCACGCACACATACCTCCCCAGTAATGGTTTTTGTTTAGAAGTCTGGAACAATTCTGAACAATGAAAAGGCAGGAGAAATTCAAGTGACTTGGAAAATACTCCTTCCGCACCAAAAAAGCATAAACAAAATAAATTCTAAAAGCAAATTTTATATACTAGCGGATGGGAAGTAAACACGAACCCAGCTGTACTGAAAGCTCAATCCTGAAAGGAGAAGCAAGCAAGTTTCTCTTGAACCCAAATGACTCTCACACTTCTGAGAGGCACCATTCAGTCCCTTAAGGTGTCTTGTGGACAAAAACTTAAAGAGGTCTGCATTGGTGGTATAGTGGTGAGCAGAGCTGCCTTCCAAAAACTTAAAGAGACAGCACATTTAAGTCAGTTCCTTGGGATTTTATTGGAAAAACAAAAACAGAAGACTGATTATTTCCACCTAAAAATGTAGGAGTAGAGAGGCTAGTAATAAAGTGGCACAACGTTTCAAAAAAAATCCCCCAAACCCTAAGATCTGATGTCCAGCTTATAAATGATTTGGCTAGGACTCACCCCATAAACAAAACAAAACCAAAACAATATTTAAGCCATCGATCTGGACACTATGGTACTTTTTCTACAAAAGTCAACATGGTGTTCTAGGAGCTTCTCATCTAAGTTAACACCGACACTGCTGGTCAGCAATAAATCAAAACTCTGTCTTACAAGCACGTAAAATCATCACCTTAAAAGGTATTAACGTACTGGTACTGTCTGAAGGTAGGGAATGGGAGGTGGGGGGAGCAGGGACAGATGCTCCTTCTTCTACCTTCCACCCAGTGCTCTCATATCTTCCCAAAGAAGGGGATTGGTAAGAAACTTTTCATCTACCCATTGGGATAAAATTGGAAGGTTCTAGTGGAATATGGGAAAACCCTTCCTATTCTTTTCGTTCAAGTCCTGGCCTAAGTATAATTCGTGAAAGGAGACATGTCCCCTGGGAGTGAGGCTGGGCCTTGAAATGATCATACATCATGTTGTCTACAGACAGTTGGGTGAGAGATAAAAGGCCTTCATCGTTTTTTCATGAGAACAGTAAACCATCCTCCCATCATTTGTAAAACTACATTTTTTAAATTAGAACTTAAATAAATCTTAAATTTTTAAAAATGATTTATCAGAGAGAGAGAGAGAGAATGCACAAGTGGGAGGGGCAGAGGGAGAGAAAAATCTCAGATTCCTCATTGAGCACTGAGCATGGAGCCCAACTTAGGGCTCCAACCTCCAACCCACGACCCTAAGATCATGACCTGAGTAGAAATCAAGAGTCAGATGCTTAACTGACTGTGCCATCCAAGCGCCCCCATTTGAAAATTTTATATTCAAAATGGCTTGGTTAAAAAGACCCTGTAGGATATGTTTATGTTAGGATTGAAAATTAAAATTCTTGGGCGCCTGGGTGGCTCAGTGGGTTAAAGCCTCTGCCTTCGGCTCAGGTCATGATCTCAGCGTCCTGGGATAGAGGCCCACATCGGGCTCTCTGCTCAGCAGGGAGCCTGCTTCCTCCTCTCTCTCTGCCTGCCTCTCAGCCTACCTGTAATCTCTCTCCCTCTGTGAAATAAATAAATAAAATCTTTAAAATAAAAATAAAATAAAATAAAATTCTTAATATTTCTAACACCTTAATGGTATCTTTCTTAAGGCATGTGGGAGCTCACACAGTAGGCATGGTAGGCTGAATCCTATTGGCACTCTAAAATATCTTACCTAAGTAACTCCAGAGACAGAAAAAAGTCTATAGGTTGACTGATAATTAACAGGAACTTAAGACCACTTGGTACAGGTTTCCATTTTTTAGATTGGGACTTTCAGAGATAAGCCTGCTGAACTGCATTATCTAAATGTGAAAATAACAGATTTGATCCATTTTAAGGTCTCAAAGTTTCAAGAAAACAAATTCAAATAGCATTGAGCTGAGAAATTATGCACAAACAAAACACCCATTTAACTGCAACAGAGTCCTTTCAAAAGATTTACTATTTAATGAGGCAATAGATCTAGATTACAAACTTCCACCAGGCAAACAGATCAAGCGCTAAGACTGAGAAGAAATAGCAACTCTGACAGCACGGGGACAGCAAGAGCTTCTCTGGACTGGAGAATTGGAGGCATTTCAGGAGGAGGTTAGCACAGTGCTGTTGCATTTGAGTAGTGTCTTCAGTGTTGGGTGCATTCAGAGCAAAGACGAAAGCTTAAGTACAAGTAGATGAATAAAAATTCGGGGCAGAGTCCAGAAACAGATGTGGCCGGGAGTTTAAATTATACCAGGATAAATAGTGTGCTCGCAGCAATGCAGTGAAGAGACACGATAACCATTATGTTTTAGGAAGCTCCATCTCAGCAGAGTGGAGTTAGGAGAGCAAGGTGATTTCGAGGGGGCCACGGTCTAAGTGTCCAAGCTGGAAGAGATGTGGCTGAACTCCAACGGTGAGAGCGGGAATACACTGTGGTGATCCCCCCCAGCCCATGGAAGGACCTGCCATTGCCTTGGAGGACCATATGAAGAGGGTTGAGACAAGGATGACAGGAAAGTGGCACTGCAGTTGACTAACACACAGGAAATGGAATTGAAGGATTCAAGAATGAAAAGGAGTTTAATTTTGAAGACTCTGAATCTGAGGGGCCAGACGGTCAGACACGTATACAAAATCAATGGGCAGAACAAGAGATTAACTGGGTGATGGACTGATTTCACATCTGCCACTATTCAAAACAATTTCAAATGGTTTGAACATGGGAGTACAGACAATTATATGGAAACAATATAAATAGCCATAAATCGGCATCTGGGCTCAGCAGTTAGAGATTAGATTGTGAAACTCAAGAGGAATCTAGAGACAAATTGAAAACTTGGACATCAGTGTAAAAAGGATAGTTGTCACTGCCCCTTGAGAGTAGGAGGGGTGAAGAGGGGAGGGAAGGAGGTTTTTTTCCTTTTTTTTTAAACTTTATAACATGCTTTTATTTGTATTTTTATCAAACACATACTACTTTTTTGAGGCAGTATTTTTTAAAGAAAAAAACGCAAGAAGACTGAAGCCACAGTGACAGACGATATGACAGATGTACTCCTCAAACGTTTAATGGACATTTAATATATTTGAGGACTAGGCCAAGCAGCGTGTCAAATAGGAAGATGATCCCCACCTGAGTCCTGTGAGAGTCCACGGTTGAAAAGCACAGGCACTGGAATCAAACAGGATTCAAACCTCTGCTCTTCCACGGACTAGTAACGACATGGGGTTTCCTAAAACTCTCAAGTTTAGCTACTCTTATAAAAATGGGACTGAAAAAAAAAATACTTCATGGGACTGTTGTGAAGATTAGGCAAGTTAGTGTAGTTAAAAAGTACCTGAAGGACAGCATTTGGCACACAGTAGTTACTCAGTTAAGATTCCCTTAATATCGCTCATTCTGCCAAGTTGGGGAAACCCAAAATATAAGAGTCAAGCAGACCAAAAAAATAAAAAAAATTTTAAAAAGACCGAAAAAGGAGTGGTTAGAGCCTGCCAAGAGAAGAAAGAAACGAAGGGGGGAAAAGTTCCTTCATTCATCCACCCAAGAGAAACTACATACCTGAGAGGTATTGGAGTGGACAACTATGTGAAAGGCAGGAGAGAGGTTGACAAGTATTCTTCAGCAACTAGAAAAATGGTTCTTGCTGAGAGAACAGATCCAGTGGAAGAGGTGAGGATGCCTCTTGGCCAGAGGGCTAAGGTGATGAAAAGCGGAGAAGGGAACAGAGGCAGTCTCCTGAGAAATTTGTGACAGAGGGGGTGAGAGGTGTTAAAAAAAAAAAAAAAAAAAGGCTTCAGCAAAGTTAAGTGGTTCTTGAAGGAAGGAAAGAAAGTTTATTAAGAAAGAGAACGTATGGACAGGGAAGAGAGGACAGGGTTAACTGTGAGTTCCTAAAGGAGATGAATGCATACCCAAGTAGAGAGGCTGACCTCAGAAAGGAGTAGGGATGCACAGTCAGGAAAAGGTGAGAAATGTGTGAAAAATGTGGATAAATAATGACTTATAAAGAAGGGCAAGGAAATTCCATTTGATTAACATCCACACTAGAAGTTTTTGGCCCAGGAATGGGATTTCCTCCAGTGACTCTCAAGGGCCTATTAGGTAGAAACGGGGGTGGGGAAGAGGCTGGGAGAGGCCAGAACAGTGGTAGAGAACAAGTCAGAAGGGCAAGGGGATGTGTCAATTATACCTCAGGGGAGGGGGGATCAAGGGATTCCGGGCATGCCAGTGAGCAAACAGCTGAGATGGTGGGCTCTAGACTTCAGGCCTGAGACTCTAGCAAGAGAAGGATGGGACAGATGGAAGAAAGGGACAGCCAAATGGCCATTTACTACACTGACTATGAAGAACAGGTGCATTTAAAGGCAGTAAAGGTCTGAGGAGGTAGAAGGACAGGAGGCTGTGAGCAGGAGGAGAGCTCAGAATTTGGACACTTGGGAATGAGGCAAGTCCAGGCCACACACAGGGAGAAGCTGGCTGATTAAGAGGAATGGAGACACTGAGGACTGAGAGGCCAGGCATTTAGCCAGTCATGAAAGTAGGAGGGGAGGTTACCTACAATAATGCCGGAAGACCAACTGGGGCCAAGAGAAACAAATCCAGAGAAGGAGACAATAGGGGAAATAAGACATAAAATCTTCTGAATTTAAAATCTATTTAAAATTGTTCTTCGGGCGCCTGGGTGGCTCAATGGGTTAAAGCCTCTGCTTTCGGCGCAGGTCACGATCTCGGGGTCCTGGGATCGAGGCCCGCATCGGGCTCCCTGCTCAGCAGGGAGCCTGCTTCCCCCCCCTCTCTCTCTGCCTGCCTCTCTGCCTCCTGTGATCTCTCTCCCTCTGTGAAATAAATAAAATCTTAAATAAATAAATAAATAAATAAATAAAATTGTTCTTCTAGATAACACTTTGTTTCAAAGGTTTTTAAAGAAGTTAACGTGAATGAAATCTAATTCAAATCAAAAGCACATTTGGGAAAGCCATTCCACCATTCATATGCCTTCAACTGAAGCAAGACACTGAAGGATCTAAACATTTTCTTCTACACCACAACCCATCTCAAGTGACATGGCAAAAGTGCTCACGGTAACTAAGGGAAAGAACACTGACTCTGTCAGCACTGAGGCCAAGTCATCTGAGCTCATTCTCTCCCTTCACGTAGCAGGGAAGAGTGAAGATAACAGGATCCTGAGGGCCTCCTAAAGCCAAAGTGTCTTCACACGTCATTCCACCTCCAGGAAGGCAGCGTCACTAACACAGACCTTATCTCTCCACTGGGATGACACAGCTCTTCCACATCTACTACCTCTCTTAATCCTCACAGGCACTCTGGAAGGCCAGTATTACTATGAGCAGGTTTCTAAGGGAAGCTTCTGGAGCTAGAAGCCTTGCTTGAAGTTACTGAGTCTTCCAGAGTCCAGCACTTTCCAATAAATCATGCTGCCTCAAGTCACTTCAAGGGCCCAGATGGATGAGGGAAAGCTCAGGGGAACGAACAGAAGAGCAGTCCCCTCGGCATGATGGCCTCCACCTTCCCTGCCCATGTAAATAGGGGCTGGGCAGAGGTCTGCAGTGCCCTATAAATCTTGGGTGCCAAGTGTTTCCCTCTGCTCTAGAAGTGGGACAACAGAGAGGCCTAAATGCTCTGGGGTCACTCCCAAGGTCACACAAGGCAGCTATAGGCAACAGAAAGGCCATCAAGTATCCCTCAGGGATATATCACTTCAGACACCTACATGGAGTGCATGAACAACTGTCAGTGTGCTCATCTCAGTGAGAAGACAAGAAAACCCAGAGTAACACAGACACCTAGAATAACAGCATTACCACTTCAAAGCTGTAGGTACAAAACAGGGAACGTAGTTCCTGGGTATGTTAGGAGGTAAACTTTTCCTCAGAGTAACACTTTTCTGAAAAGGAACGTAGACGGAAAAAGGAGATAGAGGGTGGGTTATGAAAAGCAAATGACAACATCTTCTCAAGCCAAGAGAGAGACAAGACAGAGGTAGAAAGCTAAACTTGGGACCCATAGGACTCTAGAGCCAGACTCACATAATTCTCTTACATGAGAATTAGCACAAAGAGAAAATTATCGGAAAGCTCATTTCTAAAGGGCATCTGGTTCCAAATACATTCTGCTTCCAGTCTTTACTTCATACAATCTTTGAACACCACCCACCCCACCCCCCGCAAAAAGAGGAAAAAATATCCACGGAAAGCCAGCCCAGTGTTGGCAAACCATCTTGTGACAGGACAAATTCTATCACAGAACCATCTGGCAAGGTTATCTGAGACACACTGCTGATCTTCAGAAGTGTTGATTCCAAACCATAACTGAATTCTACACAAAGCACAGGACAGAGTATGTTCAATATTCAGAGTTAGCTCAAACAGGTTAATTTGCTCAGACAATGGGGCAGGCAAATCTCATCTTCTGTGACTAGTAAAAAGATGGCGGACAGCCGGGTTAAGGCATTGTGTATGCCGTGTCTCAGGAGATGAAGACCACATAGCCCTGAGCCTACTGAAGACCAGGGAATTGCACACTTTGTGAGTGAACTGGATGGCAGACCCATTAAAAAAAGCATACCCCCAGAGACTGCAGTTCATCTCTCAAACACAATCTTTTTTAGCAGTATTTTTTGGTTTCATTTTAATTTTCTAGAAAATGCCACCCTCCCATTCCTCTCTCTGTCCCACCTTCAGCATTCATCATTCTGTTTTGGTTGACTGTTCGGAACATGTGGGTTTTCTCTGCTGGCTAGGCTAACATCCTGGCCTTGTCTCTCAATTCTGCTTGCTCTCATATACATCTGGAAAACCTCTCTCCTTCATGTACCCACTGTTATGAGTATTACCTTATGTATTTATAATAAATTTCCTTTTCCAATATTCAGATTGTGAGTTATTAGAAACTGAACATCCAGCAAGTGTCCAGGTTACTCTTACTGAACTGTAATTTGTCCTCCTAACACATAGATCCTTTCTACTTTCTGGGGACAATTCCAGCTTTGCCTCAATCAATGAAAGGGACTAGAGAGAGAATCTGTGTAATTACAAAGTTTATCACACAGGTATTCTGAGAACTTGAAACAGATACAGAAGCAGGACCAGTTCAAACTCTAACCTTGTTGAGAGAGTTGCCAGAAAACCAGAAACCACACTCATTTTGACAGAGAATGTCACGTGAAGAGGGAGTTCCACAGAGACCTGAGAACTGAAAACGCAAGGACATTTGGGCTGCAGACGACTTAGAGGCAGGGAGCTGGGGAGGAGCACTGCTGGGCTGGTGCTGGCCCCTCAGCGGCCTGGAGGAGCGGCCCCGTGCAGCTGTGGGGGGCAGATGTCGGCGGAGGGGGCCCTGCCCCGCTAGCTGGGGACCAGACCTCTGATGGGGCATACCACGGCTAGTTCTGGAAGTGTGTAAGGAAAGCTGGACGTCAACCAACTAGCGCTGCTATGATAGGAAAGGGCCCCCGCTGGGGGGGGGGTGACGGGAGCTGAACAGCAAGAAAACAGGAAGAAGAACAAGTCCGTCCTTCCACCTCTTTTCTCTTTCCTCCAGCCCTGCAGTCTCCCTCGAGCGAGGCAAGCTGCAGGCAGAACCTAGGACGGAGCCCCTGGCAGTGAGAAGCGCAGCTCCATGCAGAAGGGCAGATGTGGGGCTAAGAGACAAGAGCTTGATGAGCGCAACAGCTGTCTCAGTAACTGCAACAAAAAATGCATTACTGATACCCAGGGCAAGCTCCTCACGTTCAAGGTCCCTGGACACCACAGGGACTCCACCCCAAGATAACAACAGAAGTCACTGAAGAAAACAGCAAGTGTCATTCTCACCTCCTCTATTACTGTATCTTGACGTTTCTACCAGATTTTACAATAAAAACCTACAGGTATCAGAAATCGTTCCAACCTCTTCCAGAAGTTGTTCGTTTGTTCATTCTCTTCCACCAGCCACGTAAATACCAATACAACCTTCACTTTAGTGTTAAGACAACTATTTACATTTAATAAATTTCTGGAATCAGGAAGAAAACTAATGTCACAGATCCCATTTTTAAGGATTCTAAGACCTCAATTAGAGGTCTGTCTTCCTTACCCCCTCATCTCCTTGAAACGAACTGTATCTTAGAAAAAGGATGCCACAGGTGCCTGGGTGTCTCAGTCGGTTAAGCGGCTGTCTTCCACTCAGGTCATGATCCTGGGGTCCTGGGATCAAGTCCCACATCAGGCTCCCTGCTTGGGGGAGAGCCTGCATCTCCCTCTCCCTCTGCCTACTTGTGCTCTCTTTCTCTCTGTCAAATAAATAAACATCTTTAAAAAAAGAAAAAGAAAGAAAGAAAGAGAAAGGATGCCACAGTATTAATTTGAGGCACCAAATATACCATCCCTAAAAATAACTTTACTGTTGGGAAAAGCATTTCAAGGTATTTGTGAGGGTCTTTTTCTCCCTATTCTGGGGGGGTGGGGTGGGGGGTGGAGACAGGTAGGGCATGTGTGACACTCTTGGAAAGCAAGGGCCCCTCTTGTCACCTTGGTTGTCAGTGATCACACACATATTTTATTATTACTCTTCTTTGCTCTAAGGAGTCGTCTCGATTCATTCAACAGTCCTTGAGCTATGAGCAAGACTTCAAGATAGTGACACATCCTTTAGCTTCACGTACTCAACTATGGGCTTCCTAGAAAAAAAATCCTTGGGCAGCAGCAATAATCCGTCATCGGCTAAGGATCTCAAGTCTTAGTAGGATCTCTTTAAATAGGTTTGCTTCTCCATTCTTTAGTATTTTTTTTTCCTTGCCAGCTACAACCTTCCCAACAGTAACATCCCAAGTGTTTGAGTGTGCCTGCCCCCTGGTGGGTGGCAGGGTGAAGGACACTCTGTAGGAGATCCTCTGGGTATATCCAACACTGAGACAGTGAATTAAGAAGTGATGGAAGAAAGCTCATAAACCAAAAATCCTAATAATGAAATATGAAGACCTATTACAAAATGGAAGGAAACATAGTAAGAAAAAAAAAAGTGCTAGGACAATTTTAGAGACAAAGCACCAAGATCTTGTCTTGAAATATACTGACCTGGGTCTCTCATGCTAAATTATGAACCATGCTGTTAGGTGTCTATGTGCACCTACTGTTATCTTGAATAATTAAATCCCAACCTTAAGGATAGAACCCAGGCACTGGTACAAGTTGCCTCAAGATGAAGTGACCTTGGAAACTAATGCTTCTCCTCAGTGGGGCCTAGGGCCACATTAACAAAGGTCTAATAGAAGGAGAGGGCTTCAGGACAAGTCAGATAGACTCAAAAGAACTGGTAGGAAAGCATTCCCCTCCCACCCCAGCCTATATGGCTGTTTAGAAGAGATTTTCTTAGTGAGAAGCCCCTTCTAATCTACCCTCCTTCAGCCTTACATACCCTACCCCCTCAAAACCAGGAGCTGTAAAGTGGCATCTAGCAGTTTCATTTTTCACTGACTTATCTTTATTATTCTAAATAATTATTTGGAAAACACCCTTCTTGGGCACTCTCATAAGGTACCAATATGGTCTGGTTCCCCTCCTCCTCCCTGCTCCAACACACACATACACAAAGTAAAACAGGCATCCAGGCCCTCCCTCTTGGTAGAATAGCCTTGGAAAAGAACCCCAGGGGTAGAGTAGGGGCTGGGCTGGAGTGTAGAACTTTTTTTTTTGTTTTTTAAGATTTTATTTATTTATTTGTCAGAGAGAGAGCGCATGCACACAAGCAGGGGGAGCAGCAGGCAGCGGGAGAAGCAGGCTCCCCACCAAGCAAGGGGCCCGATGCAGGACTCGATCCCAGGACCCTGGGATCCTGCCCTGAGCTGAAGGCAGATGCTTAACCAACAGAGCCACACAGGCAGGTGTCCCTGGAGTGCAGAACTTCTAAGGCCAAACGGGTTAAGTGGCTTAACAAAAGACCTAAGGGCGCTGGACGGTGCTCATCAATCACTTGCAGTGACAAGAGTTCTAGTTGTCCTGGCTTTGCCCTTTTGAAATATCCTAATGATATTTGGTCAAGATTTATAAAAGCCATATATATAAAAGGGTGGATAAGTACTAGTTAGTAAGCACATGCCACACAACCTGTAAATGGAACTTCCCCTAGAAGGGCTAAATAAATAGAAACAGTTTGCATTAGAAACAAAGCATAAAAACCAAGGAGCCTTCCTAACTCCTGACAATCCTGCATGAATTACTAGATTATTTCAAAATCTCGACCTCGCATTCCGATCAAAATCGCCCCGATATGTGCCAGCACTTGCTGATGGCACGCAGGCCATACACGGGGCTGGCATTTCCCACGGACCTTTGGTTCCCACAGCAGCCCTGAAGGGGGTGCCTTTTCCTGGGGAAGAACTAAATCTCATGTAGGGTAGGCAGCCGGCCTCCATCCAGCGGCTTTCACGGGGAGAGAAAGCTTAAACCCATTCTCATCAGACCCCAGGGGTCATTCCCCCACATCAGGGGGCTCCCTCTGATTCCCGGAACTGGCTCGGGTCTGACCCCCATCCTCACGCCACCCCTCTCTGGCCCAGGAGCCCGGCGCACTCGCACTCGCACCCCACAGGGCAGGCCTGAGAAGCTGTCTAGGAAGCAGCAACAGGGAGAAAGGTAAGGGGGAACCAAGAGGCCTGTGGGGATGAGAAGCATGCCCGACCCTCCTAAAGACCTTCCAACTCCATTTTCTAAATGAACACTGCGCCAGCCAGTCAACATTTCTGAGGCAGCTGTGTGTCACTGCTACAAAAACTGAAAGGTGAACTGCAAGGGGACAAAGACAAAGGCCAGGGTGCCCTGAACGGCATGTCCCAACCATCACGTGGACACACGCACCTAGGGGTCTCGGAACCACCTCAAACGCAGCGTGACTAGGTTTTTCTTAAGAGGTTACCTTCCCAACAAACGAGCTCCTCCTCCTGATGTTCCTACTTCTCCTGAGGAAATGATCACCTCCCCTGTCAGCTGAACTGGGAAAAGGGGCCAGGACCCCTCCCGTCCCTGTGTGGTAACCCCAAGTCCTCCCTGTGCCCCCACCCGCTCCCCCTCGGTCCCACTGTGGTCCAGGCCCTCACCCCCCTCCCTCGCAGCGCCTCTTCTGCGTTCCCCTGGGTCCCGCATTGTCCTTATTCACCCCCACGTGGTAACTGTCCCTATCAATCCCTGTGTAATAATTACTCAAGCCCAGACTGTCCTCTGCAGGTGTGTGCTTTTGCTACCATTTTCTTAATTTAGTTTTGAGTGACACCACAGCTTGGTGAGGTAAGCAAGAAAAATACAGTTTCTACTTGACAACAGATGAAACATTCAGGTTTAAGTGATTTGGCCAGAGCCACTAGAATAACCCTGCCAACACCTGTAGTTACCATCAGCAATCTTGCCCTTCCTCAGCCGCCGCCCCCCCAACCTCCAACCTCCCCACCGCCTCATCTCCAGAGCTGTGTAAGGCAACTGCTTGGGCAACATTTCTACCTGGATATCCCACAGACACATTAAACTCAGCATCTCCCAAACCACGTGTATCCTTCTCTCTTCTGAACTTGCCACTCCCCCGGGTTCTCCAGTTCAGCGAACAAACGTCACCCACCATCCACCTGTCACCTGTGCCAGCAATCTCAAGTCCTTGCCTCCGCATCTTCCTTCACCTGCACAGACAGTCAGCACGTTCTGTCTATATGACTATTACACTACTTCTGGAAACCAGTTTCTCTCAATCCCCCTACCCAATGCTGCTATAGCCTTGTCTAGCTCACTAACGTCCCATTCTCTCACTCTCACACTCACCTGCGCCCCCAAGCCCACTTCATTCTGCTTCTTCCAATGTTTCCAGGTCCCTTATGAACCCTCACTCAAAACTAAGCTCCTGAACAAGGCAGACAGGGCCCCTTCCCGTTCTCTGGCCAGTGACTCCCCATCTTAGCCAGCACAGGCTGCTGTAACAGGATACCCCAACCCCTCAGAACTCTGCACTCCAGCCACACCAACTACCACTGTGCTGCCTCTCACCACCATGCCTTTGCAGTGTCCTCCCACACTGGAAACCCTCTCCTCCTCCTGTTCCTTAACCTCTTCCTTTGCTTGACTAACTCCTTCTCGTTCTTGAAGGTTCAGCCTACATAACCTTAGTTCCCCCCGGAAAGTCTGCCCTGACCTACAACTCTGTTCCCCACTCTGGGATTAGAGGCCCCCACTGTGGGTTCCCAGAATACCGATGACATGTGACTATATCCCTTACTAGATTCCATGAAGGCAAGTACTGGGCCATCTTGTCCAATGTTGTGTCCTTAACATTTACCACACAGTACACCTTCACTACTTACTCTTGTCAAGTGCCATTCTCAGGGAGGGAGCGAGGGAGGATGAGAGTAACACGGGCTCCTTACTGGCTACAGCACAAGGTCCAATCCTTAGCGTGGTCTTGGAAGCCAAGACCCTAATGTTCATATTTTAAGGCCTACAAAGAAGAAAGAGCCCTGTGTTCCTTCAGGGTTAAAAACAGAAGAACAGAGGGGCAGAGGAGAAACAGGGTGGAGTGGGGAAGAGGGGGATGGGTTAAAGATGTATGCCCTCCTACAAGGGAAACCTCAAGAGTCTTGGTACCCGCCTGCTCCACCTTCAAGACACATTCGCTTGTACTCTGATTTCCCTCTATTCCCCACAAGACCCCACACGTGTAGCCTACTCTCCCATCCCCGCTCAGCTCACTCCTGCTCTCCCACTTTCGTCAGACACGGTCTTTGTTTGCAGTGGCTTCCACAACACCCAGTTCTACTCTTTTAAACCAGCCCAGCCATTTTCAATGTGCAGGCCATGGACTCCTGCGGGCTTCCCAAGACCCTTGTAAAGGACCTGCAAGGTCAAAACTATTTTTGTATTAGTACCAAGATGGTACTTAACCTCTCACACTGTGTTGACATTTGCACTGATGATGCCAAAGCACAAGTGAATAAGACTACTGGCCCCTTGGCACAAGTCAAGCCAATAGCATCAAATTCTAACAGTCACTGTGTTTGTCATTGTCATGTCCTAATAAAGAGGAGGTCAGTTTCACTTAAGAATGGCCTTGATGAAGCAGTAAGCATTATTGATTTTATTAAATTCATTAGTCTATCTCAGACTTTGAAAGGATCTTTTACCCATGCATGATTTTTTATTCTTTTTATTATCATGGCATGTTTTTATTACATGTTACTTATTTTTATTACTTTATTATTCTGTGTGATAAAGTGGTAACTACAAATACAGCATTTTTGCCATATACCAAAGCATGAGGACTGTCTTAAGGAAATGTATGGAATCAACTGACCTAGCAACCTTTTTTCACAGAACTCTGTACTGACTTGAAAGAATGCCTAACAGACAAACTACAGTTATTCAAACTTGGGTATTTTATAAACATTTTCTCAAAAATAAATGACATGAGCCAGTCAGTTCAAGAAAAACTTAGCATTTGTTGCCAGTGATAAAATTTAAACTTTCAAATGAAAATAAGTTTTTGGAAAACCTGTATCTACCATCATGAAATCGATGAAGTCCCAATACTGAAAGCCCTTCCTAATGAGATTAATAGAGATATTAACAAATGTGATTTTCCTTATACTGTGTCAACATTTAGAAGATGTAACTAAATGAACCAGTATTTTCCAAGGTCAATACTTGTTACAAAACCATGGGTAAAGATCCTTTCAAAACCCAAGATAGACTTATGGATTTTTAACAAATCAGACTAAGTTTCCTGAGATGGTCTCAGATTCCACACTGTAATTAACCTTTAAGGGGCCATTTGAAAGTTAGTGTAGAGCCATGGAATGATCCTCAGTTATTAGAAAAGGCTATCAAAATACCCATCCCTTTTCCAAATTCATTTCTGCATGGGGCTCAATTTTCTTGACATACTTCACCCAAAGCAACACACTGCAGAACATAAATGCAGAAGCAGATATGAGAATCTAGCTGAACTCTATTAAGCCAAACATTAAAGAGACATTTATGCAAATGTAAAACAATGCAATTCTCCAAACTAATTGTTTTGGAAAATATATTTTTCATTGAAAGAGTGTAACTCATACGAATAGGAGATAGCTTATTTTTCAATGAATTAGCAGATATTTTCAAGGTATCTGCTTTGTTTGCTAAGCTATTAAATTTGATAGCTATAACCCACATAAACAAAAGCTCCTTGGGGTCTTAATTTTTAGTCAAGAGGTCCTGACATTACAAGCTTTGAGAACCACTGTACCACCCTCTTCAACCTCAGCTGGTCTTTCGGTGCCACATCAAGTTCTAGCAAGTCCATAAAGCTCCCCTAACCATCTCTCGCTGACCCCTCCTGGTGCTCCCCTAAAGCATTCATGGCCAAGCCATTACTTTAATAGTGATATGCTTTTATATTAATGAGTTTTATTTTTATAAGATAGACTCCTACTGCCTGTGTTTAATAATTTTAGGGAATTTGCTTTCTGATGGTTGACAGAGGCAGCTCCATGAAATAGAAAACAAAATTATAGATTTAAACTTCTCTTCTGTCAAAAAAGAGTAAATGCACCCTCTAGTGGACATGTAAGTGCAGGACACAAAAGAAATTCAGACTGCCAGAATTCTGTCTGGCCTTATCCCAGACAATTCAGGTAATAAAATAGTAATCTATGAACACAGGAAAATTCTAAGCTTTAAATTTTTGATGGCATATTTTTTAAAAAGACAATGTGAAACCAAATCTCATTTGAACTTAGTCAATCACTAAATGCAAACATGGACCTGAAGTCACTTTTTTTTTTTTTAATTTATTTCACAGAGGGAGAGAGATCACAGGAGGCAGAGAGGCAGGCAGAGAGAGAGAGGGGGAAGCAGGCTCCCCGCTGAGCAGGGAGCCCGATGCGGGCCTCGATCCCAGGACCCTGAGATCATGACCTGAGCCGAAAGCAGAGGCTTTACCCACTGAGCCACCCAGGCGCCCCTGAAGTCACATTTCTACACACATAAGTGAAAAGATCTTATGAGTTGACCATACATCAGATATCCAAAATATTATGTTTAAATATTTTTTATTAATTATAACTTAAAATATTTAGAAACATAACACTGCTGAATAAAACTAGGAATTTTAAAATTTGTTCCATCTCCAGATATTAAACATCCCCTCAATTCACAAACCCAGCATTCCAATGATCTGCCAAAAATCTGAAAGGGGCATGGTGAAGGGTAAGAACCAACACTTGGGGTGTACCTTTGTATGTTCATGTTAAAAGAATTCTCTGCATCCTCCTCTAGAATGACCTAAGAGAGCAGAAGTGAAAATATGTACTTTATTCTTCAGTTAATAATGTAAGGACATGGAAAAATGCCTGAAATAGTTAAATTTTAAAAATGAAGTTATAGAATAATGGGTGGTATGGTCCAAATTATGTTCTTCAAAATGTATACATGTGCACCTATGTTTGTGAACACAGATATATGTTAACATGTGATAAACTGATAGGTGATTTTTAAGAATATGCATTAATGGCAAAAGTAATGGGAGAGCTTTTTACTATACTTCTATACTGTTCAAATGTTATGAACATTCTTAATGCAGAATAATCAGATGGGCTTTTTTATGAAGTTACAGGGATAATAACTGATTCAAAGCATCTCGTGAAACAGAAATGAGTTATTTCATCAACTAGGGTATTATTAGAAAGTTTAAGTAATAATACACTTGATCTATTTGGATTTTAAATCATGAGACTTATTTGCAAAAGGAATTTTTTAATGCATCAAGAGAACACAGAAGGCCTAATTCCTTCAATGAAGACACAAGCTGTAAGGGCATACACAGTCCTCTGGGGTTATTTTCCCAATTCTGGCAAGGGGCAGAAACTCCTTCCCAATTGATATCTATCTGACTAGATGATCATGATGCTCCTTTTTTAACTCTCGAATCCTAAGACCTATGAAGCGCTGAAAGGCCATCCGCGCACAGCATCATTTCCCAACTGTGAGGTTTCACAGAGCTGGCCTCGGCCACAGCAGCCTGGAACAGATTGTGCTGAGGCGAGTAACTGGCATCATTCACCTCAACTCGAAATGGGAGGGTTGACTGAAAACTGGAAATTCAGTGGTGTTCCCAGACAACAGTCACTGAGAAGCACACATTTCCAATTATAATTTGAACATCAGGTACAAAATGAAGGATATGTTTGCTCCCGCAGTCATTCTTACCTGAACACACAGTACTTCCAAGTCAGTAACTTACACAGAACAGACTGGCCAAGAAGAAATCTGTTGGCAACACTCACGTGAAATTCTGATCCTCACAATGCACCAGTATTTCACTCTCATATACTGCCCACTGGATATATCCATCTAAACAAAGCTACTCTTTTTATTCCCCCCTGGGGTCACGTTTTTCATCGCAAGCATACTCTTTAATCCCCACCCCCTATTTCCTCCACCGCCACCCACCTCTCCTCTGGTAATCATCTGTCTGTTCTCTACAATTAAGAGTCTGTTTCTTGGGGGGTTTTCCCCTTTTGCTCATTTGTTTGATTTCGTAAATTCCACATGTGAGTGAGATCATATTGTATTTGTCTTTGACTTATTTCTCTTAGCATTATACTCTATAGCTCTATCCATGTCACTGCACATAGCAAGATTTCATTTTCTATAGCTGAATAATAATCCATTGTACATATATGCCCCATCTTTAGCCATCCATCTATCAATGGACACTTGGGCTGCTTCCATATTTTGGCTGTTGTAAATAATGCTGCCATCAGCATAGGGGTGCGTGTGTCCCTCTGAATTAGTGCTTTTTATTCTTTGGGTAACTACCCAGTAGTGCTATTCCTGGATCACAGGAGAGTTCTATTTTTATTTTTTTGAGGAACCTCCACTCAGTTTTCCACAATGGCTGTACCATCCCGCATTCCCACCAATAGCGCAAGAGGGTTCCATTCTCTCCATATCCTTACCAACATCTGTTGCTTCTTGTGGTGTTGATTTTAGCCATTCTAACAGATGTGACGTGATCTCTCATTGTAGTTTTGATTTGCATTTACCTGATGGTTAGTGACGTTGAACATCTTTTCATGTGTCTGTTGGCCATCTGTAGGTCGTCTTTGGAGAAATGCTTGTTCGTGTCTTCCACCCATTTTTTAGTTGATTATTTGTTTTTTGGGTATTTTGTCAGTTCTTTACATATGTATATATATACATGTATTTTTTTAGTTCTTTATATATATTAGATATTACACCTTTATCAAATATGTCCTTTGCAAATATCCTCTCCCATTCATTGCCTTATTTCCTTTGCTGTGCAGAAAATTTACTTTGATACAGTCCCATTTGTTAATTTTTGCTATTATTTCCCTTGCCTCAAGAGACTTATCAGGAAAAATGTTGCTAGGGCCAATGTCAGAGATGACATTGTCAATGCTCTCTTTAAGGAGTTTTATGATTTCAGGTCTTAGTTTAGGTCTTTCACCTACTTTATATTTATTTTTGTGTATGGTGGGGGAAAGTGGTCTACTTTCATTTTTTTCCTGTGTTGCCATCCAGTTTTCCCAACATCATTTGTTGAAGAGACAGTCTTTTTCCCATTGTATATTCATTCCTCCTTTGTCAAAGATTAAGTGAACATATAAATGTGCGTTTCTGGGTTTTCTGTTCTATTCCGTTCATCTATATGTCTATTTTTATACCAGTACCATAGTATTTTAAATGCTACCACTTTGTAATATAACTTGAAATCTGAAATTGTGATACCTCCAGTCTTGTTTTTCTTTTTCAACACTGCTTTGGCTATTCGAGGTCTTTTGTGGCTCCATATGAATTTTAGGACTGTTCTAGTTCTGTGAAAATTGCTGTTGGTATTTTGATAGAGCCTGCATTAAATCTGTACATTGCTTAAGGAGCTCATACATTTTAACAGTATTTGTTCTTTCAATCCATGAGCATAAAATGTCTTTCCATTTCTTTGTGGCATCTTGAATTTCTCTCACTGGTGTTTTATAGTTTAAAGAGTACAGGTCTTTCACCTCTGGTTAAGTTTATTCCTAGGTATTTTATTGTTCTTGGTGCAACTATAAATTTTACCTTCTGCTGCTTTGTTATTAGTGTATAGGAATACAACAGATTTCTGTACATTCATTTTGTGTCCTGTGACTTTACTAAACTCATTTA
This sequence comes from Ailurus styani, assembly GCA_002007465.1. NCBI lineage: Eukaryota > Metazoa > Chordata > Mammalia > Carnivora > Ailuridae > Ailurus > Ailurus styani. Next base: position 512,888 of record LNAC01000066.1, read on the forward strand.
TCAGTTCTAGTAATTTTTTGGTAGAGTCTTTAAGGTTTTCTGTATATGGTATCATGTCATCGGCAAATAGGAGTTTTACCTCTTCAGTACCAATGTTGATGCCTTGTCTTTATGTTCTCCGACTGCTGTGGCTAGGACTTCCAGCACGATGCTAAATAAAAGCAGTAAGAGTGGACACCTTGGTCTTGTTCCTGACTTAGGGGGAAAGGTCTCAATTTTTCACCGTTGAGTAGGACATTGGCTATGGGAAAACCCCTTTTCTTCATGTAATTAAACTCTAATCTCCTATCCCATTCTTTAAAAACCTACTCCAACACCTTTTTTGCCATTTGTCTTGTTTTACTAAACTCTTGTCTGTCCTCAAAGAATTACAACCTCCTCCATTAGTCAACTAAAACTGCTTCACATTTAAATGTTATATTTCTCTGAGCGTAGGCAGAACAAGTTTAAAAACTGAAATATATATAAGTTTCAAATCATTATGTGGCATATCTGAATCTAATATGTTATATGTCAGTTTTACTTCAATAAAAAGGATAAAGCGTGGTCAACAGATGAACCGTGATTCAACTTTAAATCCTTATATGAGAAACTGCTTGTTTATAATGCTTCCTTACCATTGGTCTGGAGTTCACTAGGATATAAACATTGGTGCCCCCAGGTGTCGGGTGGATAAAGGAATCGGAGATAAAGGAAAATAATCTCCATTAAACATTTCTCAGTTGTCACCAGAAGACACATTTTTATTACTTTTGAAATTACTTCTCAACTTCTGAATCTGAGATGTAAGAATGTCTCTTCACAAGTTTTGGCATGCCAGCATGCCTTTTTAAAAACATGGTCTAGGCATGTCTGGGTGGCTCAGTCAGTTAAGTGTCTTGGCTCTTGGTTTCAGCTCAGTCATGTTCTCAGGGGTCTGGGGATCGAGCCCCACATCAGGCTCTGCGCTCAGCGCAGACTCTGCTTGAGAATCTGCCTCTCCTTCTGCCCCTCCCATCTCACGTGCTCTAAAATAAGCAAACAGATCTTAAAAAACAAAAAAACAGGATCTAACAATGCTGTATTATACACTGAAAAGTGTTAAATGAAGGAATTATGTGAGGGCACAGATACATTAACTGTAATAATCATTTCCCATATCCACACGTGCATCGAGAACTTAAGCTTATAACCAATGTTATATGTCAATTATATCTCAAAGGCAGAAAAAGTAAAAACATGGAAATTACATGAAACTATAAGCCAAGGTGAGAATAAAGATTCACAAAGGTAAATGGTCGAGTAAGAGCAGGCTTACAAATGTGCTCTACATGAAAATAACCCGAAAGACCCCCCCAAAATAGCAAAAAAGGACAAGGGGGTGTGGGTGAGGAAACGCAGAATTCATCAGAACTAAAGCGAAGGTTGGGGCATCCATGAAAGGACCCTGGTGGTTGACACAGGTTACCCTGGCCAAGAGTGGTATTTGCGAGAAGTACAGGAAATTCTGTCACCCCCAATACAAAGGCAGCAAAATTATGGAGGGTCTCCTCCGTTTGAAGCCCTTTCCTAAGTACAGAACAAGAGCACTCAGAGGCTGAAATACTAAGACTGGGGTCAAAAAAGCAGGGTCACTGCTAACCAGTTTTCCCTGAAAGCTTACCACACAGACCAAGCACACATCCCACCCTGGAGAAGCGAGATCCCGCATCATGTGAGCAGCAGCCAGCGTGTTGGGAGAGCTGCGCCAGGCAAGTTACACTTGACTTCACCAGACTTTCAGGGAGTCCTCGAACTGAAAAGTGCCCCACGAGAGCATGCGGAACCCTAGCATTTTCCTTACTAATAGGATGTGGCTGAGCTCATGGCTCCTCAACCACAGAGCAGTTTCCAGGCTCTTTTTCTGTCAAATGCAGCCACATGACACGAGTTGTGTGAGTGGAAGCAATGTGGGCAACTTCCATGTCACAATATTAAAACATACAATTATCAAAGCAGTATGCTGATGGCACATTAGACAGATCAACAAATAAGCAAAAAAAAAAAAAAGAATGGGAGGGGATCCTCTGTGAGATATCTTGAATACACTAAGGCTTCAAAAATACATTTTTTTTTAAAGATTTTATTTCTTTATTTGACACAGAGAGAGAGAGATCACAAGTAGGCAGAGAGGCAGAGAGAGAGGAGGAAGCAGGCTCCCTGCCGAGCAGAGAGCCCGATGCGGGCCTCGATCCCAGGACCCTGAGATCATGACCTGAGCCGAAAGCAGAGGCTTTAACCCACTGAGCCACCCAGGCGCCCCAAAAATACATTTTTAAGCAGGAACAGCCCCTTTCCATCTGTGGTTAACGTAGCATCTGAAACAGCGGGAACACGCAGATTATTCAGCAAATGGGACTGAGCAATGACTAACCAAATGGGGAAAGCAGGTCAAGTTGTAGCCCTGCTTTCAAATTACTCCAAAATAAAGTCTAATTTGGTCTAAATTTTAAGGGTAAAAAAAACCAAAAACCAAATAAACACAGAAGCACCAGAGGACATTAATAAACAACAGTATTTTTATATTCTTAGAGGTGGGGAAGACATTTGAAAAATGAAAGGAAAGCAACTAGTCATTCTCCGACATCCGTCCTATCGATATGGTTACCTCACTCTTAAGTTTAACAAAGTGGAAAACCAAAATAGGAACGCAAGAAGACAGAGCAATGTCGTCACTCAATCTTTCAGCCAAGAGTAAGCCGGGACTTGGGGATGGGCGGCCCTTTGTGCCCTGGAAACACCGCATGTGTCCACTTTTCCAGTGCCCAGCCGGCCCCAAATCCCAAGCCTGAGTTATTACCCCAAACCTGGCCTTCAAACGAATAACAAAAACAGTAACAAAGAATCCAGAAGCTGTTAGAACATTAAGGAAGCTGACCCTGAGTGTCCCCTTCCTGACTTCTAAAAGCATCCTGCAACACAAGACGGAAGACTATGAATTTGAGACACAAAGGATGCCCATTCTTCCCATGTTACTCCACCAAAGAATATTATTCAGGAACCTGGGGCACTAGAGTAAGTGGTTATCTTTACAGTAATCTTAAGGTTATTTTCTTCAGCAGTTCTGACTCAAGAATTTGACCTTGACATTAAGCCAACTTCATAGATCAACTGTCACTTCAAAAAAACAAGAAAAACCTTGAGTAAAGGTTAAATGGCAAGTGTTTTCCAAATCACTCTCAAATGAAACAAATCATGTTACTATAATAAGGAATACTGCAATCAACACATTTTGTGAGCCAAAGAGGTATTCTTAGAGGTAAGTACACTGGACCCAAGATCGACTGAATATAACTGTCAAAGGTTTTGGTCTTGATGTATGTGTCTGGCAAAGGACAGATAAAATTTTAAAATGCAAATATTAATCTAATCTATGCAATAACCCCAAAGTAAAATATTGTGGTGCTTTCATAGATGGGGAAGTAGGCCATCGGTGAGTCTTCTAAGATGAGGTTAGTAAGCAGCTGAATCAGAACTCAAATCCTGATCTTTCAACTCTAAAGATCAGAGGCCTTCTGCTCCATCCTACAGCACCCTCAGTGGTCATTTTGTAACATATGAAGACTGAGCACTAGATACACAACTGTTACTAGGCAAGAAACCATTGTCTTGGGACAGCAGCAAGGGGAAAGACTTACTAATGGCATCTTTTTCTGAGAATTTTTCATATCCTATCTAGAAGCAACTTGCCCCATCATCGAAGATATAGTTTTATGATTAAACAATGGCATGTATTTCAAATATGTTCAAATATCCCTTCTACAGTAAACTATTGGTACATATTAGCTGAAAACTTCTTTTCTACCCTAAATGTGTGTGCCGCTAAGGTGATCCACATGGTAAGATGACTGAAGTGAGTAAACAATCACCTGAGAAAAAAGTTTCTCAAAGTCCTTGGTTTCTCTGGGACATAGGGCATCTGTCCCTCTTGCAGAGATTGTCAAGGGTTCCCTCTCCTTCCTTCGTGAGAGAACTGAGTGCCCGGGCCTGTGGGGAAAATGCTGTATTTTCCAATCTCCCTTGTAGTTAAGTACGACCATGTGACAAACTTTTGAAACATGAGAAGCAAAGCTGAGATGAAACTCTAGTTTGTTTCCTTAAAGGAAGGGGAATATACTATTCTTTGCCCTTCTTTCTTCCCACTGTCTGAAAACGTGGGCGAAACGGATTGTGCTCAGGCAGCCATTTTGTACAATGAGGTTTACACCATGCTTTGCAGATGAAGCAACAAGACGGGAGGCTGGATCGTGGAAGACGGTGGCCACCAGGTGAGCACCCCCCTAGACTCTTCACCTCCAATAATCAATTTACAGAAATAGCCTAAATTGGTTAAGCTGCTATACGCTGGACAGAACATAATTCTAACAGATGTAGCACCCATGATTCTTACTACTTTGCAACATTCAAGCATCTCTATTATCTCAAAACATGGCATCAAATTATCAAATTTTTCATTTCCTTTAAATCGAAAAATAAATGGGGGGAGCACCCTGTTGCAAAACTATACAGCATCAAAAATCCCCACCTCATCCATGCGCCAAAAACCTTATCTATATTCTTTCTACAGCATGTGGAACACTGTAGTGTAACTGTTTAGGAGTTTGCCAAGACCACCCCACCTCTCTCTGCCAACTAGACTAGAAACGCTCTAGTTCAAAGCCCTAATGCCTAGCATCGTGCCAGGCATGGTACAGAGTCTCAGAAAATGTCTGGGCAAGAAAACAATATGTCAAAGACTGGCCCTCATAACGGGGTTCCCAGTCATGATTCAAATCCTCTCCAAGTACTAGTTAATAGGATACGGAGTTGTGAGTTCACTCCAGTGGTTCCCAATCACAGACAATGTTTAGGAATGACAGATCTCTGGATCCTGACTGCCCCTCAAATCACTGAATCAGATCCACCTGGGATGGATTCTAGGCACATGCAGTGTACACAAATAAGACCTTCACAGTTTAGGTAACAACTAACATTTTTAAGGAAGGAAGGGAGGAGAACAGAAGAGTAGCTTAAAAATCCTATGGGTTTTGATGTTAGCATAGGGGATAGAGGGAAATACTGCTCTCAAGTCAGAGTGAAAACTGCCCTTTGCCTTTTATCAATGGACGTTCTACTTCCCTTGGGGTTGGCTGTCCTGCTCCTATAAAATAGCGTGGCCCTTCTGTGTATTCCTCTAAATATAGCCCAACTTCTACCTTCCCTAGTCTCCCCCCTTGATTTTCTTTTCTTTTTCTACGTTACTGAACCACTCTGTTTTGTCAAAGTGTTTTTAAATCCCTCCTTATATCCTTCTCTTACGACATGTATTCCTAAAACAAAAATGCTAATAAAGAACATTTGGTTCCCCTGGAATTGTTAAAATTTTAAGATTTTTCACTAAAGACTTCACCCTACAATTCAAAGCAATGTTACTAAAATTCACTTTTTTCCTTAATATTCAAAATTTCATCAATTATTAGTTATCACTTTCAAAACCCTACACTTATAATAAATGCCAGCTTTGAAGTGCTTTGGAAAGGCATGTTTATTTTAACCTGCATAACTGAAATCAGATTCTTCAATGTTGTCTATAGTCATTTAATATTTTACTGGACTTCTTACAGGTTCAGAAAGCTGTTATGGTCTTTTCTCTACTGCAGGCTATCTGGGGTAGCATTTGAATGATCTTCTAGGAAGTTACAGTGTTTCTCTTGGAAAACTTAACACTGATGATAACAACACAATTAAGAATTATCAAGCTAAACAGATAGACGCTGGTCTTTTGGAACAAGCCTTCCTTTCAGGTCAGCAATACTGGTTTGAAACTACCCAGTCCCTTCAGTAATCTGGTAATAAACAGCCACATTAACAGAGTCTTCAAACTTCTGAGTTATTGGTGATACTTAATACTATCAATGATACTCAAAAGTCCCCCAATCCTTAATTATTCTATTCAAAATAAGCCTGTAAGAAATGCAAATCAAAACCACAGTGAGATTACCTCACACCAAACAGAATGGCTAGTATCAAAAAGACAAGAATAACAAGTGTTAGTGTGAATGTGGAGAACAAGGAACTCTCATGCACTGTCGGGGGTAATGTAAATTGGTGCAGCCATTGAAAAACAGCATGGAAATTCCTCAAAAAATTAAAAATAGAACTACCCTATTATCCAGTAATTCCACTGCAGGGTATTTATCCAAAGAACACAAACACACTAGTTTGAAAAGATACATGCTCCCCCATGTTTACCACAGCATTTACAAGAGCCAAGACATGGAAGGAACCCAAGTGTCTATTCATAGATGAAGAAAATGTGGTAAATACATACAGTAGAGTATTACTCAGCCACAAGAAAAAAGGTAATCTTGCCATTTGCAACAACATGGATTTACCTAGAGGGTATTACGCTAAGTGAAATAAGTCAGAGAAAGACAAATGCCATGATTTTACTTTATGTTGAGTCTAAAAAAAGAGCAAACCAAAACAGTCTCTTAAATTCAGAGGCAAATTGGTGGCTGTCAGAGGAAAGGTGGGTGGGGGGATGGGAGAAATAGATAAAGGGGATTAAGAGGTACAAAATTCCAGTCATAAAATAAGTCATGCTGATAAAGACTACAGCACAGGGAACACAGTCAGGAATACTGCAATAACGTTGTATGGTGACTGCACTTATCATGGTGAACATTGAGTAATGTACAGAATTGTTGAATCACTATGTTGAACACGTGAAACGAATATAACATTGAATGTGAATTATACTTCAATAAAAATTTTTTTAACAACAAGCCTGCAAAACTGCAACCATGTCTGGCAATCTAAATATAATTCATTCAATGGTTTTATTAATAAAAGGACACTACATTATTCAGAATCAAAGAAATGAACCACTCTAGATTTTAGACACTCTTTCTAAATGTATTTTACTTGGCTTTATTTCTTCATGTGTAGAATGAAGATAATGATAATACTTACATCACAGTTGGTTTTTTCCAAGGTCTTTTTTTTTTTAATTCCTGACCTTCCAACCACCCTTCTCCTGATTCATTTTTTAATTGAGATATAATTATCACAGTGTTATGTTAGTTTCAGGTATATAATGATTCAACAATTCTATACATTACTCAGTGATCAAGTGTACTCTTGATTTCCTTTATCAACTTTATCCTTCCCCCCATTATCCCCTCCCAACAACTAGTTTCTTCTCTATTCAAGAGTCTGTTCTGTCTTTGTTTTGTTTCTCAAATTCTACATGTAAGTGAAATTATATGGTATTTGTCCTTCTCTGACTTATTTCACTTAGCATTACACCTTCTAGGGTCCACTCATGTTACAAATGGCAAGATTGCATTTTTTTATTGCTGAGTAATATTCCAGTGTGTGTGTGTTTGTGTGTGTGTGTGTGTGTGTGTGTGTACACACATACAGCACATCTTTATCTATTGATGGTTATTTGGGTTGCTTCCAGATCTTGGCTATTCTAAATAACACTATGATAAACATGGGGTGCATAGGTCTTTTCAAATTAGTATGTTCATTTTCTTTGGGTAAATAACCAGTAGTGGAATTAATGGATCATATGATAGTTCTTTTAATTTGTTGAAGAACCTCTGTATTATTTTTCCACAGTGGCTGTGCCAATTTACATTCCCACCAACAGTGCACAAGGGTTCCTTTTTTTCCATATCCTTGACAATACTTGTTATTTCTTGTGGTTTTGATTTTAGCCATTCTTACTAGTATGAAGCGACAGATCTCTGTGGTTTTGATTTGCATTCCCCTGTTGATTAGTCATGTTGAACATCACTGAAAATGTCCATACTACCCAAAGCAATCTGCAGGTTTAATGCAATCCCCATCAAAATACCAATATTTTTCACAGAACTAGAACACTAAATTTTTAAGAAACCACAAAAGATCAGGAGTAGCCAAAGCAATCTTGAGAAAGTGGAATGAAGCTGGAGGTATCTCAATCCCAGATTTCAAGATGTACCAGGAAGCTGTAGTCATTAAGTCAGTATGGCAGTGGCACAAAAACAGACACATAAATCAATGGAACAGAGTAGAGTCCAGAAGTAAACCCATGCTTATATGGTCATTTAATCAACAAAGGAGGCAAGGATATCCAATGGGGAAAAGAGAGTCTCTAACAAATGGTACTGGGAAAGCTCGACCAGTTACATGCAAAAGAATGAAACCGGACCATTGCCTTTCACCATAAACATAGACTTAAAATGGCCTAAAGACCTAAAAGTGAGAACTGAAATCACAAAACCTCTGGAAGGAAATAAAGGCAGTCATTTCTTTGACATAAGTTGTAGAAACATTTTTCTACAAATATCTCCTCTGGCAAGGGAAACAAAAACAAAGCTGTTGGGACTACACCAAAATAAAAAGCTTTTGCACAGTTAAGGAAATCAACAAAAAGGTAACCTGCTGAATGGGAGAAGATATTTGCAAATGATACATTCAATAAGGGGTTAATATCCAAAATACAGAAAGAACTTCAACTCAACACCAAAAAAAAATGAAAATTGGCAGAGGGCTTGAATAGACATTTTTCTAAAGATGGCATACAAATTGCCAACAGACATGAAAAGATACTCAAAATTACATGATTTTTTTAGTATGCTTCTCAAAGAATTCTCTCTCAAATGGCAGGATAATTGTATTATACATAATCTGCTGTCTTCTTTAGTACACTACCAACTTGACCTCATCCTAACATACAGGTGTGCATGCATGCACGCGCGCGTGCACACACACACCTTTTGCAACCCAGGACTTACGAACAGAACCGTCTTTAGTCTGGACCTTATATTCTTTCCTGTAACCTTTTTGCATAACATATGTATTCTGAAAGTTGGAACTGAATTACCTCAACTATTATCTTGAACTATTTTCTATTTGTTATTGGATGTACACCATTTCCTAAAACCCAACAGGCCCACAGCCAAAGATCCGTTCCTCAAACGTGAATTTCCAGTCCCATACCTCTCATCTTTCTATCAGTCCTCTACCAATGTCCAAAGGGGGTAAAAAAATAAATCTCTCAAGAAAAAGTTCAAGCTCAGGGTCCACAACAGGAGAACTTCCTTTTGTGATAGCTGGGCCTCCTTCCCTCTATTTGTTCTGCCTACGGTGGCATATGCTCTGTTCTCAAGGACACTGCCAAACCCTGATCTGTGTGACATGTTCAGAACACCCAGCCGGGCGGTCCCCTGCAGATGTGTGGAGGGGTGTGCCGTGTCACCACGCCCCCACTTCAAGCCTCGAGGTTTTACAATACAGTAGAAGGCCAAAGAGAGGTGTGTCTTTCTCCTCAGGACTCCACTACCACACAAAGACAGAGTCCTATACCATCGGCCATGCAGCACAGAGTACAAACAGCCTCTGAATCCTACTGAGAACACAGCTTCCAATTCCTAGCCCATTCTCCCTTTCCTCACTCGCTTCTCCATCTGCATAGATCCTCCTCGGGGCATGCTTAGACAACTGTACTCAACTCATCCGTCAGTTGGGTCTTAGACTCCCTATCTACACTTTGACCAAATGATTTGATGAATTTCAGTCGATGATAAAATAGGTCTCTAGAAATCCAAACTCAGGAAACAGAGGAATTTTTATTATTATTGGTTTCTTATCAAAGGCATCTTGGACCTTAGAAAAGAATGCATTGTTTGGTTCTTTAATCAATCAATTCATGAACCAGGCTTCAGCCGTGTTGTCACAAAAACTAGGAGAACTGAGTTTGAGTCCCAACACTTGCATTAATGAGACCCAGTCCTGGGGCAAGTCAAGTGTCCTTTCAAAGATGTGTCTTCCTTATCTGTAAAATAAGGCTGTTAGGCTTGAAATAGTATTTCAAAGAGGGGCAACAAAGTGATAACTTTGGACCATGCGAGGACCAAGTGAGGAAGCTGAAGGTACGAGTCCCATCCAAAGGGGGCAGCAGTCACTCACAAATGGGGACCCAACCCTGCCCAACCTCCCAATACTCTGATTTTTCCAAAGAAGCCACGGACTGAAGTTTTATGTGAAATCATCTTAAATGTTGGTGACAAATTCTGAGGAACTGTAAACAATATGTGGGTCAAGCAAAATATGTCGCAGGCCTTTGGGCCCCATGTTTTTGAAGAGACAGGAAGCGAGGACTGATAAATGTGGGCTACAACTTAAGTAATGGTTAAAAAGCAGATCTCCAAGAAGTTTGGTACGATGCTTTCACTTTCAGAGCTTGGACAAGTCATCTTCCCTCTCCAGGGCTTAGTCTCCACCGAATGACAACAGGAATAAATGGACTGGGGACACCTGGGTGGCTCAGTCAGTTAAGCACCTGCCTTCAGCTCAAGTCATGATCCCAGGGTCTTGGGATCAAGTCACACATCAGGCTCCTTACTCAGCAGGGAGCCTGCTTCTCCCTCTGACTGCTGCTCCCCCTGCTTGTGCTGACAAATAAATAAAATCTTAAAAAAAAAAAAGGAATAAACAGTCTGAAAGTTCCCTTCAGCAATACAAATTCATCTTTCCATAACAGTTGCCTAAAATGTTATCCTTAAAAGGGAAAGAACTCTAGATGTCACTCATACCTAATGCACAAAAAAACTGTACAAAAGGAAAACTCTTACCCACCTACCTGCACACTGTTCACACTGGGAAACGAGACTAGTCTGCATAGAGACAGACACACCGACGTACTTTGTGGACCTGTGTCATGAGTAGTTTCATGAATTTTTATGAAGCTTTTTATGTCAAATATCATCAGAGCAAAACATACCCAAACTCAACACTGTCACAACCACACAGAAAGAAAGGGTCTTTATCTGTAAGGAAGTGTGAAACAGAACTACTGAACAAAATCAGTGTGTTTTTTTTTATTCTTTTTTTTTTAATTATTATTTGCCCCAGGGGTACAGGTCTGTGAATCATCAGGCTTACACCTAATCAGTGTGTTTTAATACCACTCCCTACAACAGGGGAAGGAATTCTCTCCCATCTAGACCCAAAAGTTAAAAAAAAAAAGTTGGGATCACAAAAATCAAACACAATAAAGGTCAAGATAAGAAATAATCTACACTGGCAGCAATACCATCATTTCCTGTTCTATAGAATAAAGGGCTTTTAAATCAGAAATGCAATTTGATCCAAACACCCTCCTGCCAGGCTCTGGGAACTGAGTTCAGGGTGGGCACTATCTGCCTCCGTCCAGCACTGTCCCTCCCCATCATTTCCCCCCATTAATGATTTCCTTAATCCCACACAATTAAACAAAGAAAAAGGCAGCCATAAAAATATCAGAAGGTTAACCACTGATATGAAAAACTATAGCATTACGGCATTTTCGGTATTTTACAAATTTTCAATTTTGAGATGAAAATGAAAGTTCAGTAAATGCTATTAATCTCAATATTAATTTTCAAAGCACTGTATTTCTAAAATGAACAAAGAACACACTCTAATAATGATCCCAAATAAATTTTCTGTATGGGGCCAGATTGAACTCAAGAGTAGAGGGACTGCCTTCTGCCAAGCTATAATTATGTTTGAGGCTACCTTTCATTAACTTCTATCTTTCCTCTTGCTATCCTTCTATAAATATCACTTGAAGATAGTGTTCCATCCCTTTACTCAGTCTCTCAAATAAGGTTTCAAAAAAATCTTTAAGTGTGTTTGATGATATTCAAAGGAAACGAGTCATTCAGGATTTGTAACAAGCAGCCAATCAATAGTCAAGAAATTACTAAACATCTCCAGAATAGATTGTGCTCAAGCAAACAGACATACCTTTCTTGCCTTTTGGAATTGGGCAGAAGTCAGACTAAATGAAAACAATCTTTAAACCTCTTGAGATTAAAAGAGCAAAGAAACTTCAAATAGACAAAATTCTAGATTTTAAAATCCGTTCAAAGACACAAGGGATCTTCCGACACCTGTGTCTCTGGACAACAGAACAGAGCGTGGCCAACTGGACTTTAGATACTGATGCTGCCATCTGGCTCTCCTGCAGTTGCAGGCAAGTTCTCTAGAGACTCCTGGGTCCTGACCAAGAAAGAGAAGAGGGTCTGGATTTCTAAAGTCCATCCGTGATTACTCTATGATGAGACCCTTTCTGATAACCCTGTATCTAATTCGTGTGGTATTTAAAATAGATCAAGTGGATTATCAACACCATTACCCTTTGTCAGTTCCTTGTTTCCACCTCCAACTGAAGAAGAAGAATTGATAGACTGCCGAGTCTTAACCTCTTAAAGCATAACAATGTCACACAGACATAAGGCATGTCCTAGAAAGTTGTCAGATTCTTTGAGGGAACATTTCCTGAGCCAAGTGTTCTTTTGCGCTCCAATTTAACAGGTGTACAAGATCTACGAAGATCTTCGCTCCCTGTTTTGAAACTAACAAAACTATCTCCGCTCAATCCTGCTCTTTCTCACTGCCAAATTAGAACAGTTTTCTCCAGATAAACTTCACAAACCCTACTTCCCCTTATTCTGGGTTCTGTTCTTTAATCTGTAACCGGCCTTCTTGAAGGTCATTAATGATCTATAAATCCTCAAATTCCAAAGTCATCTTCCTCAGTCTTCATTTTCATGGATTTTCCTGATCCATTGGATCCTAATTACTCATCCAAGCATGCATTCACACATCTAACAAATTCTTCTCAAGTGCCAGCAGGGCAGATAGCATGCTAGGCAGACACTGCCTCTACCTGTAGAGTAAGACAGGAAACCAGTCTCTGGAACGGACAACCCTGAGACAGATATAAACGGGTAATTATCCAAAAATCCCTGGAGAGATGCATAGACCACTCCTTCCTTGAAATTCTAAAAGTCACTGGCCTGGCTGGCTGATGGGATACTGATCCCGTGGGGAACAGATGCTGAACCAAGTAACTCAGCATATTTCTGATTTAAGAGTTGTAATAGCTAATAACTGTATCATTCATCCAGTTACCGATTTCTAAAACCTCAGCCATTGCTGAACTAGGTCCAGCATGCGGTTTCAACCCTGCCTCCCCTTCCCGAGATTACTGGTCGCAGAATCTCCTCTGTGGAGAATGTTCTCCTCCTCTGTGGAGGAGAATGTTTCTCCTGAAAGCACACGCTCTCCGGGGAGCTCATCCACTTTTTATATTTAACCATGGCCTTGACGCTGTCACTCCCTGACCTCTTGCTCTAGCCGCAACCGCTGCCCATAAGCTTCAGACTCTCACTGCACAGTCTACTGCACACACCCGCACACAACTCCATATGTGCAAAACTAGCCTCCCTCAACCATGTTCCCCCTCCTGTATGCATCTCCATCTACAGCACCCAACCACCATTGGCGGCACCAAGCCACAATGGGGAAACCCTCCTTTCCACTTCATCTCCCTTACTCACACAAAATGAACAAGGTTGGCCATTTTAACCTCGTTAGGGTTTTTTTAATAGAACCCCTTTGTCTCCATCCCTGCCCCCACTGCCAAATTCAGGTAAGTTTTCTTTCATCCGCAATGATCATCCACTGTAGGTGCTGCCATCTCTCGCTTGGCAACTGTTTTCTCATTGGACTCCTGGCTCCCGTACCCTTCCCGCTCCAGTCATTTTATACACTATGGCCTTAAGAATCTTCTTAAAGCATCAGGCTCCCCATGGAATACAGCCTAACATTCGAATTCTTTTGCCTGAATCCCTGAATTCAGAGTGGCTACCAAAGTCCTTTGTGTACTACAGCCAGCTGACCTAGAGAGAGAGATGAGGCACCACTTGAATAACTGCAGCCATCCCCATGGAAAATACTTGGCTGATGTGGAAATAACTGAGTTTTGCAGATAATGGAGATACTCATACAGACAAGTCTGTGAGCATACTTCGGCAATCCTGCTTTTCTGGCTTACCTTTAGCCTCCCCCTAATCCCGATTCCACCCAACAGCCCCTCCAGCCCAGCTCTCTTCTCACCTAAGAGCTTCGTGGACCACTCTAGCTGGAACATCTCACCCTTCTCTGAAGAACCACACCACTTACCTTTCTACTAATTCTCACCTGGCAACCACCTACTCCCTGGGCTCCTTCACTACTATTTAAACTCTGATAATTTCCCTTGGTTGTGTTCATTTTGTCCAACAAGGTCACGAGGGTTCTGGAATGAGGCAGGTCTTAAATACCTTTTGGCATCTTTACTGTCAAGCCTAGCATAGCGCCTTGTATATAGAATATGTCGGATACAAGCCAGTCAATCACTGAAAACCAACAGATAAAAGCTAAAACAATCACCCTACAAAGACTCTTTGGGTTAGAAATAGAGGTCCTCCTATCATCGATTAGTCAAACTCTGGCCGTTCTGGAAGTGAGAGGAAATCTGTGTCTGAGAAAGGAGAGGACAGTCGTGAAAGAAAACCTTTCAGTAATATTGGTCTTATAAATGGACTCAAGCAACTTACATGTGGTATAGATAGAACCAAAAGACCTCAGCATTGAAACATGTTTTCTCTGTAGTTTAAGCCATACATTTTTAACAGGGTAATACTGCCCACATAGGGGTAAAATAGGTTCTTGGGAAGAAAAAAAAATCTTACATATAGAGCAGATATACATACAATACATATATACTATCTTGTGTGATATTAAGATGCCACTGGGAGAGGAGGGAGATGAATAAATGTCTCAAGAGGCTCTTGGGGAGGGGGGCGCATAATGAAGGATGAGAAATGCAGCTTTAAGCCAAACACACTGTCTGCTCTGCTAGATCTGTTAAAGCTCTATAGCTCCTTATCATCATTCCAAGATCATATAAATGCACATCAACAAAATGTAGAAGATAATTCAAATGAAAATTATTTTTGTGTTTTCATGTTCTTAAAAATTTTTATATTGTGGTTGTTAGGTGATTAAATGTTTATTTTCCCCCCCGCTAAAGGGAAGGTACCATTGGACAAACATTAAAGAGTTTCCCATCAAAAATGACTTAGAAATTTAAAAATTAAAAAGGTTTTGTTTTAAAGAGGAAATGGCTTTTTAAAATATATTATAAAAGATGTGTGAGAAAGTAGCTAGGACTGAATTAAGATTGAATAGTTATTTATATCTGTTTCCTGTTTTAGCATTTTGACAAAGTTCAGTCCTGTATTTTATAGTCAGCTTTGGATAAGATTTCCCAGAATAACCCTGATGTGGGGTCTGCTGGTAGGGAGGACCCCAGAACTACATCCTGTAATTCACACCCCGTGAACACAGTCTGCTAAACTCAACAACTTCAAACCAGAAAACAAAACGTCACTGTCCCATTTCCTTTGCCAAACCCTATTTTGAAAGTCCCAAACACAAAGAGGAGGAAAGAAAGAAAAAAAAAAGAAAAAAGAAAAAAAAAAAGTCAAGAAAAACCAACACTGAATGTGTTTAGAAACAGAGGCAGGCTATGAGGAACATTAATCTTTTCCTATTTTTTTAAATTAAACCATAAATTCCTCTGCACAATCAGAAAAATGGACTAAGGGGGATGAGAGAAATACCACATCTGTAACATTTTTTGGTGTGGGGAGAACACCTTAACCCAGTATCAATCAACATACGACTTAAGGGGCTCACGTCTGTCAGGTTGGGCAACTATGAAAACGACGAGCTCAAATCAGAGGCAAACATAAATCAAGTAAAATGAAATAAAAGAAAAACCTAACAGCAGCAGGAGGTGCTGTGAGTGGAGCGATGAGAGTTAATAATGTGACAGAGAAAACATAAAGATGATGGGGCTTACAGGGTGAAGGCAAGGCTCCTGGCTTTGGAAGTGAACCCATGAGACACTGGGGCACACTTGTCAGAAAGGATGGGGATAGAGAGCTGATGGTGAGGAACAAGTTTTACCCTATGGCTATGCCATCAAAAATGCCGGGTCTCAGGGAACCCTACAGGAAAAGATCATTTCTGGTCCATCTCTGTATTGCCAACTCCAACAGCCCGAAAATGTTCACCCCTTATCTTACTGGACGCTCTTCTGCATTTCCACACCGAAGCTACTCCCTGTTTCTTAAAACAAATCTCCGTTTCTTCCAAGCCATTATGTACAATCTCTTAATTCCCTGGCACTCCTTTCCCATCTTCTTCATGATCCTCAATTATTACTGGTCCCAAAGTCTCTTCTGAGTCTCTGCTCATCTACACACTCCCTCCAGCAAACTCACCCACTTCCTACATTTAACCATGACCTTGTAAGTTCCCCAATCTCTTGCTCTAGCCCTGACCTCTCCTCCAAGCCTCAGGTTCTCATTGCAAACTATTCACTGCATACATCTATGTTGACATCCCCTAGAATCTTCAAACACTTGACATGCTCAGGGACCAACCTTCCCCAAACACATCCTCCCTTGTGTTTTCTCCATTTAAGTCCACAGCACCTCACAACAACCACCCATCACCAAGCCAGAATCAGGGAATCCTGCTTAACATTCTCATTTTCACACACATTACATCATTTTTTACCTCTTAAATATTTCTTGACTCCATATACCCTTAATCCCTACTACCAGTGTCCTACAAAATCCTTCCTGCCTGACACCCGGACTGTTGAAGTCCCTCTTAGAGGTCTCCCTGCCACCAAACTTAGCCCTACCCTAGAATCCAGCCCCTACACAGTAGCTTACTGATCCGGCTAAATGCAAAGTGATGGACTGGTTTCATGTCCCTCCTCCAAAGCTTTTAGTAACTCCCGAGTCATAACATTTGCTACACATACACAGTGTTTATTGTCAGGGACCATTCAACACACTTGATCTATATCAGGACTAACTCTGTGAGGCAGATGTTATTGTCCCCATTGCATGAATGAAGGAACCACAGCATAAAGAAGTTACTTAGTAACTTGGGAAAGAAGCCCAGAATGGACCCTAGGAAGTTTCACTCCAGAATGGGCGCTCTTAGACTCAGCATGCTAGACACGGTCTCCCAGGCCTGGCCCTTCCCTGCCGCCCTCTCAAGCGACTTCCTGCCTCGTGCTTCATCCTGAGTAATACCAAGTTGCCTGTAGTTCCCTGCACGCGTCAGATTCTGGGTGCCTTTGCTTAGGATGTTCCTCTCAGAAGTGAGCTTTCCAGTGGTTTTCACCAGGCTGACCGAACACATTCCCATACCTCTGTTCCATCAGCAGCCTCCCCGGAAGCCAGTCTTTAACCTCAGGCCTCCGTGCCCAGCTCCCTCTCTCCCGGCACCCCACCCTGAGCCCATACTTCTAGCTTAGCATTTCTTACATTCTCTTGATATTATGTGTCTTTGCTCCCAGAAACCATCTCCTCCAACCCAGAATCTAGCAGAGGTCCGATATGCAGGTGTGCTAAAATACTGTTCAAACTCTAACAATCGCAGTGCAATGAAACTAGAGAGTTCACAGGACTAAGAGTGGTCTTGAAAGAAAATCCCCAGTACCTCTGCTTTTTAGCACTTTGCGGTCTGCCAGTCTACTCATTTCAACATTTCCTAATAAACACGCATACCTCATTTCTCAGAAGGTTTACTTGCTCATTTGAAAATTCTACAGGTGACCTCCTACACCTGGTCCCCAACAGCTTCCCATTACTGGTGTCTAAGCAACGTCCATCGGTAACAAGAATTGTCAGAGGGCATGCCCAGCCACCTGCGGACAATCCGCACCACTGACCTGCTTGCCAGAGATACACGAGTCATGAAAACAAACGGGCTCTGGTTATAAACATCACAGACTCGTCGCACTGATGGAGCCCAGAGATCATCCAGGTCTTTACTCGTCTCTTCACTGCCCAGCAAGAAACTTCAGTCCAAAGAAATGGTCTTGGATCCACATAGTTTGCTAGTCCCTAGGTCCAGGTAAAAATCTTCCCTCCTTCATACTCAGTCCAGATTCTAGTTGTGTAATTATTTCTTAGGACATTTTGAATTATTAAAACTGTTAAGAATGTTCTAACTAGGGCTCTCCCAAATCAAGAAAAATCAGCCAAACTACCACTAGTTTTTCTTAGAGCTCATGGGCAATGTGAAAAACAATGCATATTTTTAAAATAATTTAAGATTTTTCATTTTGAAGTGTTTCCATCCTGAGACAAAATAGGAACCCTAATTCCAGGGAAGAGATGGTGGGAACATAGAGTAGGAGGAAGTAGAAGTGCTCAAGAAACCTTGAGCATTGAGCCTAATTGCCGAAACATTCCAATCTCTCCTTTTAAAGGGAAACACACACACACACACACACACACACACACACACACACGAATGTTTATATCCTAAACAATCACAGGCTCATGTTTTGGATGTATAAGACATTAAGATTACTGATCCTGTTTCAAGAAAGATAGTAAAGGTTTCATTTCAAAAACACTAAGACTTTTAGAAAGCATCAAAGTCTACCAATTCTGCCTTTAAATCAACTCCTATAATTGTTTTCATTTCTTATACCTTCTTAAAGTCAAATTCTTACTACATCTTTTCTACTAATTTTTACCAAGTGCTCACTGGCCCTGTTGAGTGTGAGAAGTGGAAGACATACAAAGTAGGGGTGAGGCAGAGGGGAGACAGAACCTACCATAGGGAGGACATCGTATGAAGTAGTTTGCATGGATAGTATTACCTCTTTAATCCTCAAAACACTCCTTTGTAGGTAGGTGTGCTATTCTCTCCATTTTATAGATGAAGAAACAGACACAGATTAAGTAATGTGCTTCCTTGACTGCTACAGGGCTTACTCCAGCATCTTCACATTTCTTATTAATAGAGAATTTCTTTCATGACTCCCATGCCCTATGTACTCCTTTTCTCACTGCCTTATAATTAGCATAGCTTTTACTGCCAACTGATATTCTTGCATTTACTCATTTGCTAATTGTGGGTTTCCCCCACTAGAATGTAAGCTCCATGAAGCCAGGGGCTTTGTGTGACTCATTAGAACAGTGTCTGGTGGGGCACCTGGGTGGCTCAGTCAGTTAAGCATCTGACTCTTGGGTTTGGCTCAGGTCACGATCTCAGGGTTGTGGGATCGAGCCCCGAATCAGGCTTCATGCTCAGCGGGGAGCTTGCTTGAGGTTCTCTCTCTTTCTCTCTATCTCTCTCCACCCCATCCCTCTTATGCTTGCACTCTAAAAAATAAATCTTAAAGAAAAAACAGAGTCTGGCACATTCCAGGTGCTCTATAAATGTTGACCTCCTCAAAGGAAATGAATCTGCCTTGCTCATCTCTGAATCCTTAGTTCCTAGTACTCACTGGGTACATATTAAACTTAATGAGTGTTCAAAGCAAGCAAGTCATGGGAATCGATGAATTCATATCCCAAGCTAGAAATAAGGAAAAAAGGCCAAGCATGGAACACTGAGGAACTGGTTACACTCAATAATGAGTAATAGAAAAGAAGCCATCCCCAAAAAAGCAATCTAAGAATTAAGAAAATAAAAAGTGGGCGCCTGCGTGGCTCAGTTGGTTAAAGCCTCTGCCTTCGGCTCAGGTCATGATCTCAGGGTCCTGGGATCGAGGCCGCATCGGGCTCTCTGCTCAGCGGGGAGCCTGCTTCCCTCCTCTCTCTGCCTGCCTCTCTGCCTACTTGTGATCTCTCTGTCAAATAAATAAAAAATAAAAAAAAATCTTTAAAAAAAAAAGAGAAAATAAAAAGTTTCATTATGGAAGCCAGAGGAAAAGTGATCAATAGTGTAAAAAGTTGCCAGAAAAGATGGGGACTGAAAAAAAGTAAATGTAAGAGTTGAATTGGAATACTAAAGTCATGATCCCGAAACAGAAGTAGAACTCCCAACAGACTGCTCATGTAGGAAGTCTTGTCAGTCAAAGGGAGTGTGCGTTAGGCAACGGCAGAGAAACCAAGTAGGGTATTTGTTAGATTAGGAGATTACAGTCAATGGAAAAGGAGAAACTCAAGAACATGTACAAGGAAGTAAAGATAACAAAAAAAAAAGTTCAAGAGAGAACCAGAGGGCGCCTGGGTGGCTCAGTGGGTTAAAGCCTCTGCCTTCGGCTAGGGTCATGATCTCAGGGTCCTGGGATCAAGGCCCGAATCGGGCTCCCTGCTCAGCAGGGAGCCTGCTTCCTCCTCTCTCTCTCTGCCTGCCTGTCTGCCTACTTGTAATCTCTCTGTGTCAAATAAATAAATAAAATCTTTAAAAAAAAAAAAAAAAAGAGAGAACCAGAGGAACACAGTTGGCCAATCAGCCTTGGTACGCAACAGTGAAGAGGAGAGATAAGCAATACACAGACACTTTGGAGGAGAGGAAGAGTTTCTAGCTCTAGGTTCTTAGTGAAGGAGTTAAATAAGGCCACTTCCTGAGCATATCAAGAAGGAAGGCACGTGGCTGAAGTTCACAGATAAGAAAAGATCTTTAACAGTTGTTGGGGTCAAGTAGAAGTGCCCTTGTTGTCTAAGGGGTAAAGAGAATTGCTAAGGAGCCACAGAGGGCTCTGAAGAGCTTGTAAATCAACGTGTACCACAACTAGCCCCAGGGCCTGTAGTGGAGTCTGGCACTCTGCAAGGAGGAACCCATTTGGAGTACAAGACTGGAGAATGGATCTCTAGGGAATACATTCAATGACCGCCATAGGGATCCAAGTTCATCAGGGTAGAAAAAGGTGTGTGGATAGGGGTAATAAAATTTGACAAGAGACCAGACATTCGAAATCATCAAAAGAAAGAGGAGCAAGTTGGATTAAATTAAGAGAAGTAAATCCCAATTTTGTCACCTCTGAAGGGGAAAGATCAATGTCTAATGACTTCTAAGGAGGAGGCATGAAGGTCACTAAACAGAAGAGGGTCTGCAACCCTGGGGATCTTGAGAGAACACAGCATCAAGGGAGCAAATGCAGGGACATGAGGGGTAGGGAAGGGCCCCAAGAGACTACAGATGAGTTGCTGGCTAGGGTGACGGAGAGACCACTGGAGATAAAGTAGAGTTCAGAGGTACTGGGGAGAGCGCCATGTTGGCTGTGGAGTGGACTGGAAGTTCCTCCCTACTTGGCATCTGCTCCCAGGACAAACTGGCTGCAGAGAGCTCTAGAATTACAAATGGGCCCACAAAAGGTCACTGGGGCCACTATTTTAGTCCAGCTAAAACCGTTCGCTCCGAAATTATACAGCACAAGGTCCATCTCCCAACAGCGACGAAGTTAGTTTTACTCTACTTAGTAATCTAACTACAAACATATTCAATCAAATGCTGTATTAAACCACTTTTCGCCCCAAATTAAGCATGGCTTGCAAAAGTTAAAGAAAACCTAACACTGCCAGTTTGGACAGAGGCCTAAGGAAGTGATTCACTTAAAACCCCCTCCCAGGGCGCCTGGGTGGCTCAGTGGGTTAAAGCCTCTGCTTTCAGCTCAGGTCATGATCTCAGCGTCCTGGGATTGAGGCCCGCATCGGGCTCTCTGCTCAGCAGGGAGCCTGCTTCCTCCTCTCCCTGTCTCTCTGCCTGCCTCTCTGCCTACTTGTAATCTCTCTCTCTGTGTCAAATAAATAAATAAAATCTTAAAAAAAAAAAAAAACCCCTCCCAATTTAGGCAAGAAGAGAAAAGCAAACAATGATGTAGGATTTAATTAGTGTCTCATACCTTTTATGATAAAACGCATACATCAAAAGTTCTAAGGTAGCCAAAAATACTCAAGCATGTTCTGAACTGAAGCAAAGATGATAAACATCTATAGGTTTCTCGCAGATATCTAAGTATTTTGGTTTAATTATCTCATTCTTCCTTAAGGATGCTTTTCCATATATATATAAACTAAGGAAAGCCAGACTTTTTAAAAACAAATGAATATTAACGCTAGTCAATACTGAAAAGTCTGATGTGATGTTTTCCCTACAGCTCTCAGGGGTGGCAAGCCAAAACCAAGGCCTCTGATCAACTTTACCGTCAGAATTTCTATGGCATCCTATCTGCACCCTTACTTAGGAGCTTTTGCTAAATACCTTACACCTACTGATTCAGAGCCTACAGGGAGAGGACTCCACCACGTAGATCTTTAAGTTCCTCAGAGTCTACCATGCTTTCCTATTTAAGAACACCTGTAGTGGGCGCCTGGGTGGCTCAATAGGTTGGGTGGCTGCCTTCGGCTCGGGCCTGGGATCAAGCCCCACATCGGGCTCCTTGCTCAGCAGAGAGCCTGCCCTCTCCCTCTGCATCTGCCTGCCACTCTGCCTACTTGTGCTTACTCTCTAGCTCTCTGTCAAATAAATAAATAAAATCTTTAAAAAAAAAAAAAAAAAAAAACACCTGTAGCATAAGGTAAACCCAGACTATTCCCAGTTAAGAATGCAATCAACTTTAAAGCAATGGTTCTCTACCTTGTCTGTACACTGGAATCACAGGTGAGAAGATTTAAAAACCCCCAATGCCTAACCCACACGACAGACCTATTACATCGGAATCTCTGAGCATAAATCTAGCCACTAGCCTTTTTTAAACCTACTAGACATGCAATTCCAATAGCCAGTCAATGTTGACAAATGCCAAGGCAGAGGGTAACTTCTATACAGGTTTTATTTAAGTGCATGCTACTGGCTTATAATTTTATGTATGGAAAGAACTGGTCCATGTAACTATTCGATGAATACATGATAAACAGTAACTTATAATTCTCTGAATTTCTCCATATTTGAACAAAGAAAATGTTATTCCACACTATCATCAAAATGCAGAACAGTGCTGAAGCTATGGCCCTTGGAATAACCAGTGCCAGTCTGAATTGTCAGGCAGAGCTCAGAAACAAAACCAAGCAGGTGACAACATGTTAGGAAACTCCGGGATGCTCTGAACAATCAATGAAAGGCCTTCAACACATGAAGCAAAAGATGCACTGATGCAGTAGTTAAAGGAATCTTTACAGAAGAGACTGCCTCAGTAGGTCAGTTTGAGCAAAAAACAAAAACAACCCCCTCCCCTGCAAAAAAAAAAAACAAAAAAACCCGAAGAGACAAATCATTTCTTCAAATCCTTTCATTTTTTTTAAGATTTTATTTATTTATTTGACAGAGAGAGAGAGATTACAAGCAGGCAAAGAGGCAGGAAGAAGCGGGCTCCCTGCTGAGCAGAGCCCGATGTGGCCTCCATCCCAGGACCCTGAGACCATGACCTGAGCTGAAGGCAGAGGCTTTAACCCACTGAGCCACCCAGGCGACCTCTTCAAATCCTTTCAGTTGCAAAAGAGTATCAGGGAAGTTCTAAAGTCCAGGTTTCCAGAGGCTTGTGTTGTTCCTCAGAGGAAATATGTTTGCTGCCTAGAAGCCCACCTAGGTT
Source organism: Ailurus styani (assembly GCA_002007465.1). Lineage (NCBI taxonomy): Eukaryota > Metazoa > Chordata > Mammalia > Carnivora > Ailuridae > Ailurus > Ailurus styani. The sequence goes on from LNAC01000066.1 coordinate 536,112, forward strand.
TTTAATACCTGAACGTACTTCGGTTTCAGTAAGTCTTCAATAAAGATAAATGCATTCAACTAAGGACAAGCCCTCAGCAGCTTAGGCACTGAGAGGCTGTGTGTCATGGGAGAAGGATCGATCAGGATTGGTTAGGAGGACGTGACAGATCATGAAGCTGGACCACATAACTCCTACTGAGCACCAAGAGCTATGCCCAAGTAATCAACATGTAATCAACTACCAGCTGGTGGGGGGCCGGTGCTGGAAGGTTGAAGACCTGATGACAGCACCGCCGAATGAAAATCTATGCTCGTTCAACTCAATACAAGCAGATGCTTTGCCAAGCCACAGAGAAAACTGAAGTTATTTTTAAATTTATGGTTAAGTGTATAATTGAGGTAGAGGTTTGGTTTATCTAAATTGACACAAGTAACTGTGTAAGGTTAAACCCCCACAGAAATGATCAGTAGTCTTCCAAGATCAAAGAACTTCCCAAATTTCAGCAATCTTTCAAAATCAACAAGTTGGGAGATGGAGGCTGGGGTGATGAATATAGTCAGAAAAACTGGGATTATCACACATCAAATTTCTATTAAAGAGGAAAAAAAAGTCTCCTTTGGATTAAACTAGGGATTGTCAAACTTTTCTCATGGAGCATTGACTTTCTGTGTATTCAACAGAGGTTGTTCCACTATACAAAATCAGAAAATGAAGAGCCTTTGCCAAGGTAGAGGGTGGGGGGGAGGCGTTAACAAGATTGTTCTCGGTTTCAAGATGTGCTCACATTTTAACCTTGGGTACTTGCTATATAGCTTGCCTACATAAGCCTCTATTATATAATGATTCTGATTTAACAATTATTTGAAGCTAAGGTTTTTCAACATTTTGGCGTGTCCCAGGGAGAACATCATAACTTCTGGGGATCCATCACCACTAGAATCTGAGGACCAATTACAGCAATAGTTGGGGGTCTCTATTTTCTTTTTTAGATAATCGGAATACATAAGTCATAAAAGGACTTGACAGGAGTAAAGAAATAGCCTCTTTGGGTTCAATGGTTCCAGATCACAAAAACCCTCATGATAACTTTTACATAAAGTTGCGAAGTAGTTCTGACCCAGCCTGGTGCTTGGCACATAATGTAGGGGCCCAGGGCCCACCACCCCAAGATGTACCACAATGGCATATTTATTTTGAATCAAAGTTCTTGGGAAACCAGTACAAGAACACTCCAACCCTCCGCTGTCCCTCTGAGAGCAAGAAACCAATCTCCCATATGAGAAACACCCTCCCTGTACTAAGAAGGAAAAAGACATCCTTATCACCAGAGATAGGGACTTCTGTTAAAAAAACAAAACAAAACAAAACACAAAAACTATAGAAACAGAAACAAAAAAGCTATAGAAACAAACCTTGTGTGTGAGTGTTCTCCTAATCTATTACCTCAGCCTAAATCCTGCTCAGAATTCCTTACTAATTAAAGCTTCCAGACACTTGTTTTCTTCATCCTGTCAATTCCTCACAAATTTGCCTCTTTCTAAAATTTATAAAACTGCCTGCCTTAGTCATTTCTTTGGGTCTCAGTTTCATTAATGGGTCTCCATACATAAATAAAACATTGCTGTGTTTCTCCTATTGGTCTATCTCATGTCAATTTAATTCCTAAACCAGCTAGAAGAACCCCAGGTTGGGGAAGAAGGAAATTTCTCCCTCCCCTACAGTGGGCCCTTAGTAAAATGGTTTGTCCTTAAGATGGAGACATGAGAACATGTCTGCCCTTCAGTTACTGGCCTGTTTGGCCTTCCTTTCCTTATCTGGAAAACATCAACATGGCAGGTGGTGGGGGAGGGGGGTGACCCAGCTTAACAAAACTGTTGATACAAAATGTAATAGGAAGTTACCATTTGCAAATCACAACAGTACAAGTTGCTTTGTATTAGAGCACACTGTGCTCTTCTATTTTGGACCCCAGCAATGCTCAGTTGCTTTCCAGTCTTCCCAGCTCTTTGCTGGCCTTGTAAAATACACACACACACACACCACCACCACCACCACCACCACCACCACC
>LNAC01000066.1:538447-600195 GCA_002007465.1 Ailurus styani
CCACCAACCCCCCACCCCCACCCCGTTGTGATCTGCATGTATTTCTATCCTTTCAGTTTAGAGTCAAGGTCTGGAGAGAAAAGCAAACTGTGATCTTGAGCCATTTAAGGCCATGACCTTGTAACCTTGTTTTCGCTACCTGAATTCCTCCATTCTAGCAATTTATGTTCCCAAGAAAGGCTGTTTATGGATATGGACACATATATAATTACTTTAGATAATTCCCCAAACTAATCCAAACCATTTCTTATTCTTGCACTTATTCTTTCTTAGAATGGCTGGAAGGGGAAGTGTTAAATTAATTAAACAAGGCCATTAGATGAAGGTGGCTTTAATGCCTTAGCAGCCCAAAACCTGAACCTGAAATGCTTCAAGGTTAAGAAATCAAAACCTAAGGTCAACCAATCATAAGCTGCCAACCAGGCTTTCCCAAATAACGCAACTACTTAAGCTGTAGCCAATCAAATAATTTCTTGCTTTGCTTCCTCCCCTTCTCTCTAAACATCTTTGGTGCTTCCTGATTCAAACTGATTTTTGCTCAAATAAACTCAAATCTTAATAATATGCTTCAGTTTATCTTTTAATAGACATTAAAAAAGAATATAACAGAAACAGAGAGGAAAGAGTTTAAAACACACAAATCACTCTATAAATATGAAAAAAATCACTTCATTAGTAAAAAAAAGGCAAAATAAAAACTACTAACTCGAAATAATAACTACTAACTACTCAAAATAAAAACTACTAACTCACTACTAACTCGAAAGCTATATGAAATCAACATGATACTATTTTAAGTGGTAAAGGTTTTGGTTCACTTTATATCCGGAGTTGAGATGAGGTATAGAAGAGGGTAGTCACTCTCACACCTGGCTAGTACAAGTAGAAAGTAGGAAGGATACTAGTAATACATATTGGGGAGGAAAAAAAAAACAACAACAACTTAAAATGGTCTATACTTTAGACACAATGTCATACCTGGGAACTTATTTTAAGGAAATAATCATACATGTTTATATTAGAAATAAATATCCTGCCCATACCCCCCACTAGGACAATCCCACCCCAGTAGACTGATCCAGAAGAAACACTTCACCCAAGAGGGACTCTGCAATTGGCAGATGGACAACTTGACTCGTGGCCTATGCTGCTGGAAAGATCAACTGGGCCAAATCCCTCTCTGCTAGGAATTCCTTTCTGGAAAATTAACCATGCTTGCAGGCTTTGGGTCTAAGGGGCTATGAGTCAGGGCCAGTGACCACAAGGAATCAAGTTCAACATAAAGAAGCACATAAGTTGTCTGATGCATTTTTATCATCATGCATTTCCAAAATTAAATATGTTTTGGTAAGAAATAACCCAAGTATCTGGTTGCTTGTCAGAGAAGAGGCTACTGGTTTCCTGTTGGGAAAAACTTGACTCCTTTGTAAGCCCACACAAAGAAAGCACCTCCAGGAAAACCGGGATAGGTACTTGTTTTCTAACCACAATTATTGGTTTCTTCTCTCTTGTTGGTTTCCTCTCAGAGCCATATATATAAACACAGAAGTACGGACTTACATTATTTGCTGCCATAACAATAACACCTTGTATTTGCAAAACATACTTAAGCGGAGGTAGGGGAACTGTTTGGAGACACCAGCTAAGTCAGCTAGACCATCAGACTGCTGGTACTTAAAGCACTTCACAAATCAACCCATCCTCCTACTACAGATGGAAGCTCACAGAAGGATATCGGGTCTTTATTTTACTCATGTACTATTTTCAACTAGCTCCATTTAAAAAAAAAAAAAAGGATCTAAAGCAGTTTACAATTAAAGAGAAAACTGCGGTGTTCAGAAAGAAACAATTACCAATCCTTGAGAGCCACACTCTAAGAGCATCTACCTTCTCTTCTTGCCAGTTCTGGATCATAAGCTGATCCTAAATCCAAAAATAATTCCCATACTGTCCCTAGAATAGCTCCAGAACGTATACACTTCCCAGGGTACCTGAACTCTGCCTTGAGCCAAAGTTCCCAAGGCAGCTCAAGATGATCTGGAACAATGGAAGCTGCCCAGATTAGACGTGGGATGGAGGGAGAGGGATTTGGGATGGAAAACCCAGGTTCTCCCTCGGAGTCCGTATGAAGCCAGAGCTGCTGAGAAACATCAGGACAGCAGGCCCACGGTACCCCCGGGAGCCCCCTGAGCCAAGAGGAGGTGGGAGGGGGGGGCACTACAGAATGAGAAAGTCATGATGCCAGAAGTTGTCACGGACTCTGTAGGGCAAACACACCTTTTGAGACACCGATCTGCTGTCTGCTGCTTCTGAGTCTGGTCTCTCACCTTGGTACCCCAGAAACTAAGTAAAACTCAACAAGTCCTAGAGGTCCCATTCATATTAACCCAACTCAAAGACCGTAATCCCCGCCTGAAGTAGACACTAACACCAAGAGAACATAGGGCTCTGGTTAAGCTGATTTACTACTTAAGAAATAAAAAGCCTCTGATTTCAAACCCTTATTTGAGAACACTCTTTACAAAATGCAAAGCTTATCTTTTCCTGTCTTACAGGGGCAGGATTGTCTAAACAGGATGAAACTTAGGTTGGTGTCAGACTGAGGTCCTGACAATGACTTGGAGTCATAGAATCATAGAGCTAGAAGAAACTTTCAGATACCATAGTCCAAACTCTTTGTTCTACAGATAATGCCCAGGGTCAGGAGAGAGAAGGAAATGTGCCCAAAGTCATACAATCACGACTTTTCACTGTAGTCCCAATCTGAGTCATCAATTCATGACACCACCAATCCCCCCATGCCACTCAATCTCAGAATTTAGAATGCAGCCTAGTCAATGAGTAAACCCCATGTTTCTCTTGCTAGGCCTTAGCAACGTGAGCCAAAGCAACCAGCTTCCCCTGCTTCTGATATCATCTCCTAGAGGGAGAAGCAGCAATTCCTATTCTCATTTGCAAGGAACAAGGGTCTACAGGCAAGGAACAGTGTTTCCCAGGTCAGAAGGTAGCTCCAACATGATCTCCTTAGAGACCTGACAGGAGCAAGCCACGGTCTAACTGAGTCATAAACAGCACAGCATTGCCAGCCCATCTTGTCGGAGATTGCCTGGACCATGATAAACTACAGGACAGAACATTTTCTTCCTGGCCAACCACACCCATTAACAGACTTCATTTTGTTTTTAATGTTTGGAATTTATGCTTCACAATTTTGGACCATAGGACTTAACGAAGTAGATTTTTGATAATTTTTGATAAAATCTGTCTCACTGAGCTCGAATTTATCAAGCCAACTCAGAAAGGCCTTCTAGACTCATCAATAGATCCCTCCATGGTCAGGATGCTCTCTTATCTCTAGAGCACAGCACTTTGACACAGATACTCAATAGGTATTTTTCAAACCAAACTAGACTTTTGCTGACGATAGAAACGTTGGGAGTGAAATCGGCAATAAAGCCAGAGAGCTTCAGAAGCCTGAATTTTACTACCTTTTTAATAATACAGCACGTGCACTGAAAATAACCTTAGAGGTTATCTAGTCTAGTTCTCTTTTATAGAGCAGGAGGCTGAGGTTCAGGACAGGTAGGTGAATTATTCCATACCTACCTGTTACACAGGTTATAGAGCTAAGTATCTCTCTCTCTCTCTCTCTCTCTCTCTCTCTCTCTCTCTCTCTCTCTCTCACACACACACACACACACACACACACACCCTCTTCAGGAGGGAGCTGGAGCTGGAGGATGTCTTTTACTCTTACCTTCTAGGAAAGAACAAGCAAAATTTCCAATAAGACTCCAGTAAATTGGGTTCTTTTCAAACTGGAGTTTCACATTCATGTGTCTCAGAGGATAATCTACATTTAAATTGACAGTTTAATAAATTCTTAATGTTTTATGTTAATCTGGGGTAAGACACGTTTTCAATACAAGGCCTCCCCCAAAACCATGCACGTCAATTAAGTACTGAGATGAATATACAACATACATAAAACATCATCTCCCATGCAAAATCCTAAATTCAAATGGATACTCTTGCTTCTCTTCAACAACCTTTTTTCCTAAGATTCAAGCCACCATCTAAAGCTTCTAGTTTCAATGCTGCTTTATAACCAAAGCTAGACTCACCAGAAGCAGAAGTGGGGGTGAATCCAGTGAGAATTTCATTCAAACTCATTTTCAGAAGAGAACAAAGCCCAGATTATAAAATACCTTGCCCAATATCATTCAACTAAATGGCAGGGCCTGAATCAGAACCTTCCTTGGCAATCCACAAATCTGCCTGCCTTTATGAATTTTTAGACAATCAAAGGACCTCGTGCTGAGAAATTCCTCTTCCCTAAAAAAATGACCAAACTCTAGTTATCTATTTTCCCTCCTTCATAACTATATTCTTACTTCATATCCTATATCTTCAGTTGGGAGTCATGGGAAGAACAAACTTAACCCAGAAGATAACTTTTTATTTTCCTGTCTCTAACAAATAATGGTAAGGTATACTCATCTTTCTTTCCTGCCAAGCAGACCTCAGAGCCCCTTCATGAGCTCTTCATGCGATCATGAAAATGAATATTTTTTTCCACTTCTAAATCTGTTAAAAGTTTTATCTAAATTCTTACATTAGCTTACTCGCCCCCACGCACAAAAACTCAGTTTGTGTTCTCTTCAAATTAGAAGTTTAGACAGAAAATGAGATGATGAAATTCAGTGAAATGAACAGGCAGCCACTTCAATTCCTTTTGCCAGGCCCTGGCAACAAGTAACATTCGGGAACATAATGGGCATTAATGGGGCTAATGGGCAATAAAACTTCTGGCTTATCTTCTCATCCAGGTTGAAATCATGTGGATGGAATGGGAAAGCAGGATAACAATATAGCAAGTTTTCCAGTCGCTCCTTACGATGGTTGGGGAAACGGTAAGGCAGAGATTACAGGGTCAATAGCACAGCCCCCCCCTTTTTTTGAACATTAATCATAAGCTGAAATGAACTTTGCATTTTTAAAAAATAAAATTGTTAAAAATAATTAGCAGTTCTTTCGATAACCCAACTATCATCATTTGCATTTTGAACCTGTACCAAATAAAGCCGAAGAATGGCAGGTCAAGTGTCCTGGTTAACCCATCACTGTCACTGTGAATAAAAAAAACAAAATTATAGAATATTGAAATACAATGAAGCAATTTTGTCTGAAGATCTTTCTACCCCCACAGCACAGATAGCAAAAAAGAATCACAATGGTAAGAGATAAGCGTTAAAAGGGAAAAGGCAGCATTTTGGTCATGGAGTATAATAAAGCAAATGCATGGACATATGCTTCCTAACCCATTGTCCGTAACCCTATGGCCCCGTGGAGAAAGGAAACAGGAAACTGAAGGAAGGTGCCTAGTGAACCAATGGGGCCAAAGAGTAAAACAGCAATCCTCTCTATTTGGAAGACTTCCAAAATTAGATCCATCCATCCGACAAATTAATGAGTGCTTACTCTGGGTCAGGCAGTGTTCTGAGCACCAAGGGTAGTGCAGTGAACCAAACAGAGGAGAGCCCCTTACCTTACAAATCTACAGTTCTAACATTGTCTTCAGACTCTAAGGATGTATTTCCAACATGGCACCTCCAACTCACACCTAAAGCCACGATCGTCTTTGCTCCCCAACTATTCCTTCCGGGTGTTTCCTGTCACAGGTGAAGGCACACCATCCACTCATTTCTCCCGGCCACCAACTTGCAAGTCATATTAAACTCTAACTTGTAAATATCCACATTTATGAATAAATTGGTTGATGTCTTACGTGAATAAAAAGTTCTAAACATCAGATTTGGGAAAAACAAAACTAAACAAAAAAAGAACAAGCTCCTCTTCAGCCTTACACCATTTTTATTCTTTTCTTGAATTCCTATCTTTTCCGTGTCCCCAACAGAATATTAATCTTAATATATTTTTATGCTTGAAAATCTCTTACTATTCTACCCTGCTTCCCTACAAATGAATTATGTATATAATTCATATGTTAATTTCCTGAGGTCATAGGTTTTAAATGTTTAAAAAAATTGTCTTATGAACTGAATCATAAGATTATAACTGGTCTACAATTGGTCAAAACAAATATGTAATACAGGCTGGTAAGCCCATTGTAATAGAAAACAACTTTCTGGAAATATATCTCATAACAAGATGGATAAGCTATATTTTATTACATTTTTTTTTACAGAACATGGATGATTCTTTTTTTTTTTTTTTAAAGACTTTATTTCACAGCGGGAGAGAAACCACAAGGAGGCAGAGAGTCAGGCAGAGAGAGAGGGGGAAGCAGGCTCCCCGCTGAGCAGGGAGCCCGATGCGGGCCTCGATCCCAGGACCCTGAGATCATGACCTGAGCCGAAAGCAGAGGCCCCAACCCACTGAGCCACCCAGGTGCCCAACATGGATGATTCTTACCACTACAATGAGATATGGCTCAATATCAATTCTATTTCTACATTTTCATACTTTCTTATTTAGACTTAAGCCCTGAGAAACTTGTTCTTATAAATAGATGGGGATAGGAATCTTTGCTATAGTGGGATCACTCAGTTCTTTCAACTTCCTTTGAATTATATGACAAATCATATCATGACTTATCAATGTTATTTTTAATGATCAGCTGACAATCTTAGTACACTTGCCTTTGATTCTGTTGAAAGCAAAGAACTGAAAATAATTGACCTGGCCACATTAGAGTCATTCGCATTCTCAACACTGACACCTATTCACTTTTTCCTTTGTTTTGTGCCCTGGAGGTTATTTTTAATCCAAGGCCAATGGACCTGATAAACTTGAAAAGTGACAGCACTGACTTTCCCTCCTAATTGGAAAAGCTGGGTAACTGTGAAAGGGCAGGTGAAATGATGAGTCTACACAGATGGACACTGATGTCCTTAGTCATACCAGGCCCAAAGAACTCTTAGAAAGTCTCCTGTATCTCAGGAGCAGATATATACCCGTTTCAACACACTGACCGGAGCTCTATTCCTTCATTCCACAAATATTTACGGAGCATCTACAGCATGCCAAACACTTACCCAGGTCCTGCAGACGCAACAGTGAGCCAAACAAGCAGCACTCCCTGACTTCGCGGACCTTCCAAGTGCAAGTGCGCAATCTGTGAGACCTGAGCCCAGAGCTGCCCGAGACTGCTGGAGTCTGGGCAAGGCACTGTCTCCCCAGCCCTAACAACTGCATACCCACCGGGTCATGAACAGTGACTGAGCACCCACTGCACGCCAGGGCCTAGCCAAACCCCAAGGAACAACAGAGGTCACAGACTGACTCTCCAGAATGCTATCCGCATAAAAAAGCATTTTGTTCAGATTCACTTTCTGTATTATCTAAGTCTGTGTTTAAGTAAATTTGAGTTCCACAAAGCGAAGACCAATCACCAGGGTGTCAATGATATTCTCCTTTATACACACAATATTCATCTCTTGGCGCTGCTTAAAGTCTAAAGCACAATTCTGTCCCCAAGCTATGAATGTGGGTAAACCATATTCTGGATAGTGACCACATTCTCAAGTAATTTTTAATCATTGACAAAAACGAGTTACTCCCCCTATCAAGAGAAAAGTACTAGTCCTGAGGACTAACCACTAAACCTTTCTCAAGAAAATGAAGTCAATCACCCGTGAAAAGATACAACATAAAAATGCACTCTCCTAGGGTGGAAATTTCCATCAACTAGATACAGTTCTGTTAAGGGTCACCATGTCATTTAATTTGGAAAATCAAAAACATTTTCAATTCCCAAGTTCAGTGACTCTAAATGTTTCTTATCAAGAAAAGAGCCTCCCCGCCCAACCATACAGCTATAGTTGATAATTACCAAAAGAAATTTCACAAAGGCCCTTTGTAAAGCATGATCCTCATGTAACTAGTCCACTTTTTATTGCCTCTTTGTTTTTAAAAGTTAAGATATCTACAGGAGCTGAGAAAGGTTCTATTTTATATGTAAATTTAGTTAATAGAGAATACATAATTAGAATTTCCTCTCTCTACTGATAATATATTTGCAGTTACAGCCATTACTTCACACCAAGTCTTGAAAGGCAGCTAGCTGAGGAGGACCATCTACAGTGAAATGCAGCAAACACAGGAAAGCTGAACTCTTAACTCTGTTTCAACTGGAAAGAACCACCAGGGATACAGTGCATTGTATATGAATAATAATGAGGTATTATTAAACCCAAGCAAGGGGAAACACTAAGATTCCATCTAGATATTCTTTCTAAAACTTGAGCAAGCCATAATGAATTTAGATAGTCCTTTATTGGACCACAAAATATGCTACAAAATTATCACCCAAAGATACGAATTATGCATTAAGCATATAAAACTATAAGCTCTAAATAGGATACAGTCTGAATTTGGGGTAATCATGAACTTAATATCAGTCATCAAGGAGGAGAAAATGGCATCAGGTACCCTGATGAGTGAGCTACACTGAGGACACACCTCAGGTCCTGCCAGAAATGTTTAACATGAATCGAACCATGAAGAAACAATTACAGATCTAAAAGACATTATGCAAAATAACTAGCCTGGTCTTTTCAAAAATGTCACTGAATTTAAAAAAAAAATGCTGACAAACTTTGCTAGATTAAATTCAACAAACTCATGGAGTATCTACTATCTGGAAAGTAGTAAAGTGTGAGGAAGAGGGGTTTAGGACTCAGCATAAATCAACTCAACTCTAGCTCCATATCCCGTCTCCACCATGTGGAAACAACTTTTAACCACACCGTGCCCCAATTTCTGCTACTATACGGATAACCGTACCTTCTTCGAAAGATTGTGGAACCCAAGGAGTTAGGGCGTTGGCACACTTAGTGTTCAGTAAAGGTCAGTGGTGATACGGACGGTAAAGAGCCATCAGATGCTGGGGGGGCAGGGAACAGAGAAACTGGGACATGGGCACCATCCTCGCTGAGCTTACAGCTAGAGAAAAAGTAACACCCACAATTCAAAGACAGCATGATACAAACGCTTTGGCTGGCAGAAGCCTCTGGAGTACAAAGAAAGGAAAGACCTAGAAAGAGCATTTAACCCAGGTGCTGAGGTCATGTAGGGCTTCCCAGAAGAGGTGACAGACAGCTGGTCATTCCAGGATAAAAAAAAAAAACATAAGAGGAGTGCTGGAAGTTAAAAAGAACAGACCAGGGGGCTGAGAGTAGAGGACTATGCCCCGGATACAGAATGCTGGAGGTGGAAGAGGAGGCAGAGAGAAGCCCACGTGGACAGCAGGGCCAGCTCCTGCAGGGTGCCTTCGAAACTAGGTTAAAGATTCTGGGCTTTTCGCTTCAGGAACAATGGGAGACTACCGAGAAGTTTCTAGCACAAGCACACCTGCATTTCACAGACTGTGCTGCTGTGCTGCAAAGTGGAGAAATGGATCAAGAGGGGGCTGGACAGGAAAGGAAGCCAGGCTAGGGGGTGGCCGCTAGGGTTTTCCTGTGGTGGGGCTAGAAGCCAGGGAACAGCAGCAGAGAGGAGAGGTGGGACTCTGAGACAATGGGAGGAAGCGCAGAGCTACGGACCGGACGGGAGAACAGTCCTGGAAAGGCAAGGGGATGGGCTGTTGTGCTGGTCACTGAGGAAGGAAGCACAGGTCTTGGGTGCTTTTAGTGGGCTCGATCTAGGTGGGCCTCAACGGGAAGGATCACTTCAACGGAGTCATGCTCGAGTCTGCCAGGTCTGCGGCAGACCAGTCTCTATCTCGAAAGGAGGAAAAATGCATTCTTCATTCCCCAAAACAGAACACCTAAACCAAACAGATTTTATCTTGCTCTTATCTGGGCTCCAGTTGCAAAAGATGTCAAAAAAAAAATTTTTTTTTAAGGCAGTCCTGTCCATCACACGCATTCCATGTTGTAACTCTTTCTGTATAAACAGGCTTTTACAGGATATTTGAGGCTCTCAACAGGTTCATTAGAAGTAACACTTTAAATTCTCCTGCCTGGAAAGTTAGCAACATTTGCCAGAGAGTCTTACTTTATTTGAGAATATTACTTAATTGAAGAAAACAATCCTAAACCCTCACTTCCTAGGTTTAAAAGCATATAAACCGCCCCCCACCCCCACTTACACTCTTCAAAATAAAATTGCCAGGAACAACGCTAATCATATGTGTGCATGTGTCTGGACAAAAACACCTGATATTTATAAATAAAACATGAGATTTAATCTTGGCCTAAAATGTATTATCAATCCAACCAGAAGCTAGACTCACCACAAACACAAGACCACTCTGCTGCCACACCATGTGCTCATTCAATGCATGTGGGGATAGTGGTTACAGGCAACAGTGACTCTTCTATACACTTTCCTGAAGGTATACTGCACTGGTCTGTGTACCAGCCATCGGACAGTCTGCCTTAGTTCATTTCCTCATGAAGAGACTGCAAAGTGTCCCCTAATGCCCATTCTCTTCTACCTTTCAGGAGTAGAATCCCCAGAGTCTTCTCTTCCTACCAGAGTCCCTATCTCCCAGTCTCCTTTGTAGTGATGTAGACCTGTGACTCAAGTTCTGATACATGGGAGGTGAGGGGAAGTGATGTGTGCAACTCCAGGTCACCCCCATAAAGCAAACTGCTTGCCCTCTGCTTCCTCTTTCCCACAGACTAACAAAGATGCAGGAGCAGGGAGCTGTCTTCAGCTAGCACTCGAGCAGAAGAACCTGGGCAATGAAAGAACAAGCTAGAAGGGGTCCAAGTCTCTAGATTTTTACATGAAATAAAAATTTGCTGTTTAAGTCACAGTTTGATCTTTATTAAAATTGCCAAGCCAGTATCTTCATTCACTTCTGTTCCATTAATGTTTATAATTACACTGAGTTTCTTCAGTGAAGGAGTGCCTCATTTTGTCTGGGAGCTTTTCATTTCCTTAGAGTAACTGCACACATCGCTGCACCCCACACAGTTTACAACAAATATTTAGGCTAGAGTCTTCAAGAGGCACAACAGGTATGGTCAACATCAGTCCTCTCCACCTTGTCATGTATTCAACCTGCTCCTGAGTTTGTTGCTAGAGCCAGTATGTGAAGAGCCCACATATAGCACTTTCAGCCCATCTGACAAAAACCTTGGTGTCATATACATCATGGGGACCTCCTAAAGCCAGCATGACGGCTTGCCTACCGCAGACTTGCTTTCCTTCCAGGAACGAGCAACAGTTGTACAGAGTGCTCCGTACTTTTCTCTTCGGTGCCCGTGGGAGGCAGAATGCTTCCCTTCCCTCCCCACAGGAGGGCCATGTCCCAGTCCCCAAAACCCATGCACATGTTCTGTTATGTGGCAGAAGGGCCTTCTGCAGATGTGATTCCTGATTCAGTCAAGGATCTGGAGATGGGAAGGTGAGCCTGGATTACCCACATGAACCCAACTGAATCACTAAGGATCCTTACAAAGAGGGAGACCGGAGGGTCAGGAGTGTCCAAGGAAGATATGTGACAACTGAAGCGGAGTTGGAGTGCTGTCATTGCTGGAAGGGGGGGTGAGCCAACGAATACGGGCAGCCACCAGGAGCCCAAAAAGCCAAGGATCTGATGCTCTTCTTGGGAAAGAACACGGCCCTGCCAACATCGTGTTTTGAGCCCAGTGAAACCTACTTCAGACTTCTGATCTCCAGAACAATAAAATTTATGTTCTTTCAAGCCACCAAATTTGTAGTAATCTGCTTCAGCCACAATAGGAAATAAATGCAGGGTCCTTACATGTAGCACTATACATTATAAGAACTCAATCGAAGTTTAGGGGAACATTTATGCAGACCTGAAAAGCCAGATGGAAATAACAGTTTTATGAATATATGCAACTGATGAATCATTAAATTCTACCCCTGAAACTAATAATACACTGTATGTTAACTTGAATTTAAATAAAATAAAAAATATTCAGTATTAGTAGTATTAATATACAAGTGTTTTCCCATTTTATTGTACTAGCATAGGTTCCTCTTCCTGTCTCCTCCTCGGGGGAAATGTCACGGAAGTTGAATAGGAGCAGTTTGGCAGGTACAAGCAAACCATCACCCACTACTGAATGAACGGATCTCAGGATGAATCTGGATCCCTTTTTTTTTTTTTTAAACAAACTTATTGTTCTAAAGGATGAACGCTTGCTAGTAAAATAATAGCATTTGACACTTCCTGTGAAGTCAGACAAATTTAGAGTTTTTAGAGCTCTATTACTAACTAAAAGCATTGACCATGCAGGTTTTGTTACTGGTATTTAGATCAAATCTCATTCATCACTAGACTAAATTTTAGTTCCTGCAGATGTTGGATCCAGAGAGGTAACAACAGGCCAGTGGGGTCATGTGCTTTAACCAAAACCATCCTGGGGGCTGATTAACTGCCCTGGCTTCATTCCCTTCAGTCCTCGTCATTCAGTTTTGATCAAAGGGGTTCACCATCCAGTAGAAAGGTGGCTCCATGCTCAGACCACCACTCCTGGCCACCACCAGCTGCTGTGCTGAGGGCTCTGTGATGGTCATTGTTCCTACCTCAGAAGTCCCTAGAGCTGGATCTAGTTTCCTGGGAGGGCACGCACACTGACATTCCAAAGGGAAGTCCTAAATTATGCCCTAGCGTGCCCTTTAGCCCAGAGTTAATCTGCAACTGACTGCAGAAGATTCATTTCAAAATCACATTCTCAAGTATGGCCTGTTTCCACTGCCAGGATTTTGTAAAATCATAGACCCACAATTGTAATGTAAACAACTGGACTGAACTCACTTCCCATCCTTCCTCCTGACCAGAACCCACTGAATGTTGTTTAATATCCAAGATAGTTTAGATCCATGTAACAGGACCCCTTTTGTTTCAAAAACTAAATTACTTCTTTGTAATGCATCAGGATATCACATTCAGGAGAACACACATTATCTCCTGTGCTACCCTGCACAGGACTAGGAGCTAACTCCTCCAAACAGAGCTTGGTTCTAAAGGCTTTCCTGCTCCATGGTTTCAATTTGTTCTAGTCATTGGTGGCCATTAGAACCACGGAGGAAGTGTAAGTTTCTCCACCTGTGGCTTAAGTCTTCTGCCTGGAAGACTAAGATTTATTTTCTTCAGTCTCCTGAGTTAGGGCACTCTAAGCGTTTCCTTTCAATTCCTAGAGAAAGCTCTGTCTATGTCAAATGTTGGAGAAGAGTGGATGGCACACACAGAACTGGCTTTGTCGTCTCAGAAATGATTTTTATTCAAGTTTTTAATGTTTAAGATTCAGTATGCATTCACCTGTATACAACACATTTACACCTTGCAAGTGTTCAGCGTGTATGTCCTGTACATATTCCATTTCGGTCTTGCTCATTTCACATTATGGATTCCTAATACGTAAAAAATGACTTTTCTTTCCTTATTTTTTTTAAGCTGATTTTTGGCCATGTCAGAAACACATAGAAATGAAAAGTCACCTAACACCATTTTTCACCCCATAAA
Organism: Ailurus styani; assembly: GCA_002007465.1. Lineage (NCBI taxonomy): Eukaryota > Metazoa > Chordata > Mammalia > Carnivora > Ailuridae > Ailurus > Ailurus styani. The sequence continues at coordinate 551,919 of LNAC01000066.1, forward strand.
CTCAACCATATATTTTTTTTAACTTTTTATTTCCAACAGGGGCCAAGAAGATTTCAGGTTTATATTATTTACAATTTACAAGATGGTAGCTTAAAATTTACATCTTCATTCGGCTAAAAGTCTGAAATCTGGGTGCCAGCGTGGTCCTGTTCTAGCAAGAGCTCTTTTCCTGGCTCATAGAAAGCCACCTTCCAACCCAGAAAGAGCAGACTCTCCTGTCTCTTCTGAGGGCTAATCCCATCATGAGGACCTCATCCTGATGACTGGATCTAAACCTAATAATCTCCCAAAAGCCCCATCTCTAAAAACTATCAAGTTGAGGGTTAGAACTTTAACATATGAATGGGGCAGAGGGACATCTCATCTTCTTTTGAGGGCCAATTTTCATATCCCTCAGAATTAGTCCACAGCCACGGCTTCTTCATTAAATAAGCAGAGGCTGAACACCTGCTCGGTCTGTGGCCCAGGCTAAGCACTAGGTATTCCAGGATAACTAAACGATGCCTGACATCAACAGTGCCAGGATTCACAGAAGCCAGTTGTCCGGACCATACTGTGTGGACTCCCTGGGGCGGCCAGGCTCAGACACAGATGACTGAGCCTCCAGCTGCCACAACTGTGCGTCCACCATGGGAGGCTGTGCTTCTGCTAGGCCGCTGCCAGCCAGTGCTTCAGCACGCAGAGGTCCCGGAATCAGGCCCTCCCTGCCCATCCTGGGGGTTCCTCCAACAGGCAGCTTCACTCGGGGAGGCTTCCTCAGGACCTCCCTGCTGTCTAAAGCTCCATCACCACCAATCCTCCTTCCTTTCCTTCTTCCCATTCTCCATTCAAGGGAGTCAACCCCGCAGCAAGGTCTTAAGCTCTCTCCCTTCTGTTCCCTCCCACCTTATCCTTCCCAGACAGTGCCCTACCTCTTCTCTCGCATACCTAAACCCAATTTGGCATCTGCTTTTCCAAAGATAAGAGGGAGGAAAAAAAAAAAAAGTCCTGCTCACAAAGTAACTTAACATAAACGAGTCGAGCTCCCAAATAACCTATGTATCTAATTGCAGACAAATACCACCCAATTATGTTTTGAGCCTGTAAAGGTTATATATGAAATCCAGCATCTTGAATGAACACATAAAACACACAAAGAGATATTCAGCAGAGACAAGCAGCTAAAACAAGTAATAGAATAAAAATCTGATTCTTCTTAAATTCAAGCTAAGGCTGAAAACTGCACACTTTAATGGAATGTAATGAAACCCACAGCTACTGAGCACTTCCCATGTCCCAGCTAGTGTATGAGTTACCGCGCAAGATCCAAAAACAAACGCAAGCTAGGCTCGCTGCCCTCAACCCTACAATCTGTGGTCGTATCATTTACTTGGGATTCTTGCTTTAACCATTTAACAGGTTCCTTAAATTTGTGTGCACACCTATGAAGGATTCTTTTGTGCAAGATGGGAAACAAAAATCACAAAGTTTTTAAATCCCTCCTTAGGAAATAATTTGGTCTTCAGAAGTAAATATCATTGCATTTCCAGTCCACAGTCAGAAGCCCCTCCCCCTAAGCCTTCAAAGGGAAAAGTCAACACTTTTGCGGCTGAATCTTAAGACTGGAAAAGTCCTTTCATGCTCTTCTACACAGATACCACCCCATATTTCTGAATTAAGAAACTGGCTCAGGGAGCCTGGGTGGCTTAGTTGGTTAAGCAACTGCCTTCACCTTCAGCTCAGGTCATGACCCCAGAGTCCCAGGATCGAGTCCCGCATCGGGCTCCCAGCTCCTCGGGGAGTCTGCTTCTCCCTCTGACTTTCTCCCCTCTCATGTTTTAGCGCTCTTGCTCTCTAATAAATAAATAAAATCTTTAAGAAAAAAAAAAAACTGGCTCAGGGCATTTGAGTCAACTGATACAGATGTGGGGAGAAAAAGAAATACTAAAGTGGGTTGGGATTTTCTTTTTCTGTTCCAAAACACATCCTATGCACAATAAAGTACATAAAGGAATTATGTAGTTTAAAGAATAACTATACAGCAAACACTACATGCATGCCATTCAAGTAGACTATTACTGAAGCTTTTCAAGCTTTTTCCTCCTTCCCTCCAGTCTCCTAGGGCAGTTTCTCAACCTGGACACTATCAGCATGTTGAGCCCGGTAATTCTTACCTGCTTAACCAGTGTGTGGTTGGATGCATAGCAATACCCCTGGCCTCAATCCGCTAGATGCCAAGAGCCCCACCACTCCCTTACCGACCCACCCCCCTCCGGCTCAGCGGTGGCAACCACAAGGTCGCCAGCCATTGCCACATATCCTCTGAGCGCAAAATTCACTCACTGAGAACCACCGCTGCCCTAAAAGGTAACATCAAAAATTTTGCATGTCTTTATAGTTTATCTACCAATATATGTAATCCTACAACAATGTGTTGCTCAGTTTTGCTGTTTCTGAACCTTGTAGAAATGAAATCGAACTGCATGTATTTTCCTGACTTGTCTTTTTTCATTCAAAATTATGATGGTAAAATGTATTGTCAGTTGTACAGCTGGAGTTCATGTACATTTTTAAGGTCATCTATTTCTGCAGCTGTATAGCATACCAGGAAATTAAAACTCCACAATTAATCCAGTCTATTACTAACAGACATTTAACACTGTGTTTTTATTAATACTTCTAGGGCCAGTCCCTGCATAGATCGTCTTATAATTACACAACAATTTCCTCTAAGGCATATACCTAGGAGTAGATCTGCTGGCATCACAGAATATGCTGGCATTCAACTTTCTTATTTTCCAAAGTGGGTAGAGAAATCTACACTCCCACCAGCAGTGGAGGGCAATTCCCATGGCTCCACGTGCTCTCTGACACTCAGTTCTTCATGTATATATTCACGACGTTTGGTACTGCAAAAATACACAGTGCTTACCGTGTGAATGCCAATTCTACAAACAGCAAATGAGATCTGGATACATTCAGACATTCTCTACGAGATTAAGAATAAGAAATTACAACTAAATGTTTGTCCCACGGAATGGACTTCTCCCCCCTTGACTTGCTTCCCTCTTTAAAGAAAATCTGCTGTATTGACAACTGCTTTATGAACAAGTGGCAGAATATTCTTTCCTCCTGTTTTTTCTAGGCCAGCTCAAGTAAGACCTCTATGACAAGAGTGTTTGGCACAGTGCTTTATCATGGAATATAAAGCAGAGCCTTCAATATCAGTAACAATTCAATTCATATCATTTAAGAAATGGGATCTGTTGTAATGGCCTGATTTCATTTCAATTCTGCTCCAATATCCAATTTTTAATTCTTTGCTGGAAGTAGATTTATAAGCATTTATGTAGTTCAATTCTTAGACCATAAATGTCTACAACCCTTACAGAAAAGTAACTTCATAGGGGTGCCTCAGGGCTTCTGAGCCTGGGTGGCTCAGAAGGTTAAGCAACCAACTCTTGATTTTGGCTCAGGTCGTGATCTCAGGGCTGTGAGACTGAGCCCCACATAGGGCTCTGAACTGGGTGTGGAGCGTCCTTGAGATGGTCTCCCCCACTCCTCCCTCTGCCCCTCCCTAAAAAAAAGAAAAGTAACTTTGTAGAAAGGAATACCTCCTAGTTAAATATTGAACATTTTGAATGGGCTGTATTTAGAGAAGACTGAAGTCCTCAGTCTCCCAATATCGATGTATTCCCTTTAGAATTCACCACTTCTCCCAAATCAAGTTCAGATTCCTAACTCATGCCCACTTGCAAAACCATGCATACCATACACAAATATGATTTATTTTACCTGGAGAAATTTTTACACATTAAGTTGGTATATAGTCAAAATAACTCTGTACAGTTTGACATTGTTTTTATGGTTATTGTAAAGTAAGAGCTTCTAAATAAAAGTTTATAATACCACAAATCTCAATCATGGTTGTCATCTATTGTGCCAGGGAAGCAGAAATACAGGATCCCTGATTCCCATGATAGCCAAAATGCTTTTAAAGATCTATTTCTTCTGAAGGTCATGAAGTCCTATCAGACTGATTCCTCAAAAGTCTGACTCTAAGAAATTAAACTCTGGAATATTGGTAAGTAAAAGACTGAAAGCCAAAGGCACTGTATACATGAATATCCAAATAAAAAACAACAGTGGGGGGAAAAAATCAAACTCAGAAGATAATTTGCTGGGTGAAGTTCTTAATCTAAACTTTCAGAAAGTTCCGTTCACTGGTGCTTCTGGTTCAAAACAAGTGACTGATGACTTAATCTTGGGGAATGTTTCATTAAGCTATCAACACTACTCGGTTTCTTTGTTTTGAATGAAATGTGTTACTGAAAATACCCCGGGGCAAGGCTAGCGGCCCCTTCAGGGCTGGGAGACAGAATGCTCATTACACCTAGTCCCACATTCATTCTTCCCTTCCACCTTTGAAAGTCACACCAATTTGCACTTTATACAAATTGAGTTAACAATCCTCAGTAAGCTGAAAAGGTTATTTCCCCCCAAGTGACAAGTAACTAACTTATCTTAGGTCGCTTAGAATAAAAAAGTCTATTTTCCAGCAGTGAGCTAGGCATGGTCATGTAACTCAATTCTCCATAACAAGATGCAAGTAAAGGATGAACCGAGGGAACAGACTGTGAGAGGGACCCTTCTAGCTCTTCTGCCTTCCCGGGCTTTCTCCACCCTGTCGAAGCAGCTTGCTGTAGTCTGTGAGACGGGCTGGAGCTCCGGCAGCTACCTCAGACCGTGAGGGCACCCTGAGAATGACAGGTGCAGTGGAGCCCAAGCATGAGTGACCCTGGGGACACGCATGACAGTGGAGCTGCCACACACCCCCCTCCACACTCGGCACATGGAACAGAGATGAGCCCTGAACTTGTTTAAGCGCTGTTTTGTGTCTCTCAGCCTCCTAACCCTAACTGCTACCGAGCACTATTTGTTAGCAGATGTCCCCAGTGCCCTAAAGGAGTCCTCGACTTTGTCATTAGAGAGGGACTCTTTAAGAGCTTTACCTTTCAAAAGGGCAGACGTTCGCTATTTAGTTACTAAAAAACCTCCCTTCCACTCCTTTTTTACATTCCCAAAACGTAAAAGTACTGGTATGGGGGTTGCCAGAGCCATTACCCTGAAAATCCTGAACTTCCTGTGTTTTCTTCTAACTAGCCTTACTACCTCGTTCCCTCTTACCCTTACCAATACACCCTCATCACGGGGCATCCCGCCTCTGGCCAAGTAGCAGGACCACCATCCAGCCTGCTGCACTGTTCTCATGAAGGGCGTCTCTCCTCTAATTAGAGGGAGTCTGATAAAGAGGGTTGAAAAGCATTAAGGAAACTTCCCCTGACCACAGTAGAAGACCAGTAGTATACTTAAAATGGATTAGCTCATATTGTCTCCCTGTATAGATGCTCTATTTGCAAGAACTCATTTTAATGGTAAACCCGTGGGACAAAATAGAGAATGAAAAACGAGTAATTATTTCCAATTAAAGAATGAAGCTCTACCCTAGATAAACTCTGACCCAGTAGCCTCTAAATCAGCATTTATAAATCTACATGCAGATGTGCCTAAGAACTAAAGAATGTTATTCACGATAACCTTCAGAACAATCTCCTCTTTGCTGTCTCATCTGACAAAAGTGCAAAAAAACAGATGCTGTCAAAAGCATGTCACAGATTGGTTAAGATCTGTTAAGATAGGTCTACAGAACAACATGTGGAATCCAGAAGAAAAATACTCAAGTTGAAATAGGATTACTTACAGTTTACTGTTGTTTTCCCTAAGAAATTTCAAAGGTGAGCATGAAAATAAAGGAGAAAAAAAAATCTTCAACAAGATGGCAGAAAATAAATGTTATTCACTACAACAGTCCAAAACGGATTTCAAGCTATAACAAATTTCAGTTCCAGAGGGTGTAAAAACACTCCATTTCTCTTCTTCTAAAAGCTATTTTAATAGTTTGATGTGCTATGTGACCCATCCTGATGTAAAGATGGTCAGGTTTCCTTATTTTCTCCTCTGTGATTCTGCGTGTGGGCAGACTAAGAGGTGAATCTAGCCAAGCCAACTCTGTAGAGTGCGACGAGTAACATCAGAGCTGGCAACAGGAGAGGAAGAGGGAGAGCAGTTAAAAGCCCTTCGAATGAGGCCCACACCTGGCTCATCTCTTGCCAAAGAAAGCGAAGATCTAGCAGGTTCTCTTGACAGCATCCCAAAACAAATATGCTGGAGGCAAAGATGCAAGATTTGGGCAACTGTGGACAGAGAAGACCCGTTCTAGTGCATTCCACGGTGCATGCGAGCCTCAAAGTACTGAGTGGGTGGAATCCTCCCTCAGTAAAGGCCCCGTCGGTCCCTATGCCTTTAGTCACTCCTCCAGACCGACAGAAAGGAACAAACCCCTGCAAATGCCACTTACTTCAGAACACAGTGTTTCCTTCTGTGAGTGTTGATGCTGAAAACATTAACAGTGAATTATTTAACAACTCCCTCGGTATGCTCTAAAGGTTACTTTCCCCAAATAAGAAATCACTTTTTAAAAAAGTTCTAAGTTTTATTTACGAAATAAAATTTTGTTTACAAAATGTAGAGGATTTTGTTCCTCAGCATCTATTTTATAGCTTTGTTCACTCTAGGAAAAAAAGAGGGTGATCATGAACCTGGAAAGAAACATTTGCACCTAAAGCAAAGCTAACAAAATGGGCTTCTCAACATTTTCTACAAGGTTTTCAGGTGTCAAAGTGCCACCATCATCCCAAGAGCACCTATACCTCCCAAGCGATCACCAGCTGTCTGGCCATGGGATATAGGAGTTCACCTAGTAATTTAAAAAAGAATCCCTGCCCTCACCTGCTAAAACACACACACACACGCACGCATGCGCGCGCGCGCGCACACACACACACACACACACACGCACACACACACACACACACACCGCGCATGCATGATCTTTCTGTGAAATTCAGTCACAAAGATTTGAAAAGCCATCTAGCAGAAATAACCTCAGAGACTGGTGAAGTCATGTAGCAGAAATAATCCAACACAAGCATAAATCGTCCTACCAATGTTTATGGGTTTCATCACAGCAATATTTTGGCCAGTCTCCTGCAAACAGCACTGAAAGTCACAGGTAATACCCACACAAAAGCAGATTTTGGCTCAGTGTTGAAGAACAATTCTCTTTCTGAAAATCCTAATTAAACAGTGTAAGAAGGAATGAAATGCCCTTCTATTTACCAGATTAAAAATTAATATCACTTACCTTGGGGAGTTTATGCCTTCACTTTTTATGATGCAGTGGGGATAAATGCAATCCAAACAAATAACACCAAAACCCTTGCTGGGCATCATTAACATGACAGGCATTGCTAGGCAAATATTAGGTATACAAAGATAAAAGAGACCAAACCCTGACATCAGTGGTCTTCTAATGCAGGACAGTGATTTAACAGACTTGTGACAGACAATGGCAGTATAAAGAAATGTGTTCAGCATAGTAAGAGACATGATGGAGAGTGCTGAACCTATTGAAGACTTTCTAGAGGGGGAAACCTCCTTAACAGAGTTCTACAAGATTAGGGGTTAGCTAGGTGAAAGGAAGTACAGAAGATAGTTCCCAATGAACATGACAGGAATAGAATCATGAACCATCACAGGATAGGCAAGCATCTGACGGTTACTGGTACAGGCCTTCAACATCCTGTTTTCCAATAATCACTTCTCAATCTGTTATTGGTACTTACTGTCTACATACTATCTACAATGCATATTAACACATGAAACATCCTCCTTTTAAGATTTATCTTGGGCGCCTGGGTGGCTCAGTCGGTTAGGCCACTGCCTTTGGCTCAGGGCATGATCCCAGGGTCCTGGGATCGAGTCCCACATTGGGCTCCCAGCTTGGCGGAGAGCCTGCTTCTCCCTCTCCCTCTGCCTGTCGCTCTGCCTACTTGCGCTTTCTCTCTGTCAAATAAATAAATAAAATCTTAAAAAAAAAAAAAAGATTTATCTCTAACTTCCTGCACCAAAGGAAGTTCCATTTGTCAAGGATTATGCAGTCTGTCATGTTACAAATCCTGCTCTGCCTCTACAGCCGTGCAGAGGGAAAGATTCACCACCAAGCTTGCCACAGCTGATTAAACTAGAAGGCTGTCCATCCTCAAGCTGGCCAACAACCACGGTGTGGCCCACAGGGAGAGCTGGGCTAAACCAATCATTCTTGCTCTCCAAAATGTGAGTGGAAAAATACAAAGAAGATGAAGCAGTTAGCAGAGGGAAGTGAAGCTGAGAGAATACAAAAAGCAAAGCTATTAAGTAACTTCATGACCATGAAGAATCACAGCAACCTACATTTAGGAGGAAGCCAAAAGTATGACTAAAAAGAAACTACAAAAAGAGATCTACAAAGCAGAGAAGAATAACTGTTAGTTATCTCAAGAAGTAGATATAGAGAGATACAGCAGGTGAAGAATAACTGAATAGAGCTACAGAGAAGTCTGTTTCTAAGTGAAAAAGTTATATATTCTCCAACTTCTTTTGCACCTCTATATGGCAACATGACCAAGTTTTGGTCAATGAGATCATCAGAAAGTCTGACGTCTTCCAGAGGGAGGTACACCCTTCCACACTGTCTCCATCCTGCAGCCTGGAATGCAGAAGTGATGGCAGGTGCTCTGGCAGCACTCTGAACTAGGAGTTTAAAGTCCACACACTGAGTAGCAGCATCATAGGGCCCTAACAACTTCCCAACTTACCTGAGAAAAAAGACAGGTATCTACCTTGTCGAAGCCACTCCTTTCCAAACAATTCCAATCCTAACGGATAAGTTGTTGAGACCACGTAATCTCAACAAGAAGAATAATCCCTAAAGACAGTTAAATGGAAGTGTGATGCATTCCACTTTACACTAGTATTTTCTTCAGTGTAGAGGTGGGGAAACCACAGTTAGCACATGACAGAACTAGGATTTGGGAACCCAAATCTTTTGGACTTGGGCGCCCACACTCTTAATCATCAAAAACAAATGAATGCAAATGAAGTCAAAGAGAGAAAATCAAGTTCACAAGTATTTGATGGTTCAGATACTGACCACCAAAGCCAATTTTAAAAAGCTGAATGCAGTACCACTTCTCAACCACAAACAACACTTCTGACATATCTAGACATAAAGACCTTCTAGCCTATCTAGACATAAAGCCTTCTCCCAATACAAGTATTCTCCTCTCAGTACCTGCAGAAAAGGTGCATGGCCACCAGAAACTGAATACAGGCACCACCAGCCTCTTGTCCATGGCAGAACCCTGCCAAATTCTAAGGAGTAGAAAAATTTTAAGGAGTGGAATGGACTTCTAAGAGCACAGAGAATTACTGAGGAGACCTTCAGTGTATATTTTTTTTAAGGTGGTAAAGAACTCTTTCTCATTAAATGTAAGCAAAAGAATGGTCTGTATACAGTGACAAAGGGAAGAGCTCAGTCTTAGTGTCTCAATCCCCAGGCGATGGCTAGACCTGGGATATTTCACTGCTGTAAGCATGGTAACATGGTCAATCTTTTGAAAGCCTTGGGATTTTAGATGACCAAGCTGAAGGCAGTGCACGTGGCATTAATCCTCCTCAATAAGTAAATACACATTAGTACTGAGCGCCTACTCTGTGTCTAGCAGTGTCATCTGTGCAGCAGACTAAAGCAGTGCACAGAGCCCCTGATCTCATGGGGTCTACACTCTAGTGGCTATGCCAGCATAACCAAGTTAGTTAGGGGGCACCTGAGTGGTGCAGCTGGTTGAGCATTCGGTTATGGCTCAGGTTGTGATCCCAGAGTTGTGGGATCGAGCCCCACGTCAGCCTCTGCACTCAGCCCGGAGTCTGCTTGAGACTCTCTCCCTCTACCCCACCTGCCACTTGCGCACACTCTAAAATAAACCTTAACAAAGTTAGAGGGTAAGCACTACAAAGAAAGGTCAGAGTAGAATGTGCAAGGGAGAGTAGATGTGAGACGTTACTATTTTTCAGAACAGATGTGGTAATTCTAATTTTATGGATAATATAAGGGAGGACAGAAAAGCTTTCAACAACTTCTTTATCCATTCATCTGTTGATGGATATCTGGGCTCTTTCCATAGTTTGGCTATTGTGGACATTGCTGCTATAAACATTCAGGTGCATGTGCCCCTTCGGATCACTACATTTGTATCTTTGGGGTAAATACCCAGTAGTGCAATTGCTGGGTCGTAGGGTAGCTCTATTTTCAACTTTTTGAGGAACCTCCATACTGTTTCCCAGAGTGGCTGCACCAGCTTGCATTCCCACCAACAGTGTAGGAGGTGGAATGTTTCTTAAGAGGATCTTGAGTTAATGTGCTGGGTGACCGTGTTTGCAGTGAGAAGGCATAGTCCTAGAATGCGGAGAGAAGTAGGAAGAGACACCAGGAGAATGAAACTAGGCCTGGATCCACGGTGTCCTTAGAAGCTGATGGCAGAACTCATCTCCTGGGGCCTCCTGGGTCTGGGGCCCCTGAGTGCAGATGTGTAGAGGAATTTGTGTGCCTGGAGCATAGTAGACACTCAATTTAAAAGTAAGCAAACACAAATTCGGAGTTTATGAGGTTTCCTTCTAGAACTCTTTTAATCCTCTTACCCATATTGCTGTTCAGCCAGGCAATTTCCATCTATGCAAAAACAGAAGAGGGTTTAGTCTACGTTATATTAAGTTTTAATGGTCCATTATCACAACATTTTAATATTCATTATTAACATATTAGGATATTTTGTGACACGCATTCAGGTGGCAATGCATTGCCCAACTACATACCTAGGATACTGTTAGAGTCATAAGGAAAATTGTATTTTAAATATGTGGGTTTATCCTCCATTTTTTCTCTCCCATTCTTTTTTGGATGTAATTGGATATAACCTTTTAGCACTGCCCTTCTGCTCTCAGCGATTCTGTTTTTGAACTTATTTTAAGCCTCTACCTTGAACATAACATGATGCTTATATTGTCAAATGTATATTTCAAGTCCTCAAAATATGCAAGCGGTCAAGCCCTTTTACTAAATCAACACCTCCATAGTTACTTATGAAAATGACCGTACTGCCCAGAAACACTGGTTATAGGAGGACGTGGTCTAACCATTTAAAGGGTCAAAAAGCAGGGCACCCGGATGGCTCAGTTGGTTAAGTGTCTGCCTTTGGCTCAGGTCAGGATCTCAGGGACCTGGGATTCTGGGATCAAGCCCCCACGTCAGGCTCCCTGCTCAGCAAGGAGTCTGTTTTTCCCTCTCCTTCTGCTGCTCCCCCTGCTTGTGTGCTCTTGCTGTCAAATGAATAAAATCTTAAAAAAAAAAATAAAGAGTCAAAAAGCTTACTGGTTTATGAATTAGACTGTCTGGACTTTGTTTTTCTGACTGTAGAAAGGGAAGAAAGCTAAGTATGACCTCTGAGTTTAGACAGACCTGTGTTCAAGTAATTCAGGGCATGACCCCAGAAAACTTACATGCTCTGAGCGTTAGTAACCGGTCCTCAGATGTGAGAAAAGACTGCTAACCTTATTGGACCAAGTAAACAAGCATCAGGTGCTGGCAAAGAAGGGACATTCCCTCAAACTCACTGAAGCCCAGGCCAAACAGTCCACATCTGCTGCTGGACAGTGTCCCTGACAGGTCCCCCAGCCACCACCACCCCCACCCCGACCCGGCTCTGAATAATCGAGTCTCCATGCTGCTGCAGAGAGAGCAAGATTTCAGCATGCAACTCAGGTCCAACTGCTTCCTGCTTAGAACCAGTTATTAAGCATAATCTTAAATGAAACCCAACTCCCTAGGATAACCTCCTGCCCCACAGGATCCTGTCCAGTTTCCCTCTGGAATCTGGCTTCAAGACCAGTTTCTTTGGGCCACTCTTCAGCACTGGATAGCCACCAAATTCATGACCTCTATGAACAGACATACTGCTTTCTTACATTTGAAGACAAATGACCCCAATCAAGGTGCTTGGGGGGAACTTCTTGGAATTTTCTGTGAAGTCCCAGGGCTGCCTGTGCCCAACTCAGGTGGCTAGAATCCACCTACTTTTGATCCCCAGGAACTGCACCTGGTTCCCTTTTTTCCCCAAGGGACACTACTTTTTGTCTTGTAGGTTTTATCCCCATCCCTAAAGTCTGACTGCCAGGTAGCACAAGCCCTCTCTCCTTGCTGCCCACCTTCCCCAAAATGTGCATGCTGGCCCTTCCTACTGCATGGTTTCTACTGCTAATTAATAAGAGACAGGCAGATACAGGGCAGTTGACGAAAATGAATAAACAGATAAATACATACATACATAAATCCATTCATCCAGCCAGTCAGCCAGTCAGCCACCCTTGTAAGTGAGGTCTGCATACTCCTTGCCCTTGTTTCTGATTGTGTGAATAAGCAAGCCTCTTAAACTCCCATCCTCTGCCTCTGGGAGGGTCGGTCTCCCCCAAACCCCATTCTTCACTCTCTGGCCAGACAACGGAATCGCAACCCACAAATAGGGTGGGCTACAGCCTCTTGCAAGCCACTCCCTTCAGCTCAGTTATTATCATTTCTGAGGGCAGAACTCTTAATCAAGGGTTCCTTCAAGATCGTTAATAAAGGCAAATGAAACCATATCACTGAAATTGTATGGAGCCATACACAATTTAAAACCGTGGCCCTGATTATCTTAAAGTGAGACTTTCTTAAAATTAAGAGACTACTATGTGCTGGATGTTTTGCAAGGTCCTCACAACTGAGCAACAGGGGCATTTTTTTGGACTGTCAGATGAAACCCCAAGGAGTTACCAGCACGTGGCAGCAAAGGGACAGAACTTCCATTTCCACCTAGGTCTAATTCTAAACTAGTGATTTTCAAACTACATCCCAGGCAGGGTTCCAAAGACACAGCTGGATACTTAAGAAATGTTTTTTATAAAGAGAATTGAATTTTTATTAGAGACTGAAATGAAGAAAAGCATACTCCAATGCACTGTATGTGAACTTTTAACACACTGGAGACCACCCACGCACACACACACACACACCCCCCCGCACCCCTGTGTACTGCCAGAGTAAGGAGTTAGTTTTTGTAGGGGGGAGGGTCAAACCTGTATTCTGCCTTCTGACAGATGATTAAGAATGAAGCTACTTTAGGGCGCCTGGGTGGCTCAGTGGGTTAAAGCCTCTGCTTTCGGCTCAGGTCATGATCTCAGGGTCCTGGGATCGAGGCCCGCATCGGGCTCCCTGCTCAGCGGGGAGCCTGCATCCCCCTCTCTCTCTCTGCCTGCCTCTCTGCCTCATTGTGATCTCTCTCCCTCTGTGAAATAAATAAATAAAATCTTTTAAAAAAAAAAATGAAGCGGGCGCCTGGGTGGCTCAGTGGGTTAAAGCCGCTGCCTTCAGCTCAGGTCATGATCCCAGGGTCCTGGGATCGAGGCCCACATTGGGCTCTCTGCTCAGCAGGGAGCCTGCTTCCCCCTCTCTCTCTCTGCCTGCCTCTCTGCCTACTTGTGATCTCTCTGTCAATTGAATAAATAAAAAATCTTAAATAAAAAAAAAAATGAAGCTACTTTAAAATCTGTAAACTTAGCAACTGTGATTCCATTACAATCCAATTGTCCCTTAATGTCACAAAAAAGGAACACAGAACCAAATGAACCTGAAAGATAATCCCTCGGTTCTCATCTATCTAAATGGATTGAAGTTAAAAATCATCTAAATCTAAGTTCAGTTTGCGTTTATCAAAACAGCTTCATTGTCCTCACTGATCTAGAACACACTACAAAGAAAGAGGAATCATAAGTTTGTAAAAACCATGTATACTAAAATAGAATTTGTTTAGATATTGGAGTTCTGCATACGATGGTTTGGAAAGAAAGAATTTGTTTAAATGAAAAGAAACATTTAAAATCCTCTCCTACACCACAGTGGTTTTTAAATACCTCATGGCAAGCAGAGAGATGGTCTCACATTAGGACCAACTGATAAGGAGGGGAAAAACTGAAAGAAGTCTTGCATCTACTTTGCCTTCTCACTCAATCCATGAACCCCTTCTAAAATGTCCTTAACAGGTTGGACAAGCAGTCTCTGCTTTGTCATTGCCTAGTCACAGCCAATGGCTAAACCTTCTAAGAAGTTTCCTTACCCTGAACCAATACCTGCCTTCCTTTAATTCTGACCCTATTACAGTCTGCCTCTGAAGATTCATAGGATATGGTTTACATCCTTCAAATGACTGAAGGCACTGACCCTGTGGTCTCCCCTTAAAGGTATCCTACAAGTACAAAAACCAAAATTCTGATGCCAATGATAAGAAATCACGAACTACCTCCCTTCAATCTTACTTTATGAGCCTAGAGATAGGCAAACGATCATCCACGGGCCAAATCTGGCCCACTGCCTCATTTCGTAAATAACGTTTTACTGGACTACAGCCACATCCACCTATTTATGTATTCTGCTTTAGTGCCACAATGGCAGAATTGTGTAGTTAAGAGACAGACAAAGCCTAAAATATTTACTAGCTGGCCCTTTACAGAAAAGGTTTGTCCACCTGTTCTAGCCCATCAACTGCAGTTTTCCCTCACAAGCAAAAAATTGTATCCATGTTTCAGGCTACAGTTCAGTAGATATAGGGTTATCCTTGTCTTATCTACAGTGCCCAAGGGCCTACCAAACATTAAGCTCTCAATAAGTACTGGAGTAAGGAGCGGTTAGATAAGAAAGGAGAGGAGGGAGGAAAGATGTATAGGCTTTTTCTTCTCCCAAAACTAATTTGACATTTATCCTTCGTGGAATATTTTAAAAACTAACAGATCCCTTTTCTTGTTGTAGTTCAGTATTTGAGCACAGGGTTCTACATCTGAATTAAAATCCAGAATGTAAAGTCAGTGTTCCATTTCAAGCAAATAAACACAGATTAAAATGTTGTTTTATGGAAGTCATTAATTTTGAACACCCAGGAAAAGGCTACCCACACCCACTCTTAGAAAATTCATTTGTTGCTGCTGTTTTAATATCACTCACCGCAATAATATAAAGCAACTGGGATAAGTAATCTTTACCTCCAACATGAACTCAGCGCTCTGGATTTGGGAAATGGAAGAGAATTGCTTTAAAAAAGAGGAGTGAATCAAGCCATCAATGAGCTTGTTAGATCTTGATTCACCTCCATCATTTCTTCCTAATCATACATTTTTATGTTGGTTTTCAAGACTTCTGTATGAAGAATTAAAATATGCATCACTTCCTACACAGCTCTCTATAATTTTGACTTTTTAAGCAACTCGTTTCATTATACTTGTGTTCTCCTATGTAACAAAGAATCTGATTTTGAGAGTTTTAAAATTAGCAACTGAAGATCTATTCTTGTCATGGAATCAAAAGAGAAAAATGTTACTCAGTCTGTTTTATGCAACTATTTAAAAGGCTATAAGCTCATGTAATTATGATAAAACTATGAGCACTGAGAAGACAAGGAATGGAAAATATTCATCTGTGGGGTATTTCCAAGGATAACCAATGCAGTTCGATGTTCTCCTCAAATCAAGATGTATTTGGGAACACTGAATCATCACTCACACAGGACATGACTGCCTAAACACTCAATGGCAGTCTGCATCCACAGAAATAGAGTTCAGGCTCAAGAAGTAATCATGCCCATAGCCCAAGGTCAGGTCTGTAGGAGCCCTGAAAAAGTCAGGCAATGCAAAGGAGACCCAGGAAGGATCAAATAATCCTATCTAAATGACCCAGTCTTTAAAAAAATGCAACTTAAATCTCCCCATGACTTGTTGGGTTTTCATGTTACGCTAAGAAATTTTACTGATGAACTGTAGGATGTACAATATCTATATAAAATAGAACAGAAATTCAACAGTTCCAAGAGGCTTCCTACACCTAGCACAGGGACTTGAACCAAGAACTAGCTGCAGGCAAGAAAAATTCCAAATGAAAAAGAACTGCAATAGTATCCAATACATCAGCCCAGTACTCTGTCCTCTCCAACTTGCTGCCTCTCAGGAAACATTTCTGAGGAAGGAGGCTAAAAAAAGTGGGCCAAGCAAGCACATACTAGGGAGACAAGTTCTCAAAAGCAGAAACTTGACTTTCAAACTGTTTGAAATTCTCAACTTTTGTTGGAACAAGTCTAGAGAAGGACCTCAGAAAACGTACCTGTTAAGTTTAAAGGGAGTCATCTCACATAGCCAAAAAACTCAGGTTGCAGCTCCAAGCAGAGCTGGTCTACAGACAGGTGCAGGCCACCGTGGGCCACACCAGGACCTTTCACCCCTGGAAATCAGAAATAGCGGCCACTTAGAGCACTAACTAAGCAGCTGCCGTATCTTTAAGCCAGTTACTCGGCGCTGTGTTTATCAGATGGAGGTAGGAAGATTTTTGAAAAGCTGACATTGGGAAATGAATGGAATTGGAATAGAATTTTTTTCAGTGACAGGAGTACCCGAAGTCCTTGTTTTATATAGAAAGTCTCAGTCCAGGGGCGCCCGGGTGGCTCAGCTTGTTAAGCGTCTGCCTTCGGCTTGGGTCATGATCTTGCGCTCCCTGATCAGCAGGGAGTCCGCTTCTCCCTCTCCCACTCCCACTCCCCCTGCTTGTGCTCTCTGTCAAATAAACAAAATCTTTAATAAAAAAAGAAATCATACAAAAAACAAAAACAAAAAAAGTTCCAGTCCAATAATAGCAGAAGAGTAGTTCAATAATAGCACTTTGTGCTTTGCACACTAGGCTCCTTTAAATGCTTTCTACATTTTAACTCTGATGGAGGTACTATTATTATGCCTATTTGGCATACGAGGAATGTGGGGCACAGCAGGTGACAATCAGAGAATGCAAAAGCAGGCAGTGTGGACCTCAAGGTCTAGGTCCTTTACCATTCTCTGCGCAGCCTCTCGGCCCAACCACCAACTTCACAGCCATCTCGCGTACCTGTGCCAGGCTCTGGAAACAATGAGGCCCACAACCCAGCCAGGCACTGGGACACACCATGCTTGGCCCCGAAACAGATCCAGGAACCAAGGCCGGAGGTGGGGCGAGGTGAGGGGAGGTGGGCCCATTAGCACCTCGGAGCCAACACAATGGATACCTTAGCCAGCGGAGCAGGAGCTGGATTTCAGCCACACTGATCCCCCAGGCCAAGCACCCCTGCAGCGTTCAGTATATGTCTAATATCTAAGGCAGCCCCAAGAGCAGCCCTGGAAGGAGGCTCAATTCAGTTTTGGTAGTCAAAGGCTGGAAGAAGACAGCTTAAATGAGACCAAGAGGGAAAGGGGGAACTTGCCAACCAAAAACTATTTCCACAATCCTAGCTCTGATCATTTTAAATAGGTAGAAGTTGGCGGGAGGGGGGCGGGGGGGGAGGGGAGACAGGATCGTACAGGACATTTCAGCTTTACGAACACATCCAGATTACTACACAATAGTTCCAGACACAGCATGCCAGACTACCTCCCAGGCTGCCCTAGCAAAACGGCCCCAAGCAGTTTTTCTGCCTTTGGAAAAACTGGCCCCACAAGCTGCCTAAGACCAGCTTTCAGTCCAGTTGAAAGACCTCAGCCTGGGCCAGCTTCAGCAGTTTCTGGACTCAGCACTGTAAACCACCAGTTCACTGCCCTGGGAGTCTGGTGCCAGCAGGGACCCCGACCCTGGGAGCTCCCCAAGCAGATGTGGCTCGTGACAGGGCAGCCAAGTCCCCCAAGAGTCCAGTCTCCTCCCTCTCCAGTGACCTGAACGCCCTTGGAAGATCAACTCCTCTTAGCAGAAAAGTATAAGCAGAAGGTATTGAGAATTGAGCTGTGGGTTTATTTATCTGAACTAGGACCCTCCTCCAGAGCACGACTAGCTTGGACTTAACCTTCTCCCAACCACCTAACCAAAGAATTGCTAGATCAAATTCTTTTTGGGAAAGCACCTACCTGATTCCATCTTTTGCATTACAGTTACCCTGACCCCACACTGCTCTGTGCTTCCTCTCCAACCAGCCAGCCTCACGCGAGTCCCCCTCCCCAGCCTTTCCAGAGAGCCCTCTGGCATGGTGTTATTTCCCTAAGCAAGTTAATTAACCTTTCTAAGTCTCAGTTTTTACATCTGAAAAATGGAGCCCATACTACTATCTACCTCATAGGGCCCTTAGAAAGCACCTGCCAACCTTGAGGGCATTATGCTAAGTAAAGCAAGTCAGAGAAAAACTATGATAGGACCTCAAGGCAAAAACAAGCTCACAGACAGAACAGACCAGTAGTTGCCTGAGGCAGAGTTTGGAGGGTGGCAAAATGGGTAAAATGAGTCAAAAGCTACAAACTTTTAGTGATAAAATTAAAAAGTCCTAGGGATGAATGCACAGCATGCTGACTTTAGTGAATGATACGGTATTGCATATTTGACAGATCTACAAAGTTACCACAAGAAAACAAATGCATAACTATGTATGGTGAAGGATATTAACTCAATTTATTGTGGTGTTCATTTTGCAACCTATACAAATATCAAATCACTGTGGTGTACACCTCAATTATATCTCAACTTAAATACCTTCATTGTTGATATTGGCGGGTATTTTCTGCTCTGATGATGAGCAAAAGGAAGCACCAGGGAGGGTGTTTGGCACGTTCGGGAGAACCTGTATTATTCAGTGAATCCTCACCAAACCCAAGGGGGAATGACTCTTATTATCCCACACTTCACAGAGGACTAAAGCACTGAGCAGTCACTTGCCAAAGATACAGTGAAGGTGAAGCGGGGCAGCTTAACCCGGCAGTTGAAGCAGTAGGTGAACCATGAACCCCCTCCACGCCCACAAGTGCTTTGTGAAACATCCCCTCTACCGTGTGGCCTACCTCAATTCCCTTGAGCTCCTTGAGGCTCTCCAGACCACTCCCACTCCTCTCAAGACTCAGGGCAAGGAGCGGCGTCTGAGTGGCTCAAGGATATGACCCTTGGTTTTGGCTCAGGCCATGATCTCGGGGTCTGGAGATGGAGCCCCATGTCAGGCTCCACGCTCAGCCAGGAGTCTGCTTCTTTCCCTCTTCCTCTGGACCCTCGCCCCACACTTCTGTTCCTTTTCTCTAAAATAAATCTTAAGGTGTGGGGGGGAGACTAAGGACAAGGAGTTCTAGTATCTAGCACTATCTACCTCTCCTTGTCAAGGACACTGACTGACCTTCACCCCACTGGCTGAGGTTATCGGAACGTGGCTCAGCCTCTTGCTTGGAGCCCTGCCATGGTCCTAGCAGCTTTGCCATCCATGAGCATGCTCCATCCAATGCCCTGGCTGTATTTCTTCTTCTCCTAACCTCCCACCTTTTCCATTGCCAACCGTAGCCACACTAGAGCTTCCCCTCAGAGAACAGCTCCACCTCTGTGCTCTTAAGTTCATGTACCCTTTTGTCTGACCACACTGAACTCTCCTTCCCTCCAGTTTTCTGAACACTCCCAATGACACCTATCACTCAGCCTCATCAAGGCCACCAGTCCCTTGTGAATCCTTTACCTTCTGTTTGCCCTTCCTTCCAATAACTCAGCTCATGGTCTATCACTTCAATCGTGGTCTGGCCATTTTCCTAAACGTCTGGAAGAAAAAACAATTTCACAACCCCACCAGATTCAGGTCATTGTTCAGTCACGGCTTCTGAACTTAACAGCGCACAGCAACCAACACTTCCGGTTCCCTGGTCATCACTCGCCCTTGCTCTTTACCTTCAAGCCCACTCAGCTCAAGCCCATACCCCACCACATTTCAGTCACCATCGGCCAAGGGACATCCTATTTTACTTCACCAGCATTTAACAGTCTCAAGTTCAGTTCCAAGTAGAGGAAAGGTGCCTCTCACCCTTCCCAGCCCCTCCAGCTCTGGCTCTGTCCTCTTCCCCTTCATGGTGCAATTCCTTGACAGACTTCACTGCAGCAGCATCAACACCTCACCTCCCACTAGGCCTGAGCAGACCCTGGCCCAGGTTACCACAGACTCGAATCCAATGGCCACTTTTCCGTTCTTATTTTCATGATCTCCAGGCAACATTTAACACAACTGGCCACTTCCTTGTTCTGGAAAGGATCTCCCTTCTTAGCCTTCTTGATTCCACACTCCCCGGTGTTTTTCCCCAACCTTTCACTTCTCTCTCAGCCTCTGTTTCTGGCTCCTTTCCTTTCTTCCAATCCCACAATAACTGCTTGCCTACTATGTGTCAGGATTAACCGAGGCACTGGGCTTCCTGGAGATTCTTCTGTTCCCACTCTGCATGATGCTCTCTGGAGGCGGGCTCATTCAGGACTTCAGGTATCATCTAAGTGAAGACTGGGAGGGCAGACATTAGCCTGACCAGAGTTCAAGTTCTAGCTTCCCTGCACCACAGCGAGGACACTCCATTTCTCTAGACCATAGTTTTCTAATCTCTAAGATAACAGTAATGAAGAATACATGAAGAACACTTGACACTGTGGCTCCCACATGATAATGTAATACAGTTCATGGCAAAGAACAATAAACGTGACCTATTGTTTTTTACTTCATCTCCAGGAGTCCTCTCTGAGTTCCCACCAATCTACATGAAACCTCAACTCGGATTTTGCACAAGCAGCAAAAACTCAGTAATGCCAAGATTAAATTCCTCATTTTCCTCTATCATGCCACTCCTTCAAGGTTACCTACCTTAGTACATGACCCCACTAGCCACACCAAAATCTATGATGGTTTTAAAAGATGCCCACAAACTCTTCGACTTTCTCCAACCAAGAGGTAGTGTACATCTCCTGCCTGGGACCCTGAGGTCACCTGCAGGACTGCCTTGATGAACAAGATGCAGTCCAAGTGGTGCCGCATGGCTGCTGAAGCTAGGTCAGAAGAGACTGGCAGCTTCTGCCAGTTTCCTCTGGTACATTCACAGTGATCCTTCAGCCTGAATGTGAGAAGTACAATCACTCCGATGCAGCATGGAGAGAGAGCGCATGCAGAGAGATGCCCCAGGAGTCCACACTCTTCAAGCCCCCAGCTATTTGGGTGTTACCAAGCCCAAATGCAAGACAAGGGTATGAGGAAGACTTGAGATGACCCCAATCACCATTTGACTGTAGCTTCCTTCATAAGGGATCCTGAGCAAGACCGGTCTAGCTGCCCCTAATTTACCTCCAGATTCATGAGTCAGTGAGTTATTGTGCACAGCCACACTTTGAAGATGATTTGTTAATGCAACAGAGAACCAGAATAATGCTCGAGCCAGAAATCTAAGGATTCCCTAAAATCATTGTTCTTGCCTTCTACATCCAACTACGGAATTGCAGCAATTCTTCAAAGCATCTACTTTTGTGGATCCGTCCTGCTCCTGACTGGTGGTAAATACCATCATTTCATTCCTGAACCAGGAAAACCTCTTCCTAACTGGCCTTCTTGCTCCAGGCTGGCCTCCCTTTCCCATCCCTCACAGTGCAGCCAGATCTGCCCAGGTCAGTCCAGGCAAACTTCGAAGGTTCCCATGATGGGACCCTAGCTGGGCTCTGCAGCTCCAAGTGTATCCACTGCTCCTGACTCTGCTCCAGCCACACCGAGTCCTGGGAGGACACAGTCCTTGAAGTGTGGGATTCCTTACTCCTGAGTCCCTGCACAAGCTGTTCCTTCTGCCTGGCTCTGCCTGTCACTGGGCCAATTCAACTTCAACACCACAGATTAAATAGGACTCCTCTTGGAAGCTCTATAGGGCCCTCACGTCTAAGTTAAGCTTCCTCTCAGACACTCCCTCAGTCACCTTTATTTCCCTCGAAATGGAATATGCCACTCCAAAATGTAATTGCCTATTTTTCATCTTTAAGAGTTTAAGTTCCCTGACAATAGGCCAATGGCTCACTCACTTGTATATCCCTAGTGCCAGGACCACATCAGAACCTAAAAGGGTCATAAGAATTAGAGTTGTTTCCGTGAATGACTGATAAGTGATGGAGTTGCCTTGATATAATTTAAGAAATAAAATAAGAATGAAAGATAGCTAGCTCTTCCGGAAAGGATATAAAAGAACTAAAAATTTTTAAGTGAAATAAACACTTGAGATTACCTAATTAATCCCATCTTTTTATAGATGAAGAAACAAGTTAATGAGATTGACGGGCTTGCCCAAATGTCCATACCTGGTTGGTGGCAAAGCCAGGAACAAAAATCAGGTCAATGAACTCCCATGGTACCACTGCAGCACGTCAGAATTTGAATGAACCACACTGAATAGTGCAGGAATTTCAGAATATGGCCAGTAACCTCGAAATTAGGAATCTGCCTTATAATCCTCTTGTATTATATTATTCTCATGCCTGAACATATGGAGTAGCTTTGGGCAATTTTAAATTTCTTTGGAGTGCACACCCATCAGAATGGGTACAGAGAAGGACTGACAATACAAGTAGTATTGGTGAGAATACGAAATAACTACAACTCTTACACTGGGAGAAGTCCAATTGGTTGGTACAGCTACTTCAGAAAAATGTTTGCCAGTACATAGTAAATCTGAACATACATGTACCCAACGAGCCTGAAATTTCATTCTGGCCAACAGAAGTTAATATTTCCACCAAAAATATGTGCTAGAAAGTTTGTAGCAGATTCCAAATATCCTCAAAGTGAAAACAGTCTAAATGCCCAACAACAGAATGGATGGACTAATAAGGATACATTCATAATTACGTTGCAACAAAAAAGAACAAATTACTCATTCGTACAACATGGATGAATTACACAGGCATACTGAGTGAAAGAAATCCTGAGCATATTTGTGATTCCATTTATGTGACATTCATAATCAGGCAAAACTAATCTAGGTCAGTACTGCCTGGGAAGGGACACAAGAGAGCCTTCTGGAGTGTTGGAAAGGTTTTACATCTCCATTTTGGGGGTGATAACACAATACAGGTACATATAAATTTAGCTGTACTTTTAAGACTTGAAGTTCAACTTCAAGTGCACAATTAAAATTGAGTGAGCAATTAGAAAAAGAGACAGGTGCACATTAGCTTTATAGAGACTTATGTTCAATGTAATACAATATAATCTCATTCAACCCTCAAAAGAACCATTAAGTTTTATAAATATTATTTATTAGTCATGGTTGGGTTCAAAAAAATCTCTGAATCAGAACAGGAAGAAAGAGGGAATAAAAAGTGATAGTTTAAAAAAAAAAAAAATCAACATTCTTTTTGGGATTTTTCTTTTTGTAGAACAGACCAAAAAAAGTGTTTTATCCAGTCAAGGACAACTTTAATGTCCAGCTCTTAAAAGGTACATGAAAGGATGTGTTCCTACACGATGTTTAGTTAACTCCACAAAGATTGTACACTGCCAGTTCTGAAGAGGAAAAAAATCCCTAAGGTGTCACTGACGCAGGGCAGGAGACAGGGAAATTAAGGACACAGAGAGACTCACTTTGTCTACACTTCTATTGATACCATTGAGTCATATGGACTCATACCAATCAGTATGGAAAAATCTAATTGATTTTTAAGTACAGCTTATTATTGTTTTATTAGTGCTAATCATCACAGAGGCAACCTCTGATGCTGTCTGAATTTTGCACATGAGAAAATTATGATTCAAAGTGATCTTAGACCAGGTTCCCAGGATTTGGCATTTTAGAAATAAGTACATTCTAAATATATATATACACACATTCATCCAAACAAACTTGAGGACTAATACAACTAGGTCATGTTTTTATTCTGCTAGGTAAAGACATTCTGAGAGACACACTACCATTCACCATCATTTCAGAGGAGACCATATATTCTAAGAGCTACAAAAAGTTGAAGCAACATTTCAAGTTTAAGTCTCTAAATTTACAATTACTTTACAACACTTTCCTGATTTTTCCATTTTACTATGGACAGGTATTTGGAAAGCTAGATCACACAGGTAATTGGTGGACTATCTGGGAATCAAATATAGAACTTCGAAGTTCTTTTTCTTCTGTCACAATAATAGGTACAGATTAAAATCATGGACATGTCACCCTTGTGACAACCAAGGCAATTGTGAGGATTCCGTTCTTCCTGACCCTCGGTTTCTTCAACCGCAAGACAGGAATAACTACTCCAATACCACTCGGGATTGGCGAAAGGGCTAAAGGAACAGTAGAATCCCATATTAAGCACTTCCTGCAGAACCAGAGAACAAATTCTCAAGTGTTAATCATCATCATCACAAACTATTATGAACTTTGACTTAAACTCTGGCTGATTCTGTGGAGGCACTGTTTAAGCACATTACTAATATTAATTTATTTATTCAGTATCAAAAGCTTTAAAATACAGGTACCTTTTGACCCTACAATTCTACTTCTAGAATTTGATCATAAAGCAGAAACACCCCAGATGATTAGAAACACTACATGTACTAATCCCTCTTTTAGAGATTCACCATGTAATCGGCATATTAAAGGCTGTACAATACAAACTTGTTTTACTTTGACCCAGTTTTTAAAATTACTTGGCACTGGAATCACTTTTTGTTTTTGTTTTTGTTTTTTAAAGATTTTATTTATTTATTTAACACAGAGCAAGAGAGAGATCACAAGTAGGCAGAGAGGCAGGCAGAGAGAGAGGAGGAAGCAGGCTCCCCGCTGAGCAGGGAGCCCGATGCGGGCCTCGATCCCAGGACGCTGAGATCATGACCTGAGCCGAAAGCAGAGGCTTTAACCCACTGAGCCACCCAGGCGCCCTGGAATCACTTTTTGTAATAAGACTCATTTAAGTACCATAAAACTACCACTCCCTACAATACACTAGCATAAAATACCCAGAATTTATACAGAATATTCATTTTAGTGTTATTTATAACAGCCAAAATTGGATAGGAAATATTCGATGGAAAGGTGATTAAGAAAATTATGGTTTGTCAGTACATAATGCAGGAAACTAATGAAGAGAAACTTAAATTTTAAGTACTCATAGAAGTAAAAGAGCAGGTTACGAAACTATCTTCATCACAATGCAGGATTGAAAATGTTAACTGGGTTCTTTCTGGGTTACACAATTTTCCCCCCATTGTGCTTTCCAAATTTCCTTTTACTTTAATAATATGTTACCAAAATAATCTGTCCTTTCGCAGGCAAGAATAGGTATATACATGTGTAGATGTTAATAGGATTACAAAATGACTGTCATCAACTCAGACAGGAATCACAATACTGAAGTGCAAATAAAATTTCTAGGATTCACTGTGTAGTACTAACAAGTAAACATATACAAAGCATGCCTCAAAACCAACACCTATTCTCTGAGCTGCTCACAAAATCCAAATAAGATCTACATATAAAAGCGTAAATGGTAATATCCAAACCAGAAACAAAAAAACAAGTATCTATACGAACAACATTTATTGTTCTCAAAAACAGAAAATTTTCAAGAAGGGTGGCAGGTTACAATTTCTGTAAAATTATATTTAGCCTATTGTTAGTATATTCTTTATACATACATGCATATGTAAAAATGCAAAAACCGTGCATGAGAATGACACCCACTAACTCCAGTACAGAGAAGGGGAAGCAGCAGGCTCTAGCTCTAGTTTTGAAGGTTTTTTTTAAAGTAGTTTTGAGCTAAAAATGGTAAGATGCTAACACCTGTTCATCAGAGAGGTAGATAGGTACACAGAAGTAGGTTTTATTATTTTCTGTACTCTTCTAGATACGTATTAAAAGTAAAACTTTGAAAGAGCTGTATTTTGTTGTAGCTCCTGACTCCATGATTAGGAACCGGTACAGTCCTTCTGCGCCTCAGTCAGTGGCCCTGGGAGGACTCTAGATAGTCACCCATTTCCCCACGAGTGAGGCCAGGGAAGCAGCTACCCTGGTGAAAAAACACCCAAGAATCCCTCTTGGGGAGAAAGGGACACAATTACGCGAGATAAGTCCTCAACCCTGAGGAGCAGTCCAGAGGTCAGACCAGTGCCCAGCAAATCTAGGTACAAAGGGACCTGATAAATGAGACTGGCCTGCAAATCCAGCTTTTCAAATGGTTCCTCTCAAAACCATGCAGGTATGCTTAGCTATGAGACTATGTTTGGCTAAAAAGTAGAGGACCCACATTTATGCAAAAAGAGTGGAGGAAAGTAGTTATACAAATGAAAGCAAAAATCCCTGAGTCAGCAGCTCACCTGAAGGCACAAACCCCCGCAGCTGCCCCCCGCAGGAACAGGAGTCCCTACACTCCTGGGAGGGCTTCTTCCAGAAGCCACAGGACAGCAATCAAGTGACCCCTCAATTCCCAGTATTGTGTCTGTGATTTATGCTGCCCCTTTCACGTCCTCTCTGCTATTATCAGGTAGGCACCACCACACGCTTCTGGGCATGGGCTTGGAATCCACCAAGCTAGGCTCCCCCTCTAGCCCTGACACTCCACCTCACTGAACCTCAAGTTCCCTCTTTTCTAAGGCCACGCTTTTTAAGTTGGTAGTCTCTGGTCAACAGGACCGACGGGAGGATGAAGTTGGGTGACAGGAGTAAGACACTTTGCACCATACTTGGTACACAGTCCCCTCTGATTCTGGTGATCAAAATGGTCAGGGACCCTGCCCTGATGAAGGGAACAGACTCCAGCAATAGCCATCACCCTGGTGCCATTCAAGGGCTATCCACGTCTTCACTTCAGCACTAGAAGTCAGAAATGGCTACATAATTTGTGAGGCCCAGGGCAAAATGAAAATGTTTGCAAAGCATCGAAGATTAAGAGGATGGTGAAGCCTAGAGCATTAAACCAAGTGTGGGGCCCTTCGAAGCCTACTCCCCACGGCCACAAGCCCCTGAAGGCAGCCCTGCCGGAAGTAAATGTGCTCAAACACTCTGTGGACACTGGAAATGAAGGTCAATAAGAACTCAGCTTTCTAGACTCACCCAGACACTGGAAGCATTTGGGCAGATGCAGGGGTGGGGCAGGGAGAGCCATAGCAGAACTAAAGGGGGCTGTAGACCTGAAAATAAAAGCCCATCATGAATTCAATTTGTGAGAAGTTATCAGGGGAAACTGCTGTTTCCTTGTTCTCTGCCATGCACTTACCAGAACTTCCCTAAAAATCTTTCCTCCTTTCTAGTCTACCTCAGAAACAAATTATTTATAGTGAGTATCAGGGGAGTTTGCCCAACTGAAATCCTTAAGCAAGACACTGCTTGGGGCCTAGTGTCGGCTGAGACAGGCTCATTTCCCAGGCAGCGCGTGGTAAGGGAGCACAGCAGATGTCAAACTGACAACTAGGTCCTCAGTCCCAGTGACCTCTTCAAAAAAGAACTGGGACTTGTGACCGGCAAGAAGGTGCCCCTGCCGTGACAGGAGGGGGCTAAAAGAGCGGCTACGAAATCCATTTGTGGTCACTTGAAGAAACATTAGATGGTGACGGTCGGTCACCTCAGTGACCAGAGTCAGGACATTGTGGGACAAGAGGCTCAGGCCACAACACAGTTGTTTGTATTTAGCCTTCTCCTTAACAGTCATTTAACAAAGCCAAGTCCTAGAACGAAGCCAAGCCAAGAACAAGGGAACAAACCCTGGTCAGCCTCCTCAAGACCCCTGGTTTTGTTTTGTCTGTTTGTTTTACTCTTTACTTAAGTGGTGGCACAGTACTTGCATGAAGTACATTGTAAAAATTTCAACGGTCTTCTAGTAGCTTCAACACCAGGCTGGAAGAAGGCTACAAACCCAGCTCTATTCCTTAGCTGTGTGAACTTGGGGAAAGGACACCACCTTTCTGAGCCTCGTTTTAATGCCATTACACAGGAAAACATTTATGGCATTGTCTGGCACACAGTAAGTGCTCAATAAGTAAACTCATAGTTCACTCCCTCCACCCCCAGCATGCCAACAAGCACACGCCTTAGGCTCCCAGAGATCGTGAATCATTTCTCCTGTGGGTCTTTTCCTTGGACTCCCACTTGCAGACTTCTAAGACTGCAGCAACGAAGCTGGAGGAACAGAGCAAATGCCTCCATATCAGAGGTCCTGCTTAATGGTACAGATGTTCTTCAGACTTTTTTGCCATGACAAGTCCAGATGGTAGATCTATGCTTGCATTATTTTAATCTTAGGATTCAAAGAATATTTACATGACTAATCCAACTGCAGTTAAGACTAAAAAGTGTTTGGTCTGTATATTATGGTCAATTTGACCATAGTCAGAACATACAATTTATAATGTTCAGAGTCATTCAGGGTTAACCACACCACACTTTAAATTTAACTGAGCACCAAATAAAATCCAAATGTGCCTTCACTCTTCTTTTCAAATAGGCACATTTACAACTTACTAGTACCTACAGGCTCTGTTGTTTGAAGCAGATCATGAGTTTCTATTCTTGGTCAGTTGGTTTTTATTCTGTAGATGGTGATGTACTTGTGCTGACCTCCCCACCTTCTCACCCGATCTTCTTCCCTGACACAAAGTTTTAATAATGGCAGGTACAGCCTTGGACCAAGAAACTAGGCCAGGTTCACCAATCTATATGGGAAATCTAAAATGCTAGCCTTAAATTCTAAACACAACATACGAATGCAATGATCATTAGTTGACAATTAGCATCCCAGACTAATCAACCATTTTCAGTTGTCACATTTTCGCATCTAACTCTGCATTTTAGTTCACAATAAAACAAAAACATGTAAAATAAGAAAACTACCAGAAAGCCAGGGGGTACATCAGCAGCTGCCTTCTCTCTGATGCACCTTCTGCATCCTGTCCCGCCACGGACTCCCCTAGAGCCACATGCCTGGCGGTCCTACAACCAAGGGGACCTCAGCTGGGAGCTCATCCTCCCGGGACTCTGAGGGCCATGCACAAGGCAGGGGGCTCCATGAACATTTGTTGAATGGACGAAAATATCAACATGTGATAATATTAAAATATCAAGGGTCTTACGTCATCCTACTTGCCGATTACCACTCCAAATCTTTCCAAATACTAGCACTAGTTTAAAAGTTAGCCCAGCATTTACCAGCGAGAAATCATTAAGGTCTTAAAGAATAAGCGACATAATCACAATAACATTTTATATCTAAAAAAAAAAGTGCTGTTTATAAATCCCTTTCTTTCCCTCCATTATCTCATTTAATCATCATAAGCAGAATGAATTTTACTGTTTTGATGGCAGAAGGAGGGAAAAGGTAAAATCCTAATCAATCAACAAGAGTTAGGACAGAAAGACAATTTGAAACTGAATCTAGAAGCTGATCTTGTCCAATCCACCAGGAATACCTGGTAGATGTGTTTCTCTTTCATTACAACTAGATTTTCTCCTACCTTACTCAAAAGCTCTGCACGTGATCTTGCTAGTTCTGTCAAGAGAGAGTAAGATGCAAGTACTGCCTGTTGGAACAATAGCAAATCTTTATCCATAGACCCAACAGGTAGGACCGTGGCCTTTAAAGCCCAATGTGAAGATGTGGCCTCCTAAGCCAATTTCCTTAACTGGAAAACATGAGATTTTTATATTTAAATTGCCACCCCGGCTAAACAAAGTATCTTGATAATCTCCAAGTGTAAAGGATACATTCTGCATTCCCCAGAACAAAACACCTAATCCAAACAGATTTTATCTTGTCTCAGTTGAGAAGCTGGTGAGAAAAGTAGGACTGTCCCTCCATCTCATTCAGTTCAACAAATACTGGGCACTGGGTGTTATTTATTTAGAATTAACAAATTACCACTATATCCCTGAACTGAATTAAAAAACCCTGTCTTAAATATTAAGGCATTATCCCTGTCCCTTACCTTATTGGTCACCTCTAATTGGGAATATCTTTTTAAGAAAATCAACAACACCCTCAAAGATCAGACAGCTACATCACTGGCTTCAATACCCAGAGTCCTATTATAAGCTATTAAAAATAGCATCTACCTTTCTCCCATTTCTCTTCCTTTCTAATCTCCTCCAAGTAGAAAAGGTTAAGTGATGACATTCCATCCAAAGAACAATGGACAATACATACACACAGCTCCCTCTTCCAGCTTCCAACAGCAGCAACAAGGAAAGTCAAGCACCGATTAAAAAAAGAAAAGCCAGGGCGCCTGGGTGGCTCAGTGGGTTAAAGCCTCTGCTTTCGGCTCAGGTCATGATCTCAGGGTCCTGGGATCGAGGCCCACATCGGGCTCTCTGCTCGGCAGGGAGCCTGCTTCCTCCTCTCTCTCTGCCTGCCTCTCTGCCTACTTGTGATCTCTCTCTCTCTCTGTGTCAAATAAATAAATAAAATCTTTAAAAAAAAAAAAAAAAAAAAAAAAAAAAAAAACCCTGTCTNCTCTAGTTCACAAGCTCAGTGAAACCTGAAGAGCCGATCTCATCAAGAGAGGAGCATTTTTTTTCCTGGAAGTCAAAGAACTTGAGAATTGATTTTAAAAATAAAATGACAGATGCAGTCAACGAAATTGATTTTTTTTCCAGAAACTGTTTTTTAATAAGCACCATATAAAGATTATATATAAGCAAATGAGTCAATTTGAAAGACAAGAAGAGCGGAATGTGTGGCACTTCATTTTCTCAGAGTTGGTAAGAAGTAAACAGAAAAGCGTGCCTTTGAAGAGTTGTATCTTTTAACTGAAGCTGGACTGAAAAATTGGACTTCATGTTTACGGATTTCCTTAAATGTTTTCACAGGGGATACTTGGCACACTCACACAAACTGACTTATTTCCTTTAAGTTTTTCTCATCTCCATCAATTAGCCAATGATTTTTAACAGCTTCACTGCAGTTGTGATTTTTTAAGCTTAAAGTTACAAGATGATATATTTTAGTACCAATGCAATAGGGTGTGTGGGGGCGTGGCAGGTGAAACCAAAAAGCTGTGTCAAACTTGGGGCCCACTGATTTTAACACAAGCCTGTTAGTAAACTGGCAAAAAAAAATTAATCTGCTTTTAATTTACCCTGAAGCACCACTAACAAATCATTCACCACCTTTAGATAATCCACCTAGAAATTAACCTGAGTAATGACCAATTTTCAATCCCCCAACCCCAAATGGTTTGGTGGTTTTGACACCTCGGTTTTGTGATGCTATTTGTAAATTTAAAACTCATCCAGTAAAGAAATACAATGATTAGAACCACCAGACTTCCTTTTTAGGAACTACTTAAATATCCAAAATTAGTTTCCAGTAGTACAGGTAATGTCACCCTTTCCTATTTGGAATTATTCTCAACAAACTTTGGCTTTGAGTGGGCTGCAAAACAAAATCATAGTATTGTATTTTACAAGGCAAGCTACAAAATAATCAGTTACTTGATTTAGAAAATCTAAAACACTTGGCAACTCTTAACCTACAGGGCACTTTGAATATTAAAGGACACGCATAATCAGATAACCTCTCCAACTGGCTCCAGGTGTGGGTGGATAATGTCCCTTTATCACAAAGATAACCGACATCAACAAATGAACAAAACAGAATTTGAACTCAATTTTTTTATCTCTGTTCCATTCACAAGGTCGTGCATTAACTTCAATCACCATCCTTCCCCACAAGAAAACAAAAACAAGTCATCAAGCTTCAGGGGAAACATCTCCTTCACAGAAACTAGAGTAAGTCCAAAGACAAGAAAACAGTACAAAACCCGTCCTTGTCCAGCATTTCTTGATCATGAAAGCTTTCACAGTCTTTCTTAGAAGAGCATTAAGTTTAATTCCTAGAAGGCAATGGCAAATCTCTGCCAGGACAATCTACAGTAAAGTCGACTGCCCGTATCCAACAAGATCACAGAAGGGTCAATGTTTTTACCCAGCTACTGCAACTCCACGTAACAGAGGTCTGAACTAACAAGGTAAACCTGGTAATTGTATAGGATCGAACACAGCCAATGTCAGTGAGGCTCCCCTTGAACAAAACATGCAGCTCCCGGGAAATAGAATTTCTGGAACAATACATGATGCTTGCATAATTCCACAAAAACACGAGTGCATTATTAAAATACTGTTCAGTCCCAGCATTGTGCTGACACTTCCCACCTAAACTTCTCGGCACAAGCCTGGCCTAAAAACAGCTGGGATCCAGAGTAAAAGCCACATGCACCCAGGACAGGAACGGTGGGACAATGCCTGCCCCTACCCAGTCCCGACCAGGCTGCGATGTAGTTTAGTCCCGTCTACTTTACGGTAATGTGCTTTTAAACCCTCGCCGCGACCGAGGTCATAGCTTTAGAGATCTAATAACAACCAAATGACCGGGGCTGCCGGGCACTTAGTAAGCCATTCTGGTTATGGCTCTTTAATAGTACTTGGAGTTCTGCTAAAGGGAGAGCAGAAAACTCCTGCTTCCTCGGAAAGAAAGTCCTTTTCGGGGAGCGCAGAGGGAAGCAAAGAACCGGGTCGCGGGCAGAGGACGCCCCGCCGCCCCCGCCCCATCTCTCCGGCACCCCCAGCACGCCCCTCTCCCCGCAGCCGGGTGGCCGGGGCCGCCCCTTTACCTGTCAGCTCCACCACCCCCTCCGCCCCGCAGGCCGCCCCTCGGAGTCCCAGCACAGCTCCGGAGCAGCGTGCAGGAGAAAGAACCCCAAAGGCATCCCATCCCAGAGAAAGCAAGCAAAAAGGCTGTTCCTCCAGGCGGAGGGATAGGGCACGTCGGGTTCCGAGAGACGACACTCCACCCCTGTCCCGCACCTACCAGATAATCCATGTACAGAAACGCCTCAGTTATCCGGAGATCAGACATCCGGCAGCCTAAAGCATCCGGAACGGCTCCGAACCCGGAAAAAAAAGCAGCTTCTCTGGCTGCGAGCGAGCAGCCCCTGAAAAAGCCAGCAACAACGAAAATAGCCGAGAGCGGCCGACCAGCCGAAGATTACACAAGGGGCGCGGCGATTGGCCGGGCGGGCGGGCAGAAGGAAAGGAGCGCGCTCATTGGCCGCCGTGCCTATAAAAAGCAGGCCACTGCGGGTGGCAGGGGAGAAGCGCGGGAGCGGCCCGGGCGCTGGTTCCTGTGAGCCGGCCCGAGGGCGGGGGCGGGGGCTGGGGCTGCGCAGGCGGAAGAGCGAGCCGGGAGGAGCGGAAAATCTGCCGGTGCTGCCACCGCCCGAGCTCTGCGTGCTCCCGTAGCCGCCGCTTCGGGTGGAGCGGAGCAGGACTGCGCTCCAGTGCGGGAGAGCCGTCGCATCCCCTCCCGCCCTCGGTAGGGAGCGAGCCCTGAAGCGGAAGGCGTGGTAGCCACCGACACCGAGCGCCGTGTTCTCCGGAGTGATTTCCTGCGGGCTCTGCGGCCTCTAGGCAGCACCGAGGGGCGCCCCAGGAATGTACTCTGAACAGGCGGGCCTGTGACAGGGGCAGCCCTCATCCCGCACCTTGAGGATGTGCATCTTCAAAGCGGACAGCTCCAGCCTGATGTCCCTCAGGGTACACAGAAGCTTAGGACACACCCAGGGGTAACCCAGGAGGCTCCCTTAGAACACCAGGTTGCCCTCAGATTTCATTGTCCTCCACGTGAAAGAAAGGAAAAAAGTTGAGGGGCACAGTAGACCTCAGACACCAGAAAGAAGCTGTCAGGTCTTCACAGGCTTGGCCTCTAATTACACTGAGCACAAATCCATCATCCCTAAAGAAAATGAGCAATAGAACAAGCGCCATTCTGGTTAAGAGGTAAAAGCAGGTGCATTTAAGATTTGTGCCTTTCCTGGTAAATAACTTAGAAATTGGCATTGGGATTTTGCTCTTCCATAAAGGGGGTAAGGGGTCTTGAATCAGTCAAGAAGCTAGGTAAGAATACAAGAACACTCAGGTTTTTGGTTTTTAGGATTCAGGCTGAACAACCACACAATGCCAGACATATCAACTTAGGCTCACATGATTGAAGTACTGCAGCAACGCCCCCCCCCAACATTCTTTGAAATCAGAAAAGATCTTTCTCACCTGTATTATTAGGGCTTCCCTACAAAAACGTTTTGATAGTAAAACTTCAACTGAAATCTTTCTGAAGACACTGCCCGACTGTATAAATGTTTTAGGGGCTGGATTTTTATTTTTCGCCTCACTAGTCACCTTCCCTTTTTGCATCCTCAAGAATGCATTTCCTTACTGTAAGTTTACCTGCAGCTGCCAGACAATGGAATTCACCTCAATGTGCAGGAAAGGAATGCAGCCCCTTACAGGGAGCTTCTGGTAGATTAGTGGACCATGTGATTTGGGGTATTCCGTCTCATCTCTCTGAATGAACCTGTTTCCTCAACTAAAGATTGAGGATTCCTGTGGCCAGAGGATTTTTTTTTTAAGGAACTGAAGGACAAAATATACACTTAGTACAGAACTTGACTTTTTTTATCAGATTTATACACAAAGTTCTGTAAATTAAACTTCTGCAGAAATTTCAATGACTTTTGCCTAGGTAGGGGCTAATTTGACTCAGTTGCATTAGCCATTAGATTCAATTTTGATTGATTTATCAGGATGCCAAGAACACATCTATTGAGAAGAGATTTTGACCTGGATTGTGAAGTGGTGAGCTTCCCTCAATCTACAGCACAATTGGTTGAAACTGACCAGAAGTTTCAGTCCTCTCAAACTTGCTAGCAAAAATAATTCAAATAGACCAGAAACCTTTTGGTGTTTTTTTTTTTTCCCTTCCTTGAATAAGCATACTGCAAATAGGATAAAGGACTGAGTTAGCAAAGAGTCACTTGTAGTCCATGGTCTTGGCGAAAACTGAGGTCTTGACTACTGCCAAGTCAGACTCTTCAACAGCCTCTCAGTTTCTATGCAGGGAAGATAACGACTGAGGAGCAGCTGCCTTCTGCCTTCCTTTAAAAGCTAGCCTTAAAAGGTTCCTCAACAGAAGGTCATTAGGCTAAACATGGTTCATCCAACTTCTAGGAATGAGAAAATGGGCTCAAAGCAGAGAGATGAAAGAATTTACTTCAAGTTCCAAAAGCTGCACCAGAGTATTCACCATATTCCGCACTATTTGTACATTCTGACACCAAGAAAAACCTTGTGTATGATGTATTTAAAAATCCTAAGAAGCAATGTCCACAATAGCCAAACTATGGAAAGGGCCCAGATGTCTATCGACAGATGAATGGATAAAGGTGGGTGTGTGTGTGTGTGTGTGTGTGTGTGTGTGTGAGAGAGAGAGAGAGAGAGAGAGAGAGAGAGATCACTCAGCCATTAAAAAAATGAGATCTTAACATTTGCAACAACACGGATAGAACTGGAGGGTGTTGTGCTAAGTGAAATAAATCAGAGAAAGACAAATAACAGGATTTCGCTCATATATGGAATTTAAGAAACAAAACAGGATCATAGGGGAAGGGAGGGAAAAATAAGAGGAAATCAGAGAGGGAGACAAACCATAAGAGACTCTTAACTCCAGGAAACAAACTGAGGATTACTGGGGGGGAGGGGGAGAAGGGGGTAATTGGGTGTGGACTTTAAGGAGGGCACTGTGATCTAATGAGCACTGGGTGTTACATGAAACTGATGAATCACTAAATTCTACCCCTGAAACTAATAAAACTGTGTTAATTGAATTGAAATAATTAAAAAAAATCCTATATTACCTTTTGGAAAAGAATCTTCAAAAACCTAAAGCTTCAGAACTCCATAAGAAGCACATTTTTCCAGTTAGGTGTTTGTCTCCTGGGATGTGTATACACCCTTGTGCAGAGGAAACTGGCTAACCCCATTAATTGGGATGAACAGATACCACACTACCCACTTTGTGAAGCGGCAGTCTTAGCTGATGGCTATTACTATTGGGTAGTCACCCCAATATGTGCTTTATAATGCGTGGAGGGGTTAGAATGCATTCACTTCACCATATGCCAATTAACGGGGTGCAGTCTTGAATAAGACAGTCTAGTAACGTAGCCCTGCCTTTGCTCCCAATAAAATGAACGACCCTCTCCCAGACACCTAACATGCATAAACTCATGAGGCAACTGCATTACTACACAGATTTCGAGGAAAGAGGCTCTCACTGTTGGCTGTCAAAAGCAAGAAGAAATTCTTTTGACAGGCCATAGTCTACAATTCTATGTAGACTGCTGACTAACCAGATTTAGAGGAAAGTTTATTAAAGCATCACTTATAGGAAACAAATGCATTTTTACAACTTGGTCTCCCAAATTCTACCATCCAGAAAAACCAACATATCAGTGGCCAATTCCATCTACTGTGTTTTGTTGTTTGATAGAACTTATGGAAGAGTACAGCCTTTACTAGTTTTGTATCATGCCCTCACTTTATATAAACTTCACCATATCCTGAAACTTCATAAATGTTTCATGGCTATGTGAAGTTCTACTATATAAATGTACTATGATAAATTCCTTCTTAGATACTATTGTAAATATTTCAGTGAATGTTTGCTTATAGGATTGTTCCCATCTCCTTATAAGAATTACTCTCTTATAAGAAATATTCTAGAAATGAATTATTGGTACAAAGGGTCTGAGCACATTTAATACTCATTTATGTACTAACTTGTAGGCTTCTGTCCCCTGCCCCCAACTCCAAAGTAGGAAATGTTTATCTTGCCTCACTCTTGCTTTGAGTATATGCCTTAATAGCTGAGAGATGGTGTCTTTCATTAGAAAGACTCTTAAACTATGGATGCTTCTTTTTCAGAAGTGGTGGTATCCACTTAATTCTGCAGAGGTCATTGGGCAATTTGCCTATTTACTGCCTCCAATAACTTCTAGGACCTTAACATTTTTTTCCCCAGCCCCGCTCTTCCTGTTCAGGTGACCATCCTGACACCCACCCCCAACCACCTCTGATTTACCCCAGGCCCCTTCTCTGCTTTTTACACTTGAACAAAGTACCATTATGTCCTAGAAGGTGAAGCCCCTATGAAGCTGCTAATAGAACTTAATTCATAAAAGGAAGAGGTCAGAAGATTAGAGGTTTGAATTAAGAGGATTTTCTGTTCCTAGCATGGTAGCCTACAAAACTAGAGGGAAACTTAGCTGTAATGATGGGACTCTTGCAACTAGAAACTTTAAAGCCTAAAACATCTCCGGGTCAGGGCGCCTGGGTGGCTCAGTGGGTTAAGGCCTCTGCTTTCGGCTCAGGTCATGATCTCAGGGTCCTGGGATCGAGGCCCGCGTCGGGCTCTCTGCTCGGCGGGGAGCCTGCTTCCTCCTCTCTGCCTGCCTCTCTGCCTACTTGTGATCTGATCTCTCTCTCTCTGTCAAATAAATAAATAAAATCTTTAAAAAATAATAAAAATAAAAAAAAATAAAATAAAACATCTCCAGGTCAGCTTAAACTTGTTTTGTCTTCAGCAAGTTGACATCAAAGTCCCACATGTCTAATTTTTAAAGATTCGTGGCCAGGCAATCACAACCATTTGCCATTACTTAAATAGATGAGCTTGGGTAGATCACTTGTTTCTTCCAGGCTTCGGTTTACTCAACTATAAAATAGAGTTGAACTAATCACTAGATGATTAAGGACCTTTGATATCTAAAAATCCATAGTCCTGGTTGGGGACTAAACTGGTTCTAAACTGGTTCTCCCCCTCTTCCCAAAGAATTTGCTGGGTTTTGGAGTATGAAAACAATGGTGCCTGGGTGGCTCGGTTGGTTAAGACAAGACATTTCAAGTGAAGACTCACCATTTAAAGTGGTAAATATAGGAGAAAGACAGAACTAGACCTCGCAAGCAAACACTACCCAAGCACCACGTTTTAAGAAGCTGTCAGTCCCTCTTGATACCTCCCCAGGATCATTTCATCTTAGCCAGTACTGCATTGCTGATTAGTTTCTTATTGGCACTATGACAAATTAGAACACACTTGATTATGTAAGACACAAATTTATTCTCTCGTAGTTCTAGTTCTGCAAGCTAATGTCTTGAGTCTTATGGGGCTTAAAAAAAAAAAAAAAAGAGCAAGAAGCTGGCAGAGCTGGTTTCTTCTAGAGCTCCCAAGGGAGAGTTCTTTAGCTCTTCCAGCTTTCCAGCTTCTGTCTGTTTTTATTCCTTGGCTTTTGACCATATCACTCTCGTCTCTGCATCTATGGTCACATTGTCCTCTCTTCTATAGTCTAACCTCTTCATGCCTCCCTCTTATAAGGGCAGTTGTGATTGTATTTAGGGCCTACCCAGATAATCCAGGATAATCTCCCCACATCAAAATTCTTAATTTATCACACCTACAAAGTCACTTTTGCCATCCAATGTAACATTCACAGGTTCTACAAATTAAGGCTGAATATCTTTGGAGCCATTATCTAACCTAACACCCTGATCTTATGATATACAGGAAAAGCAAATACTTTCATGGAAATCCAAAGTGACAAGCATAATTTATCAATGCCTAAGGAAGGAGATTAACTCCCAGTTTTAGAAAGAATTAAAACTTGGTGATACAGCCCCAGGGTACTCTAATTATATTCAGA
Source organism: Ailurus styani (assembly GCA_002007465.1). Lineage (NCBI taxonomy): Eukaryota > Metazoa > Chordata > Mammalia > Carnivora > Ailuridae > Ailurus > Ailurus styani. The sequence continues at coordinate 590,237 of LNAC01000066.1, forward strand.
CAGTTTATAGTTCTGTTTACTTCTCATCTGGCATTTGAGTTTTTCTTCCCCTATTCATACTTTTAAAAAAAGTAACCTTGAGAATTCACATACAATTCACCATTTATTACAATTCACCCATTTAAAGTATACAGTTTTTGTGTATTTCCAGACTTGTGCAACTATCACCATTTTTAGGATTTTTAAAGATTTTTAGAATGAATATGAGTGGGGGAGGGAGACTCTTGAGCAGACTCCAAGCTCACCAAGGAGACGGATGTGAGGCAGGATCTCAGGACCCTGAGATCACGACCTGAGCCAAAACCAAGAGTTGGACACCTAACCAACTGTACCACCCAGGCACCCCTAGAACATTTTTAATCAGCTCTAAAAGAAACCCTGAACCTTTGAGCTATCACCCTCTACCCCTTACCTCCACCCTCAGCCCTAGGAAGCCACTAGTTCACTTTCTTTCTCTACAGCCTTCGGTTCTGGACCTTCATATGAATGGAATCCTAGAGTATGTGGTCTTTGGGGATTGACTCTTCCACTTGGCATAGTGTTTAAGTTTCATCCATGTTGTAGCATATATGTTCTTTCCTATGGCCAGATAATGTTCCATTGTATGGACATACTGCATTTTGTTCATCCATCATCCACTGATGGACCTTTGGATTGTATCTACCTTTAATTTTGAATCATGTTATCCCTCTACTTTTGTTCTCCTTTTCTTTTGCTCAAGACAAGATTTTCTTCAAATCTCTTCATTTCTCTTTATTGTCCATAGCTAAACTTTTTTCATAGTAATATTGTTCTAGAGCAGCTGGTCTAAATATAAATGGTGTTTCTTTCAACATTTAACCTGGTTCTTTTAAAATTTTATTTCTCATAGTCTGATTAGTCCTTCACTCTCCAAATTCTTGAACATTAGCTTTTTTTCTATTCTTACTTCTAGGACCTAGGATGATAAATTTATGAACATATTTTAACTGTATTATATTCATAGTGGTTTTGAACCTTCTGAGATGAAAGGTCTGAATTGCTTTAGCCTACACAATAGGAAATAATACATTAAGTTCCTTGAAAGTCTTTGAATAACCAAGAATCTAAGCCCTACTTGCTAGTCAAATTATAAAAAAGATCAGGATGGTAAACCAGAAGAATCAGCTATATACTTTTAATTGTCAAGGAGCAATAAAAACTGCACAGGAATTTATTTCAAAAAGTAGAGGGGAAATGTCCTGTTGAAAATAAAGGTGCTTTGGAGACTGAGAGGAATATGGTCAGTTGCTTATTCATATCAAAAGATCAGTTTTGACTGATGGATGGGTAGAAGATATTCTCTACTTGAAAGAAGAGGGGTGTTTGAGCCCAAAGTGTAGGATGTGAGCAAGATGGTTAGGTGGGGTGGGGGCAAGTATAATTTGAGAGTTAGGAGTAACTTAGGATCTTCTCTGCAGACTATTGCCTTTTAACCCACCACATGGTGTTAGTGACAAGTTAACTTGCAGCTCCATACTGTGTATCTGTAATCTGCTGAATTGTTCTGGTACTGAAAACTGACAGAACTATGGCAGCTGCATAGGTGAGCAAGTCTCAAGAAGTAGACATTTGCTTTCTTGTCTGGTTTTTATGAAATCATCTACTGGAATAATTCTTACAAGTTGCTTTCTTATAGGTATTTCACTAAAAATTGGACACTTTGAGTGCTTCTGATTTACAATTTGGTCTTTTTGAAGGCTTGCATGTAAATATCTTAATTCAAAGTCAGCACACAAAAATTAGCACTTGACTCAAAACAGCTTGCAAGGAGTTGGGAAACTGAAACAATATGAAGCTACAATATAAAGCCAATGAAAAGCATGGCAATTGTGCCATCAAAAATTATCTTATCCCAACTTGAGATTCTGAGTCTATGTAGTTTAAACTAAGCAAGACCAGCATGAAGTTACCTTGGACAGGTTAATATGGGTTCACTTATTCTAACCTATGTAGCACCTGCTGTATGTTGGGAATGCGAGGAAAACAAGGTCTCTGCTCATGGGGAGCTTAATCTCTAGTGGATAGAGACAAGTATCAATTAGTGATAAATGCTAGACAGAATTAAAGGGATGTACTATCAAGTAACAAGAATGATGCCGTAGACTAGGTAGTCATAGAGGACATCTCTGGATTGTGTTAAGCAGCGCTGTCCGATAAAGCTTTCTGTAAGATGTAAGTGTTCTCTATCTACACTGTCCTGTATGGTAGCATTAGCTACATACGGTGACTGAGCACTTGAAATGTGGTTGAGGCACTGAATTTGATTTGTTTTTAATTTAAATCTAAGTAGTCACATATGGCTAGTGGCTATCATTAGACAATGAAGACATGAAGTCAAAATATGGGGGTCTTCCACTTAACCGTGACATTAAATGTATTTCAGCTCCCCTACTAGTCAATAAAGGAATAAAAGACCCATGAATAAAACTATAGACACCTGTATAGGAGAGATCAACCATCTTGGAAAAGAAAATGAGTAAAGGATTGGCAGTGAACGTAGAACAAAGCTGAAGCCTAAGTCCCAGAATCAGGAAAACCGGCAAGAAGCGAGCCAATTCCTGCTGCCGACCTCCCATCAGCACAGGAATAAGAGGCACCTGGTCCTCGGAGCCGGGAGAGACTGAACGCACAAACTAGCTGGGTGTCTGTAAAATGCACCCTTGAGCCCACCGATACGCCTCACTCCGAGAAGGGACTACCCGAGAGAAGACCAAAGTGAAAATTTACCCCTGAGATTAAACTAAAGAGGGCTTGACCTCAGAGACACCAGATAAAGGCAAAAAGTAAATTCAGTAGAGCTGGAATAAAGCTGAGGAAACCACCCAAAAAGATAAAGAAGCAGTGGAGCAAAGATCATTAGAGTGTCAGCTCAGAAGTCTAATATCCAGTCAGATGTTTCAAGACAAAGAGAAACAACAGCCACGGTGAGTAGTTATCAAGTAGTTTTAGCCAACAGTCCGCAAACACAAACTATGCATTTCCAGACCAAAAAAGACCACGAATGTCCAGAACAATGACATGTTACCATTAAAGAAACAACCATTTAAAAACCTTCCTACAGAAGCACCACTCTGGACAGATTCACTATCAAATCTTATCAAACACTACAGGAACAAAAAAAATTCCAACCTTAAAAATACCCCACAGTTGGTTTCTTCTAAGAACTCTGTTGTTAGCTCGCAGACGGCTACCTCCCGCTACGTCCTCAGGTGGTCTCTCCTCTGGGCTTCCTTACTATCTCTCTGGCTGCATCTCTTCTCCTTAAAAAGGCTCCAGACAGATTGGCCTAGGGCCTGCCCCAACAGCCTCATTTTAACATAATTATCTCTTTAAAGGCCCCATCTCCATATACACTTTCAGAAGTACCAGGAGTTAGGGCTTGAACACAGAACTTTGGAAGTGCAAAGACAAAACTTGCCCTGTAACAACATTCTTGAGGGAGGGGAGCAAACTAAGAATAAAAAGGACTTTATTGAGATTGATGAAGGATATCGACAACAAATATACAGCAAATCTATTCAGTGGCAAAATATTTAAAAGCCTTTGGTCATATCCCTTTAAAACAAATTCTTCCTCCACAAATGGAATCGCACTAGAGGGACTTATTTTGTGTCTGTCTCCTTTTACTTTTAAGATCTTATAACTTTTGAGATATACCAATGTTATTGCACAAATACATAATATTTCTCTTATTGCTGAGTACTATTCCATTGTGTAGATGCGTTACAATTATTTTCCCCATCGTTTATTGGTGTACATTTGTTTTAATTCCAGGTTTTGACTACTTTGAATAAAGTTGCAATAAACATTAAAAAAAAAGAAAGAAAGAAAAAAGCCTTTGGCCAGAGAATAAACTGGTGGTTGCCAGAGGGGAGGGGAGGTGGAGGGATGGGAGGAATAGGAGGAGTGTAAGAGGTACAAACTTCAGTTATAAAATAAATAAGTCACAAGGATGTGATGTATAGCATAGGGAATACAGCCAATAATATTGTTATAATTTTCTGTGGTCATAGATGGTAACTGGACCTATCTTAGTGATCATTTCACAATGTGTAAGAAAATTGAATCACCATTTTGTGCACCTGAAACTAATATAATATTGTATGTCAATTGTAATTCCATTTTTTTTAAGCCTTTGCTTTAAAGTCAAGGGGTCCAAAGAGCAATGGCTAACTTACAACACCTGTTGGAATCACATGCCATGAGACAGCCATTTTATAGGATTCTGACCCAGTCAACTAAACACTTAAGATCAAGCTTTGGCAATAGACAGACCTAAGTTTCAATTCCAGGTGCTTTATTAGCTGTGTAACCTTGAGAAGGATACTTAACCTCTGAGACTCAGTTTCCCCACTTTTAAAATGGAGATAAAATATAGGTAACTCTCTACAAGTTGTGAGGATTAAACACCAATGCAGGGCACTCTCGGGTACCGGCTGTTATTCTTCTGTGTGCTGAAAGCTTCTTCATGGCGCGTGGTGTATTTCAAACACCACGCCTTGGACTTAGTTTGGAGAAGTGGAAGAATTCTGCTTCCACCACCAACCCTACCTAGGATTTCAGGAAAATTACTCAACTTTGGAATTACAGTGTCATTTTTAAAATGTTGATGAAGGGCGCCTGGGTGGCTCAGTGGGTTAAAAACTCTGCCTTGGGCTCAGGTCACGATCTCAGGGTCCTGGGATCAAGCCCCGCATTGGGCTCTCTGCTCAGCAGGGAGCCTGCTTCCTCCTCTCCCTCTGCCTGCCTCTCTGCCTACTTGTGATCTCTCTCTCTCTCTCTCTCTCTCTATGTCAAATAAATAAAATCTTTAAAAAAAATGTTGATGAAGTGAAATTAAGCAAAAGGCTAAGCCAAAGAGCAGTGAAAAGACGAGATGCCTTTTGTTGATTGTTCTTTGGCTTTCACCAGTGTGGCTCAAAATAGAATCAAAAGAATTTGTAAGCTGGGCAGTCCAGTAAAAGTAGGCTGGCTTTGTGAGCCACTAAGCTCTATATTTTGTGCCATCTACGTGAAAGCAGTCAAGTGTATCAGGAAACCCACTGCTGCAACTAAAGTGAGTGATTAACCATTAAATTTCTCCAACACATTTCATTAGGCTGTGTGACTCAGTGGCCCACTTCCACTGGTGAAAACCACATCTGCACCCCCTCAGGTGAACAAAAGCCTATGGGACACAGAGTGAACACAAGACTGTGTCTCTATGTAACAGATGCCTATGCACAGAAGGATAAGGTCTCTACACTTTATAGCAGAAACAGCTGCTGTGAGCACATAGCTGTTGTGAGGTAGAGCTCACATTCTGTCCAAGTGAAATAACTGGTAAGTTATTATAGGAAAGAGCTGTGTTAGAAGAACTACTCTTAATTTCAAACTCATAGTCACTTGTTTTGGTAAATGTTCTCCATATGACATATTAATACTTTAATAATGTCTAGACCTCTAGAGTGAATGTTCGCCAACACATGCAAAGTATCAAGATGATTGATTTGATTATCAAGGACAAATATCTACTTTGTCTATCAGTAAGCTCACTGGTTCCAAATTTTTATGACAAATTTAGAGAGAAAGGAAGAAAAGGAGTAAATGTTGCCTGGTCCATAATAGTACAGAATCTCATTCACTAATTTTAAGTGAGAACTCAGTTTGTACCCGTTTAAAAAGTATCAGGTCCCAGATGTGATAACTCTTTGACAAGTAGGCTGGAGGCTCAGATAACTCAGTCATGTCATAGCATGATTAACAATTTTATTTTCCCACAGAGGGAGACTTTAATAAGTCAGCCATCTATTTATGATAAAAAAGGAAATTATAATAATACTGAAACCATATGCAACAATTATTCAAAATTAAGAATTTGAGTATTGTATTGTTTCTCTCAGCCTCAAAATTCTTCTGAGAAATAATTAAGTTATTAAATGCTTGGTTATTATGACTGGTGGGAGAAAAAGTGGGCCTCTGTTTCTTTCCTCAAATCTCTCAAGAAAAGACTACAATTACTGAGCGTATAGAGGAACATCAGTCACAGGTACGAGTGATATTGTTCGTAGGGTATTTTACGGCACAAAGCAATAACAAAGTATTCAGTTCTCAGGTTATGAAAGGTCATTTTGTGAAAATGATTTGACATAACACAATCCTAAATTTGGTCAATCGCTCTCAAAATGTTTAAGAAGTAAATGAAGCAATGAAACACATGTGACAACACAAGCCTATTTTATACAGGAAAGCCTCTATTGAGGAATATTCTTATTACAGACAAAGGCCTTTGTCTTGAGTCTAAGATGAGATAGTTGGTCACTCGAAGGTATGTTTATTTATATTTTATAGGGACGGAGAGTGGTAGTTGTCTCCTCAAGTCTTACTTTTCCTTTGGTGGTTCTGTTTGAGTTACTAAAATTTCCTGTTATTTTGTGTAGAATGCACTATAGGCTGCCAGTAAACAAAACTTTGTAACATTGTCTGAAATTCTAAAACAGAAATGAGGACCCAGAGGGCGGAAATACTGTTTTGTATCACATCAAAAGCGATAAGCTTAATTTTACAAAGGACTAAAACATCCCTTGCACTGAGAAAACAAAGAGGGACAAGAATGATTTGTTTAAACATGCAAGTTGATACTGAGTGATGTCCCAGCCTTCACAGATCACGGATGTAACCTTTGAGAAAGAAACTGAAATCTGTTCACAGATGAATTAGATCCTGCTTTTGTAAGGGACAATTCAGGCCATGGTGCATTTTTAGTAAATTAACAGATGTTTCTGATAAATCTGTAACTCAGAAGGATTCATCATGCTCATTGTGTTTGACAAGCCCCAAATTAAGCAAGTTAAATCAGTCCCAAGGAAAGAAAAAGGCTGTGTAGACAATCCATCAAATGACCAAAATCTAGAGTAATCTCTTCAGGGGGCAAGAGCTTATACTACTTGAATGTAGTTTTGCTCAGAAAAGATTTCATTTGGAAGAACCACAGGTATACTATTTTCTGTGAAATTCTGAACAGTTTCAATCCCATACCTCCTAAAATAGGTAGCTTTAATGCCTGATGCATAAATTTGCATCAGATTCATAGCATCAACGAATTAGGAGAAAACAGTAATTAAATATTAAGAAGTGCTGTGTGATTTATGCTCTGGCTTGCTGTGGGCTCACAAAAAGTCAGTCCTCTGCTTCTTAACGGATACAGAATATCTTGGATTCTGGAGACAAGTTTCATGTGAGTTCAAACTCACATTCCAGGCAGATTTTGGACAAGTTATCGAACTTCTCCATGTCTTAATTTCCTCATTGTATAATGCTGATAATAGCACCTACCTCCATAGAATTGCTTGGATTAAATTAGTTAATACACGCAAAGCTGTATAGCACTGAGAATGGCAGTTGGCACTGGTTAGCCCTCCAAGCAATTTTTGCACCTACAACTGTTAAGGATTACTTGGGTCCCAGCAGGAAGGCAATTAAGGTCTAGACTGCACAATAAAAATGAAACACTATTAAGTCCTAAAGTCCAAACTTTGGGAAAGAGGGGGGACATACAAAGAAGGCCTTGAGATAGAGGACTTGCTTTAAAGTTGGGAATGGGACATCCTAAGTGATTGGAAAAGGCAGGACTGAGCATGGCCTTTAAGAAAGAACCAGCCCAACTGGAGTGGCCAAAATAAGGTTGTGAGAACACCCTGACCAGATAAGATCTGGCAGGTTGATAAGGCTTAGATTCCATTGCTGAGGAGATCAAACTCTGAGAGGGACCTTTTATAGTTTCCTCAAGAATATTGAAGTGATGATTTGGTTTCTAGAAAACAGGACAGAATGTAGGGGGAAAGTCTAGAATCAGATAGTTCAGTTTAAAGGTATTGAGGCTCACCTAGGAATAAGTAGGTGAGGTTCTAGACCAGGGTAATAGGCATGAGTAGAGGAAGAAGGCAACTACTAAGGCAAAACCAAGAAGTGGTTAAGTGATTAGATGTGCAGACAGTGGACAAGGAGGCAAAAATAGCTCCAGAATTTTGAGGATGCCTCCATGGGCTACTGTTGTATTTAGGTGAGATAAAGCAATATTAGGTAGATGATGGTAGGACATATTCTTATAAAATACAAAGGGAGTTTAGGAGCTGACCTTGCCCTATGTATCTGAAGGTTTCTAAAGATTTTATTGTTTATATTACAATTACTTATTAGAGAGAGAGAATGAGAGAGAACAGAAAAGGGAGGAGTGTCAGAGGAAGAAGCAGACTCCAGGCTCAGCAGGGAGCCCAATGAGGGACTCAATCGAGGGACTCAATCCTGGGACTCTAAGCAGAAGGCAGTTGCTTAACTGACTGAGCCACCCAAGCACCCTCTCTGAAGTTTTCTAAATGCCACTGAGAATGAGAAAAGAGGGTCAAGACTTCTGGGTGCCACAAGAGCATCTCCCGTGCAATGGAGTGCTACTCAATAGAGCTATTTGTCCTTCAAACCACCTGAAGGACTCACAACTCCGGAGTGCTGACACGAGGCAGGACAAAAGCTATGAATGATGAATGCTTTGAAGTTCTACTCCCATAGCTTTCAAGTACACAAGACAGTACTGTTAACTACTACTAGCATCATAAAAACTCACACTGAGTTTGGTAGGACTCACTGTTGAAGGATCGCTGGGTGTGGAGCAGAGCTGGGGTTTTCTTAGAGCTTCCCAGTCGAGTCGTCTGTCTGCCATCGGGGGTCAAAATGCAGGATCTCGGGTCTGCAAGGGGTAGGATTGGAGTGGGAGGCGGTGAGGCAGGTCAGTATGTGGGATGGCTCTGCTCTTAGATCACTGTCAGGGCCAGCCCCAAAGAGTCCCTGGACTGTGGGAGAGCCACTGTACACATTTCCTGGACCCAGAGTCTTCCCATCCAATCTTTATTTTCCTTGGACCTGCTAAGTCAATCTCTGTCTGCACTGCATGATTTTCTGGGAAAAATCATTAAAAAGGACTAGTAATGTAAACAGAGGGCATAGATATAATGGCTGTCTCTGGGTGTGATTTCTAATTAACATAAATTTTTAAAATAGCTTCCTGCTATCTTCCAAATTGTCTGCAAAGAATACATATTACTTTTGTAATTTCTCCGGGGAGATCTAATTTCAGTCAGGGCTATAGTTTAGGCCACAATCGGCTGCTTAGCATCAAATTGGTCGCTTATTTATCTTAAAAAAAAAAAAAAGAGGAAAAAACTACTCCATATTTCTAAGTTCTGATTCCTCCCCAGGATCCTCGGTTGGTGTATTCTTTTCAGTTTATTCTGCCGTTGAACAGATGCTTCCATAGTAAGTCCTTGTCCCTGTCATCCTGTATGTTTTAGCACCAAAGGTGACTTTAAAAGCAAACCAAACTAAGCCTAAATAACACAACCCAGGAAACGGGGATGAGTGACTCCTTCATTCCATTCACTGTGATTAAAAATCTTGACCACAATCTCCCCCAGCATTTTTAGCACAAAGAATGAAAATACTTGAGACATGATGAAGGGCCAGAGGAAAATCCCATATATTGAAGTTATCTCAACAATTTTACAGAAGAGACTAGCCTAAGGGTATATTACATCTCTCTTTAAAGTTTATGGAAAAATTCTGGTTGAATGTGTATTATGGTAAAACAAAATCCAGGAATGGAAAAACAACTGACTTTAAAAATAACAACATCCTTACGAGTCCAGCTTGCAGTCATTAGAGTAGTACAGCTGGGGTCAGTTTATAGACTTCTGTTTTTAATTTGCATAAATAGCCTAGTGCTTGGCCGGAGCAGGCATGCAGCTGCCTCACCAGGCTGACTGACTTTGTTACTCACCCACAGACACCCAGAAGGTGGTGAGACACAGGTCAGGGCAGTACTAAGAATCAGCATGAGGCTGCACAGTGAGAGTCCTCCCCTCCCACAGCAAGGAAAACCCAGAACTACTTCTTCTTCTTCTTCTTCT
>LNAC01000066.1:600313-628396 GCA_002007465.1 Ailurus styani
TCTTCTTCTTCCTCTTCTTCTTCCTCTTCTTCTTCTTCTTCCTCTTCTTCTTCCTCTTCTTCTTCTTCTTCCTCTTCTTCTTCTTCTTCTTCTTCTTCTTCTTCTTCTTCTTCTTCTTCTTCTTCTTCTTCTTCTTCTTCTTCTTCTTCTTCTTCTTTTTTAGACCCAGAGCTTCTGACAATGTTTTCTCAGCTTTGAGCGAACATTCTTTTGAGTTCTGCTAATGAAGAAGGAAGCCCCAGCCCCACCTCAGGAACATCATGTGATGATACTTCCATTGCCCAGACTGACATACATCGCTAAGCCCTGAAATGGAAAAACCAAAGCAGGCCCTTATGGTTAAGTCATATCGTAAGTGCTTGCTAAAGATTGAACGTTTGTGTCCCTCCTGAATTTATGTGTTGAAATCCTAACCCCCATGTGATGGCGTTAGGAGGTGAGGCCTTTGAGAGGTGATTAGGTCATGAGGATGGAGCCCTCATGAATAGGATTAGAGCCCTTATCAAAGAGATGCCTTGCCCCCTCTGCCATTTGAAGGCACAGCCTCCAGAATTGTGAGAAATAAATGTTTGCTGTTTAGAGCTCCCCCACCCGCAACACCTCCACCCCGACCCCTGATCTTAAGGTACTTTGTTACAGCAGCCCAGAGGGACAAAGCCAGTGTTCAATGCCCTTCTAGGTGAAGGAGTCATTGTTCTATGGCAGAGGGCCAATCATTTTATTCAGTACACACAGGACACTTCTGAAATCTAGGTTCTGTTATTATGAACAGGATGCAGGTTTCCCAGAGAACTTGGGTCTTGCTTTATAGAAATAAGATTATGCATTTGAAAGTTTAAATTCATAGAATGAAAAATTAAGAGGAAGCCTAAGATTAAAAGTCAAGTGACTAATAGTTTCAGGAAAAATAGGACAGATCGGAGTAGTTGGGGATGGCATCATAGAAGTGGGACTTAATCCATCAAACACTCATTTAACAGATTCCATGAATTATACCTTCCAAGGATTCAAATATATAAAGGACTTAAAACAGGGCCTGATTCTGGCATTCTGATACTTCTTTTTGCCTGGTGTCTCACTGAACACAGCAGGAATGTAGAGAGTGATGAATGTCATAATAACAGACACGATAATGAGACCCTTTCAGTCACAGAACTTCAGATCCGGAAGAAATATCCTAACCCAATCTCCTCCTTTTATAGATAAGAAAACTGAGTTTGTCACTTGTCTTCCTTATGCTGTTAAGCTTGCAAGTGAACTGGGATATGGATCCTAGTATAGACCCTGAAGGATAGACAAATTCCAGTAGAGGGAACAGTAAGGGCCCAGGCAGGGTTTGTATTCAGTCAGTAGACGCCAGTCAGTTTTACTAGTACCTTGCCTCACCCTATTGTCTTTTCTGATTGATGGGTGCCCCTGCTGACTCATTAACTATTCTGAATGTCACCCCTGGGCAAAGGCACATCTCATTTCCTGCTCATCTAAATCAGCGTAACTGGAGAGACAGTTTTTAATAATGAAGTACTAGGAAGCAATTAATCTCTTAGCACTGCAAAATGCTTGCTATCGCACACCTTTCTCCAAAGATCTCACCAACAGAGAATGAATGTGCAAAATAGTTCCATGTGTTAAGAACAAGGTAAAGGATATGGCTAAAGAACAAGCTGAATCCAATGCCATGATTCCACTTATGAAGGTGAAAAATTGTGTTAGGTGAAGTATTCGCAGGTGGTAAAATTAAAAAGGACAAAGCAGGTTTGTTTTTTGGTTTTGGTTTTGGTTTTTTGCTTTTATGGTATTAAGTCTACTCTGGGGACAAGCAAGTTGGGAAGGCATAGCAACTCATGGGGTCTTCTGGGGCATGGCAATTTTCTATTTTTTCAGTACTGGTGTTCATTTTGTAACTAGTAATTACACTACACATCTGTTTTATGCACTTTTCCATATGTTATATTTAACAACAAAGAATGATAACTAAAGCAGACTGAAGTTTGGTTTCTTTTTTGAAGGCTGGGAAAGTAATGTGGGCAAATCATCAGGTTCAATGAGCAGTTGCTTGAAGACAAAACAGAGGAGCCTGGGAACAAAGATGCTAAAATGGCATCACGATTAGAACATGGAGATTAGCTATCAACATCTCAACATCCCTGTGTGGAGAATACCCCTTTGCATCCTCTTACTCCCACATGGAGTGGTGGTTGTCACAAGCATTCTTGCTTAACAGCATTGCATTTCTAACACTCCCGGGAGATATGGCCAACCAGACTTCTAGGAAAAACACACAATACGGATCTTGATAGTAAATGGGCTGAGAAAGTTTAAAAAAAAACAGGAATGAATCATTGATTTTTGAATCATTGATTTTTGGGGAGGGCATTGTCTCATTTTTTGGTGTACTATTCAATGGCATTAAGTACATCCACGATGTTGTGCAACCATCACCACTATCCATTTGCAGAAGAGTCATTGATTTTTAAACAGTAAAATATGGGCACAGGATCTCAAGTCTGATATCCTTTTGGACAGATGGAGGAAGGAGGGAACTTTTATCTGTATGCATGGGGAAGGAGATAGTTGCGGGGGGCATGTTTTCCTAAGAGGACGGCGACAGCAAGTGTCCCCTGCTGCACACTTGTTTGCACGCTGACTAGCCTGGCAAGGACGCCCTGTGATCACCACGTGCAGCCTTTCAGCAGCGGTGCTGGTGGGTGCTGAGGACCCGGACTTGCTGTGCTGGTCCTAAAGAGAGGCTGCCTGCAGCAGGACCATGTGAAGAACTGCCATGCCTCATGGTGGTTCTAACCTTGCCCAGAGCTGCAGTTCTTTGGGTTTTGGTTTGATTCCCCAAAATGACTCTTTTGCTGCATGATCTGTGAAATTAGTATAATCTTGGAGCTGGAAGGGACCCTAGAGACGATGTATTCAAACCCTCTTACCGTTCAATTACAGAATCAAGAATGGTCAAGCAGCCCCAGCAGGGTGATGCTGTGGAGGGAGCTGGGTGCTGCAAAATTCTGCAGCTGCTGCACTCATTTTAAAATTAAAGGGACTAAATTCTTAAAACATTTTTTCTTTTACTTTATTTTGAATAGCCAGACCCTCCCAGGAATAATAAAAGCACAGCTAGAAATCTTTAATCTGGTGGGGTTTCTTTCCCTTTAATTTTACCACATGTGGACCCTGAAATTATAATAAGGAACAGGACCAAACACAGTAACTCTCAATATAATGCAATCTAACCCAGATGTTGATGGCAGGCTGATTTCTGAAGCGCAGTCTGAGAGCTTGTTTCAGAAGTGGGGAAACGCTGGGATTCTAGAACAGCAGTCATAGCCCTCAGCTAAATGTCCCTGTAAGGTTTGTAACCAAGGCCATTCCTGATACACAGAAATTATTTATATTTATGCCCTTTGTCCATTCTCAGCTTCTTCCCTCCTCTTTCCTTCCTTCCATGGCCCATGTTCCCACATTCCTATTATTTCCTCCTCTCTCAGTTCCCAGGAACATCTTGCTTGCCCTTGGGTTTTCAGGACCTCCCGTTAGAACATCCTGGCTAGGGCTGGGTTTCTAAAAAAGCCTATGACTCATAGGACTATTTTCCTGAATTTCTTTCCATTATCAAAATCGCTTACTATCAGTCTCAATTCCAAAGTGTGCTAAGGGACGCCTGGGTGGTTCAGTCAATTAAGCGTCTGCCTTTGGCTCAGGTCATGATCTGAAGGTCCTGGGATTGCGTTCCGCATCCCACTCCTTGCTCAGTGGGAAGCCTGCTTCTCCCTCTGCCTGCTGCTCCCCCTGCCTGTTCTCTCTCTCTGACAAATAAATAAATAAAATCTTAAGAAAAAAAACAAAACCAAAGTGTCCTATGTTGACTTCCCAAAATAATTTTATAATCTAATCAGGGTTTATGGAAGAAGGAGAAAATTACAACATGTATGTATGTACGTATGTATGTATTTAAGAGAGCACGAGAGCTGGGGGAGAGGCAGAGGAGAGGGAGAGAAGCAGACGTCTTGCTGTGCATGCAGTCTGACTCGGGACTCCCTCCCAGGAACTTGAGATTATGAGCTGAGCCAAAACCAAGTCAGATGCTTAACTGACTGAGCCACCCAGGAGCACCCCAAATCATGACCTTAGAGGCCCATAGGCACTTTTACTTCTATGGGTCCCTTACTCCATAAAAAAAATATAAAAAATTGCACCGTACAACTGCATTGGAAGAAAAATAAATATAATCCAGACTGGGTTCACTATTATTTTTCCCGTATAATCTTTTAAAAAATAAAAATGAAAAATACTGTAGGCTCTAGGCATTGTACCTACTGTGAGTCATGCAAACCTGTCTCTGCCTGTTACTGCTGCCCAAAGACTGGCTGGGTTACATTAGCGTATCAGACTGTGTTGAGTTATCACTAGGATGCTTTTGGTTGTAAATAATGGAACAAAACTCAAATGGGTTTAAACAATAAGGGGAATTTATAGGCTCACAGAGCTGGTTAAGTTTAGATACTGCCGTGGTTTAGAGTCAGGTACCTTCCCTTGTGAAACTTCTATTCTTCAGGTAAAGACAGAGACAGACCATGTCATAGATCTTGCTTTTTACCTGCCCATTGGCTATTGCCCTCCCTGGTTACCTTCCTATCAGAGCTTACCTCCATGGTGAAGGGAGCTGAAAAAGTCAGATGTGCTTTCTCAGTCTCTCTGGAGGCTATGCTTGAGATACATTGCCAAATTCTGGCCATTGCAACTTCAGTGAAAGTATGCTCCCAGGTTTCCTCCCCCTTAGCTGTGCAAGAAGTTCCCACTCCTTCTTTCCTACTTTGGGATATGCACAGGCTTCTGCAGCAGTCTTGATTTCACAAGAGGCCACGTGGACCACACTTTGAAGATGGCAGAGCACAAAGACCCAGTTTCAGGTTCTTTTTTTTTTTTTTAAAGATTTATTTATTTATTTGACACAGAGAGAGATCGATTACAAGTAGGCAGAGAGGCAGGAAGAGAGAGAGGAGGAAGCAGGCTCCCTGCTGAGCAGGGAGTCCAATGTGGGGTTCAATCCCAGGACCCTGAGATCATGACCTGGGCCAAAGGCAGAGGCTTTAACTCACTAAGCTACCCAGGCACCCCCAGTTTCAAGTTCTTGATGACATTGTTGAATTACCTAGCCAGCCCTAAAAGTCCCTACCTCCCTTTCATTAAGTAAGATAAATTTTTAGCTGGGCATTCTATTACTTGCAGCTTCCTGTAGATAATGAGAAAACAAGGAAATGAACCCCAAATTTTCAGATATTGATACATGCTATTAGGACAATAAAAGTGATACAGGACTACTTCAGATTAGGTAATTACAGAAACACTCTCTAAGGTGACATTTGAGCCTGATGGAGGCAGCCATGCAGAGATCTGGGAAGCAGGGTGCTTCAGACAGAACAAACAGTAACTCTAAAAGTCCTAAGTGGCAGTTATTAGAGTGAATTCGAAGAACAGAAAGAAATCTCTTGATTGCAGTACAGTGAGTAAGGGGAGGGAGTAGAATGTGAAGTCAGAGAGGTTATAGGTCATTTTGCTTTTTTCAGAATGCTTTGACACAATGGTATAATTTTGGTTCTGGGAAACTGGGTGGCAGGGACATTTTAAGGATATCAAGGGGCAAAATCTCACTTTGTAAGCAGCTCCTTAGTGTGCATATTAAATGTGGTGGCCCTCTCTGCCCATCCCCTTCATAAGCACCGTCCTCCAGCTCCTAAGCTCCTCCTTTCCAGAGAACTGTACTCCTCTCATATGTGGTTGTCACGGGAGCAGCTATATTTTGTGAAAGGACCCGACTATAGTTTACTGGACCAGAGATGGGTATCTAATCTAAAAGTCTTTTTCCCTGGGGACTTTGGAATTGGGGGCAGGGGATCAAGTTATTGCCTTGCACGTGGTTAAAGATATAAGATTTAAAGCTTGAAAGATGTAGTCATATCTTGATTATATGAAAAAACAATTGGTTATCTATCCTGAGAGGAGGAATAAGGGGAAGACAATCCTAATGGGATTCAAGTCCCTGGTTCTTATAGGTTCCTAAAGCCCAGCCCCATCTTTCCCTTTTTTAGTTTGGTGATTTCATTTTTATACCATGATTTATTTCAGGTACACTTTTAAGGGAAATGGGAGATGTCAACAATTGGAATCAAGGGTGAAATGTTAAAATAACAAATCTTAAAATATAGAATTAGCTGAGTAAAACTGAGGTGGGGAGCAGTAATGATTCAGAGATCCTGAGCTGAATGCCTACATTCCTACTTACCTAGTAGCAAAGCAGTTGATTGATTATCTATTGTCTCTTGAGCACCATGAGCCTATAAAGATTTCAGTAGGGGCGCACCTAGCTGGGTCAGTCAGTGGAGCATCAAACTCTTGACCCTGGGGTTGTGAGTTTGAGCCCCATGTTGGGTATAGGTGTAGAGATTACTTAAAAATAAAATCTTAAAAAAAAAAAAGAAAGATTTCAGTAGAACTCGGTATATCCACCATTTATTTTGTTCTCTCTTTAGGAAAACCAATTTCCAGTTAAAGCTGGCTTACCTCTAAGTATATAGAAAACAACAGAGTGTGCTGTAAGAAAATACTTTTTGCTCATAACCAGTGATCTGTGACCACTATTGCTTCGATAATTGTCTTGCTAAATTGTACCAGCCAAATTCTTTTTTCTTTTTTAAAGATTTCATTTTTTATCTGAGAAAGAGAGAGCATGAGTGAGGGGAGGGGGCAGAGGGAGAAGCAGACTCCTGCTGAGCAGGAAGCCCAATTAGGGGCTCAACCCTGGACTCCAGGATCATGACCCAAACCAAAGGAAGAAGCTTAACCAACTGAGCCACCCAGGCACCCCTGTACTGGCCAAATTCTTAACAGCACTCTAAGGTCAGTGCATTAATTTGGAAATTCGAGGGAACCTGAAATCTTACTACTCTTCTTCCCTTGCTCCATCCCATCTTTAACTTTTGCAAATTTAGTATCACTGCCTGGTACATTCTCTTCTAATAGGCAGAAAAGCTCCCTTTCTTCTACTAACTTTATCGTAATTCCAATTCTCCCCCACCTTTCTATATTTTTTTTTTTTTAAAGATTTTATTTATTTATTTGACACAGAGAGAGAGAGATCAGATCACAAGTAGGCAGAGAGGCAGGCAGAGAGAGAGGAGGAAGCAGGCTCCCTGCCAAGCAGAGAGCCCGATGTGGGCCTCGATCCCAGGACCCTGGGATCATGACCTGAGCTGAAGGCAGCGGCTTTAACCCACTGAGCCACCCAGGCGCCCCCACCTTTCTATTTTGACCTTGCATCCTGAAACTTCCCTGAGAATTCAGATCTGGATTAGGAACTCTTCATAAGAACTTTTACAACACTTAATTTCTACTATCACATAGTTTTAGAACTGCTTTCTTGTCTTTCTGTGCCACTGAACTATAAGTTGAGACCTGGGTACATAGTACGTGTTTAATAAAGAATATTTTATGAATGAATCAAAAGTTATAATGAATATTAACATAATATATGCAAAGTATTTGACACACATACAGTCAATACTCTTTTCTTATTGGTTTTCTTTTATGATTCATAAAATAACCCTAGAACCTGTGAACAGTAAGGCATACTGAATATTGCACTACACTGGAAACAGCTACACAAATGAAACTAGGGGTGATGTGAAAATGTAACAGTTTGGCCAACCATCATAGCAGATGCCCAGTCAATTATAACAGAAGAGTCTGGTCTTCTACCTAGAAGAGATGATTGGCCTTGTCTCTATACCAGAACATAAGTTCACTTTTTAATAAACTAAATATGGTGACTATATCTATGAAGAATTAAATTGAATATTCAAGATGGAAAATTATTTACCAGTGATACTTTTAACTTTTCTCCAAGTAGTTACTTGGAGAAATCCAAGTAGTTACATGACACTTTTAACTACAATCCAAGTAGTTACATGACACAAGGAGTTATATAACTCCTTTATATATTAGTGACAGTCATTAAAAAATAATATTTCCAAGCATATAAAACATAATAAAATCTAAGAGTAAATTTAAGGTATGTAAAGCATAATTTAAAACTATGCAACTTTACTGAGGATCATAAAAATACTTGAATAAGCAGAGAAAAAGCATGTGCTTTTAAAGATTTTTCAATATTAAAAGATGATAATTCTTCCCAAATTGTTTTATGAACACTGAAACACCAAAGATTTTTTTTGCTAAAGTTTTTGTTGAAAGATAACATACATACAAAAAGTACATATGCAGTACATCTCAACAAATTTGTAATTATTTTTAAATGGGTTTAAGTGCAAAGTTTATCTGAAGTAAAATGGAGCAAAATATCCCATAAAATTTCAACTTAAAAAACTAAAATTTTGGAGCTGGTACTCTGATATAGAAATTGGCAGAAAAGAATAGAAAGCCAAAAAAAAAAAAAAGCTCATGAGAACATGTATCAATTATTATAATAATTGTAGCATTTCAGATTGATGAATTATTTATAGAATCTTTAATGGTGCTAGGATGATTGTGATATCAGTATTTAACTGAACATTGGATTTAAAAAACAAATATAAATAAAATCAGAAAAGATCTAGAATAATATATAGCTTAAAATTTAGGATTTGTAAGCATATCATTAAAAATTGACAACACAATAAAAAAGATTAATAGACTTGTCTACATACATTTAATACTTCTCTGTGGTGAAGATCATAAAGTTAAAAAGCAAATGACAAATTAGGAGACAGTGTTTGTTATCTTCATTATGTCCCAGGCAGTGTCTGATAAGATCAAGGTGTGCTTTATTCTATTGAGTTTATGTGCGGATCCTGGAGTCAGATTGCTTGGATTTGAATATGAAATGGCCCACTTACCAGCTGTTTTAGGTTGGATTCCTCAGAAGCCATGGCTGAGATGAAGATTTTTATACAAGTGACTTATAGAAGATGTTCTCTTCAGTGAAATCTGGAGGAATGCAGGAAACAGGCTAAGACAGGGGGATAACCTAGGCAAAGACAAGGGTTCAAACGAAGCCTTACGTTAGCCTGACCTCACTGGAAGATCTGGAGCAAACATGGTACCATGAAGTCTTCTGGTCTTGAAGCAAGCAGGCTGGGCCTTTGTACCCCATGGCATCAGTCAATTATTGTTTGCAGGTCATCCAAGCATTTGGGAAAGACTGAGGACAATTTTCCAGAGAAGGGTGCAATTCTGAGTTGTTAGTCACCAACCATCACGGCGGCTAGAGGATGGCAGGATGCACTAGATGGACAAGGGGATTGGGAGATAGCACTAGCAGCATCTTCCTAAAATAACTAAAATCAGTCATCCTGATTTTTTTAAAAGATTTTATTTATTTATTTATTTATTTATTTATTTATTTTTATTTTGACAGAGAGGGAGAGATCACAAGTAGACAGAGAAACAGGCAGAGAAAGGAGGAAGCAGGCTCCCTGCTGAGCAGAGAGCCCGATGCGGGGCTCGATCCCAGGACCTTGAGATCATGACCTGAGCTGAAGGCAGAGGCTTAACCCACTGAGCCACCCAAGCGCCCCTAAAGATTTTATTTATTTATTTGAGAGAGAGAGAATGAGTTGGGGGAGGGTCAGAAGGGGAAGCAGACAATCCACTGAGCAGGGAGCCCAATGCAGTACTCGATCCTGGGACTCCAGAATCATTACCTGAGCCAAAGGCAGTTGCTTAACCAACTGAGCCACCCAGGTGCCCCCATCATCCTGATTAAGTTACTTAACTCTTCGAAGCTTTCATTTCCTCATTTATAATTATAATGAAAACATATCAATGCCATTGGGTTGTAGGTGATATGATAAGGAATAGTATATGTCCAGAAATAGTCTAACAAAAACACTCAAATGTTAGCATTTAGAGAGTTTTACAAGTCTAAACATTCACTAATAGCAAAATGGGAAAACTAGAAAGACTGGCAATGCATAAGTGAAGAAATAGAATTGTCCAAAATATGGGAATATTTTCTCTTTCACTGTAACTATAGAAATACAAACTTAAAGAGAATTACTGTTTATTTCTTATTTAGGTAAGAGACAAAATCAAAGGTAATACTCAGTGTTGGCAAGGTATCTGTGTGGGAATAAAGCAATCTCTTACATTCCTATCAAGAGTATAAAATGATCGATTGTTTTCTGGAGGGTATATTGAAAATCTATCTGAAGCTTTTAAATCATGTATACCTTCTTGAATGTGCATTCCCATTTCCAAGAATTTATTTGCAGAAAATTTGGCGTAGAAATTGGTAAATACTTAAAAATATAAAGAAGTTCATACACAGTGTTATTCGAGTATTGGAAAATTGGCACGAGCTGGTAATTCAGAAAGGGATAATAATGAAAAGCAGTTACTACGAAGAGAAATGCTATAAGAATATACTTACTGATAAGAAATTAAGTCCAAACTTGAGTCAAAAACACAAATGAAAAAATTGCATTCTGATAATAAGACACATTTTCAAAAAACATTTGGAGGTAACATATACTAGTGGTGATTATCTTTGTGAGACGAATTATTTTTACCTTCTTTATGCTTGTTTGTAGCTTTCTGATCTTTCTACAGTGAAGAAGTGACACAACAATAACTCACAAGCTTCAGGCTTCTCAGGAGGAGCTCAAGCCTGTAGGTATAAAACGTGACCTTTAGCCACAATTTAGTTATTTTTGATTTCCTGCTATTTCTGCCAAACATAAATTGGTAAGCAAATGCTTGGAACATATTTAAAGATAGAATGAAGATCAGTCAGTTTCAAGTTTCAAGCAAACAGATTTCTTAAACACACAGACACAAATCACTATGAACAATGAGTGCACATCTTTACCTAGGGAAGAACAAGAGAATCTTTCCTATAAGAGCGACTGGTGAGAGAACTATCTTAGATTGTTGCTTTGAAACTCGATTTACGCTCATTCAAGGAATTATTTCTTCAGTGTACTCATTTTATTCTGTCTTTAGGCTCTTTGACCATTTGGGTAAGATAGCAAGCTGTATCAATCAGAAAACAGCATGAACGGAGTAAGTGAAGAGAGGAGAACAAAGGGAAAGTTTTCAATGCTGTGGGCAAGGCTCAGAAAAGGTATGACATCAGGGCTTGCTAGCAATATCAGAAAGAGGTTGAAAGAATGAGAAGGAGGAGCTGTTGTTTGACCCTTGAGAAGGCCAGCTGAGAGATGCAGGGACTCAGTAGAGCACAAGTCACCATACCAATCGCGTCGGCAGCTGTCCTCCCAACTGTTGGCTCAGCATTTCAGGTAGCTTCCATGTCTGGGCACCTCCATACCAACACAAGTGTCCACAATCCTCACAAGAGGGGCAGAGAGAAGAGAAGCCCATACCAGCTCTTCAATGCAGCTAACTGGAGGTGATGGGTCACTTCTGCTCACATCTCATTGACCGAAGCAAGTCATGTGGCCTTGCCCAACCACAAGGGGCTGGGGAAGAATCCTTGTATGTGGCGCCTGGGTGGCTCAGTGGGTTAAAGCCGCTGCCTTCGGCTCAGGTCATGATCCCAGGGTCCTGGGATCGAGGCCCACATCAGGCTCTCTGCTCAGCAGGGAGCCTGCTTCCTCCTCTCTCCTCTCTCTCTGCCTGCCTCTCTGCCTACTTGTAATCTCTCTCTTCGTGTCAAATGAATAAATAAAATCTTTAAAAAAAAAAAAAAGAATCCTCGTGTGCACCTGAAAGGAAAGGAGAACTGGAAACACTGGTGAAAAAGAGGGACAGAGAATAACCCCTGTTCTTTTGTATTATGCTGCATTCCTTTGTATGAGAGACAAATTTTCACTGAACCTTGGAACATACTCAATGCTGTGCCACGTCACAGTCACAACCAGCCACACTGAGCACCTGAATGTGACTTGAGGTGTGCTGTGCAGGTAATGTATACCTCAGTTTTCAAAGACTTAGCACAAAAAGTAGAATGCAAGATCGCTTATTAATGGTTTTCATTATTGATTATATGTGGAATAGTTATGTTTTTGAAATACTGAGTTAAATAAAAATACATCATTATTTATTAATTTTATCTATTTTTATTTTTTAAATGTGGTTTCTAGATAATTTTGTGTGTGGCTTCTGTTGTGGCTTGCACTATATTGTTATTGGACAGGATTGCTCTAGAGAGTTCTCTTGGTTCCCAAGAGTGTTTCTAATAGGAAAAGATAAAGAATTACCAATTTCTGCTAGAATTCTCCACAGGATGAATCATCACTTTAATTGCTCCTGTAACAATTAAAGCAGTTACACAAGTGTGAAGGTTTTCTTCTTTTATTTTAGTGTCTAATATAAAATCCTTTATAAAAATTCAGGATCAGTTTTTTTTTTTTCCTATCTCCCCATAAAGGCAAAGCACAGGTGGTTCATAGAGACCATTATTCCATGGAGAGTCTTTTTTATAAAACGTGTTTAAATGTCATTCAGTTCCATTAAAACAAAGGAGCCATTCAGCAAATGTGTTGCTTTTTAGTTTTTTATCATCTCGTAGAAACTCATTTTGAAGACTTCGACTACTTTTTTATTAGAAAGAGGGTACAGAGAAAGTCATTAACTTTATCTTTTCCTATATATTGAGAGCTGAAGTTGTGGGAAGTTCTCAAGTTTTCTTGGAAATATGGTCCAACAGTAGCTATTCTATGGCCTGTGCCAGAGATGCCCCTTTGTCCCTTCAGTCCCCTCCTTTCCCCTAGACCAGGCTCTTTGCCCTGGAAGTTGACCTGCTGGTCTGACCGGGAGGTCTGGAAAGGAGAGTTCTGGTAGAGACTAGAAGGAGGGGGTGGATCAGGGTCAGGGTATTTACTCACCTGTGAGGTAGCCTAGGCTGTCTGTTCAGGGCTGAGCCAGGAAAAGGACATCACTCTAAACAGAAGAGTTTAATAAGGAAGTTAGAGTACTGACTGAGTACCACTGCTTTTTGTCATGGCTGCAGGTTCCAGCGTTGGCTCATTCTGCTCATCCTTGTGGGTCTAGGAGTGGTGACAGCTTGGCTGCTCCTACCGTCCGACAGCTGCACTAGTCCTTGTGATTCCCTAATACTCCCTTGAGTGCTCCTGAAGTGGGTGTGCCATCTGCATTCGTCTGCGACCCTGACACTGGGCCCGCTGGCATCTGGGGGAGGGCTACCTCAAAGCAGGGGTTGTTGAGTGTCCTGGCCAATAACGAAGGACAGAGGAGCAACGATTTGAAGATATTTGCTCACGTCTAGGAACATAAGGCAGCTTTTCAAACATTTCTCCCTGATATTTTGAAAAGCCTTTACAACGTCTTGGACAACAAACTCAGTAATATGACTAAGGTAAGAAAGTTATCAGGATGCATCTTATATATCGTAGTTTTCTCTCTGAAAAAGAATGTCAATATTGGAACCACACATTAAGCTCTACACTCTGCAATTCTTGGTCTTCTAAGAAAATACTCACATTTCTTTTAGTTGGGAGGTTGTTTCCCCACTGGTACAATGAGGAATTTAGACTAGAGTGTCTTAAATATCCCTGTGCACTAACATTCTATAAGTCAATGGTGTTTCAGTCAAATTTGTGAAATATGGCTTTCTGGCCTTCAGCTTGGTGGAGGTAAAAGTGCAACCGTCTTCAGTTGTCCTGAGTCCGGGTTCACCCCACACCAGCCACCTCCACCATGCTGCCTAAGCTTGACCCCCAACGAGATCCAAGTTGTATACCTAAGGTGCTCCAGTAAGGAAGTCTGTAACATGTCTGTCCTGGTCCAGAAGATCAGCCCCCTGGATCTGTCTCCAAAAAGGGCTGGTGATGACATCATCAAGGCAGTTGGTGATTTGAAGGGTCTGAGGATTACAGTGAAACTGACTATTCAGAACACACAGGCCCAGAATGAAGTGGAACCTTCTGCCTCTGCCCTGATTACCAAAGCCCTCAAGGAACTGCCAAGAGACAGAAAGAAGCAAAAACACATTAATCACAGTGGAAATGTCACTGTTGATGAGATTGTCAACATTGCCTGACAGATGTGGCTCCGATCTTTAGCCCGAGAACTCTCTGGAACTATTAAAGAGATTCTGGGGACTGCCCAATCTGTGGGCTGCAATGTTGGTGGCCACCTCCCTGTGAAATCATAGATGACATCAATAGTGGTGCAGTAAAATGCCCAGCTACTTAAGAACTACAAAGGAAAATATTTCAATAAGGGATCATTTGACAACCAAAAAAAAAAAAAAATCATGGACTAACATAGTGAGGTAAATGTGTGGACTTCTCTGAAGTAATGGGATGAATATTTTGCAAAACAAATTTCACCTTCCCACCTAAGAAAATCAGACATAATTATTTTTACTAATGCCCTTGAAAGCACCATGTAAGAGTGCATGGTCCTAATAGCACCAAGCCTGTGTCAGAGGTCAATGAACAATGGTGCATGGGCCAAATGCAAACCGCTACCTGTTTTTGTAAAGTTTTCCTGAAACACAAGCCATGGTGATTTGTTTATATATTGTCTGTGTCTGCTTTTTCACTACCATGGCAGAGTTGAATTGTTGCAACAGAAATTATGTCGGCCCACAAAACCTAAACCGACCCTTTACAGGAAAAGTCTACCAACTCTGGCTATCCGACCCTTTACAGGAAAAGTCTGCCAACCCCGGCTTAAGATGTGCAAGCACCTCTTTGTAAGAAAAATTCCCTATCTAGGCTTTTCAGAAGTGATGTACCCCAGACCCTGATAGTGGGTGATTAAAGGTATAAATAAATGTCCATTTTGAAAGTACCAGAATTAAGTGTTCACCTCTGGAGCACAGTTAGTGAGAGCACCAAAATTATAACACTTGGTATGTATGACACCTAAAAGACAGGCTGGTAATCCGAGGATCTGAGCTCAGTTCCATTCTTTACCAGCTTAACAATCTTGTGAGATTTACTTAATTTTTCTTAATTGTAAAATCACAAGAGAAAATACATGGAACACCTTCAATTTCTATCCAAAAGTTAAGTGTTATTAAATATTAATTTTGACACTGCAGAAAAGGAAACTCTAGATCTATGAAGTTAGAAGATTGGAAAATGCATCATATGGGCATAGAGCTTAACATGCAATGTTCAGTAAATTATTGAATAACCATATTCCTCCCATTGCCCTCATAAAGCCACTCCTTCAGGAAAAAAAAAAACAACAACTTTGAATCTTGCAGGCAGGTGACGTACTGGGAACAATGCATGGTAGTAGAAGCCCAACAGCAGAATTTGGAATGACAGCCACCTGGCAACTGTGTACACTAGGACACTGGCCAGGAGGATATTGGGGTTTCATAGCTCTCAAGCTACAAAAGCATCTGCAGTTGGCTCCACGAAGAGGCTCTGCAATGGAACCTTCCAACTATGCATTCACAGGGGACTTGATTTCTAAATGAGGAACAGACGACCTGCCAGGAATACCTGTGTTCCTCAAATGTCAAAGCTGGAGCAAAAGGATTTAGAGACGCAGTGCAAGGAAATCCTCAGGAACAGACTAAGGTTTAAAAGGATCATCCTTATGTATTTATTTTCAGAACAATAGGGGATTATTTTAAGATCATTACAAAGAAAGCTAATTCTTCTCTTCTGGCTGCATAGGGTTTAAAGTCCAACAATTCACTCCTGTTTCTCTGCCTGAGCTGGAATTCAACAGATAAGAAGAGAGTCTTAATGATTAATCAGCCCAAACAACAGCTCCAGAGCAAGAAAGGGAGTTTATTTTCATTTTACAGATGGAGAAACTGAGGTCCCGAGGTATCAAAACACCTATTTGAGGTCATGTAGTTCTTTTGTGCAGAGTGAAAATGAATCCCCGAGTCTCTGATTTCTGCTGTACTCTTTTTATCTAAAGCATCCTACTTCTTCAGAACCCAGAACTTGGGTAGACCACACTGGTCAAGCCTCTGACCTACTGAATGATGATGGAGGATCTCTCTGTGGCTTTGTTTTCTCCTCTGTAAAATGGTCACCTATGTATGCTTCCTCATAAGGATGGTGAAACTCAGCAGCGATCACAGACATGAAATTGTGATTCAGTGGACATGGCAGACACTTATTTCTCTATATGAAACCCATTCCCTCCTTCCTTGTTAACTTCACTTTACTCCAGCAGCCATATACCCAGTCACAGAGAATAAATCATGCTTAAACCATGGCAGTCAATGGTGATCCCATCCCCTTTGTCAGTGATTGCACTAGAGATTGTCATGTGACCCAGAACTGGTCCAGATGATAGAAAGGAAAGCCTGGAGAGGGGTATGGGAAACTTTAAGGAAGTTCTATTCTACTTAATAAAAGGCACAAGTGGTAACATGAAGAAAAATTTAAGTGTTTGCAAAGGATGCTCTCATATTAGATGGAGGACATCATGGGTGGAGCAAAGGAAGTATCAGTTAGAAGCTCATTCACTTTTTCAGCAAATATTTATAGTGGGCTCACCATGTGTTAGGCACTGGGAATGCAGCAGAGAAAAAGCAGACTGAAATCCCTGTCCCATGAAGATTACATTCTAGTGAGGGAAGACAAGATAAATGAGCACAATACGTAGTATACTGGGGAGAAGTGTAAAAGAAACATGAAGGCAGAAATGGGAACATGAATGATTGGGGGTTTGAAGTTTTAGATGGGATGGCAAAGGATGCCTTCATGGAGAAGGTAGCTTTTGAACAAAAGCCTGAAGGAAGCAAGGGAGTGAGCCAGGATGGAATCTGTGGTTAGAATCACCCAGAGGGCACAGTGAGTTTGCTGGTGTGGATGGAGTGGAGTGAGTAACATGGGGAGGGACAGAAAGTGTGATCAGTAGTTGGATGGAACCTTGAAGCCACGATGGGTGTTTGTTTCTTACTCTGAGGCACAGTGGAATCTCCATCGGAAGGTTTTGAACAGAGGGATGACTTGATCAGAATTCCATTTTAGCAGGATCGTTCTGGCAGCTTTGTGCAAATAGACTGAAGAGGTA
Organism: Ailurus styani; assembly: GCA_002007465.1. NCBI lineage: Eukaryota > Metazoa > Chordata > Mammalia > Carnivora > Ailuridae > Ailurus > Ailurus styani. The sequence continues at coordinate 617,297 of LNAC01000066.1, forward strand.
CAAGGGCAGACACACACCACTCAGGAAGACATTTAATAATACAAGTGAGAGTCGCTGGTTGTCTTGGCCAGAGTGGTAGTGGAAATGTTAAGAGGTGGTCCAGATTCTGAATAGATTTTGAAGATGGAGTTGTCAGGACTTGTTAAAGATCAGAGTGGGGTTTGAGGGAGTTGAGGACAACTGAAGTTTTGGGTTTTGGCACCTGGGATGGTGGAGTTGTCATTTACTAAGTGGGGAAGACGGTGGGAAAGGTATGCTTTGGGAGCAATGTCAGAAATTTGCTTTTCATCTTGTCTGAGATGCGAAAATTAGTCGTCAAAATGGATATGTCATGTAGACAGTTGGATAACAAGTCCAACAAATTAGGCATTAATCAAATGGAAAAAACACCAGAAATGAGTCATAGGAAAACATCTGGCTCACTGTGTCAAAAGCAGGGTGATTTCTTCAAGCCTGTTTCCTCATCATTGAAATGGGAGTAACAACCAGTGTTGTGTAGGTTTAATAAGACAGAAGTACCTAGCACTGTGCTTTAAGCAACAAAAAGCGAATAATATTCTTTCATTCTTCTGCTTAACTAGAATCTTCAAGAAATTAAACCACATGACCTACTAGTTAATTTCCTTGGCCTAAGAATCAAAGGATACCTGAGTATTTATGATGGGCTCGGTGACTCACAATTTCTTAGAGCCATCGCATGGGCCTGGGGTAAAGATCTAATTTCTATTTTATAGAAGAGGAAATGGATTCAGAAATAAAGTAACTTTCCCAAAGTCACACTGCTAGTGCCACCTTGCAGATCGGGTTTCCCATTATTTTCTTTTTTTTTTTTAAAGACTTTATTTATTTATTTGACATAGAGAGAGAGATTACAAGTAGGCAGAGAGGCAGGCAGAGAGACAGGGAGAGGAGGAAGCAGGCTCCCTGCTGAGCAGAGAGCCAGATGCGGGCCTCGATCCCAGGACGCTGAGATCATGACCTGAGCCGAAAGCAGAGGCTTTAACCCACTGAGCCACCCAGGCGTCCCCATTATTTTCAACCTAAAAAAATTGCATATTTAAGGAATTCTCAACTACTTTTATGCTTTTTTGTTTTTAAGATTTCATTTATTTAATGAGCAGCAGAGAAAGATGGAGAAGCAGGCTCCTGGCTGAACAAGGAGTCCAATATGGGGCTTGATCCCAGGACCCCAGGATGATGACCTGAGCCACTGAGGTACCCAGGTGCCCCTATTTTAAAAAAAATTTTAAAGATTGCCTGACAGGGGTGCCTGAGTGGCTCAGTTGTTAAGCATCTGCCTTCAGCTCAGGTCCTTCTTCCTCCCCCACTCCCCTGGCTTGTGTTCCTTCTCTTGCTATCTGTCAAGTGGAAAAATAAAATCTTAAAAAAAAAAAAAAAAAAAAAAAAGAGTACCTGACACGAGACCTGGGGTTCCTAGGATTGCAGAAATGAATTACTAGAAAGGAAGGTGGAAAAAGAGGAATAGAGTCAGATTTTATATATCTCGCCAACTGAGCCACCCAGGCACCCTCAAGTATCTTTACTATTTACTAACACCAATTCCAAAAAGTGACCATTTCCCTTCCAAGTTAACAAATCCTTTTTGGGAAGAGGTTCTTAAGATGTTTTTAGAGAACACAGGTCTAGACGGGGAATCCTTACCTCTGCTAGCAACCAGTGCCGCAAGTAGGGATGTTTCATGATGAATAATGGTACCCCCCTGGGTTTACACCTACGGAATATATCCATGTAACAAATTCCTTAGCGATTATCTGACATTTCCAGTCTTCAGTCCATCTAGAGTGAGAGTATTAAAGTTTTTAGCAAGTTGCTGTTGATCAGAGGGATATTACGGAACTGTGATTTGATCTTTTGGTGTTAGGAGCCTGGCCCAAGAACAAATTTAATTTGAGAACAATGTTACCACAATGCTTGGACTTCAATTTAATCCTGAGTCCGTCCTGAGGTCCAGAGGGCTCTTGGAACTAACAGTTATCTAGATTAGGAAACGGTTGTTGAACCATGACAGCTAAATTGTGACTAAGAAGGTGACAGTTGTGTTCAGGTCCATGTATGAACTTATTCACATAGGCTAAATTATAAAGCAGGTAAAGAATGTGGTGTTCTCTCTTTCCCTCCACCCTGTCCATGTGTCTATCTCTGAACCTTCCATAAATCTGCTTTGTAAGTGATCTTTACTTTATGAATGTCTAAAACTCCAACCTATTATTTGTAAAATTAAACAGAATTAAGCAATCTGGAAAAAAAATACAACAAAGGACAGTTAAAGTCTTCAGTAGACTATTCATACAAGTCCATCAGAAAGAACAAAATCTCAAGAGATGAACAGGCATAGAGGACGTGAGCCAACAATTCACGGAAATAATACATGCCTAATTAGCCCCCGGAATGTGTAAAGACTCACTAGTAACTAACCACAGAGACTTCAACTGAAAGAAACAATATCACTTTTCACCTATCAAATTAGCCAAGGTTTAAAAGTAGTATTTGATGTCCCTGTAGGATGAAACTGGGATTCCATACAGTGTTGGTGACAGTATAAATGGCAAAAACTTTCCAGGAAATGATTTGGTGACATGAAACTGCAGGACTAACCACATCTGTGTGCTCAGATCCTATAATTCTTTTTGTGTTTTCTTTTTAAATTTTTATTCAAATTCCAGTTATTCAAATTCCAATTAACATACAGTATAGTATTAGTTTCAGGTGTACAATATAGTGATTCAACACTCCCATACATCACCCAGTGCTCATCACAGCAAGTGCCCTCCTTCATCCCCATCACATATTTCACCCAACCCCCACCCACCTCCCCTCTGGTAACCATCTTTGTTCTCTATGATTAAGAGTCTCTTTCTTGGTTTCCCTCTTTCTCTCACTCCTTTTTTCCCTTTGCTCATTTGTTTTGTTTCTCAACTTCTACATCTGATTAAAATCATACAATATTTGTCTTCCTCTTGTTTTCATTCTTGTTCTTATTTCACTTAGCATAATACCCTCTAGCTCCAACCATGTCATTGCAAATGACAAGATTCCATCATTTTTGATAGTTGAGTAATAGTCCATTGTTTTATATATATATTTACATAATACATATAAATATATGTATATTACAATGTGATACGTGATAGATATATATCACATCTTCTTTATCCATTCATCAGTTAATGGACACTTGGGCTGGTTCTGGTTTGACTATTGTAGATAATGCTGCTATCAACATTGGGGTGCATGTATCCCCTTGAATTAGTACTTTTGTATTCTCTGGGTAAATATCTAGTAGTACAATTGCTGGACCATAGAGTAGTTCTATTTTTAACTTTTTGAGGAATCTCCATACTGTTTCTTGCAGTGGCTGCACCACTATGGAAAACAGTATGGAAGGTCCTCAAAGTATTAAAAATAGAACTACCCTATGATCCAGCAATCCCATGTCTGTGTGATGAGTATCACTATCTTAGATATGTGCACTCCCATGTTCACTGCAGCATTATTCACGATGGCTAAGATAATGGAAACAATGTAAGTGCCCACAACAGATAAATAGATAAAGACGTTTTAGTTACATAAAAGCACACAGTAGGATAGTATTTAGCCATGAGAAAGAAGGAAATTCTGCTATTTGCGACAACTTGGATGAAACTTGAGACCATCAGGCTAAGTGAAGTAAGAAAAAGAGAAAAACTGTATGATATCACTTATATGTGGAAACTAAAAAGGCCAAACTCAGAGAAACAGAAAGTAAAGTTGTGGTTACCAGGGGCTGGGCAGGTGATAGATATGGGGAGATATTGGTCAAAGGGTACAAAATTCCAGTTATCAGATTAATAAATTCTGGGGATCTAATGTCCAACATGGTGATTTTAGCTAATAATACTGTATTATATACTTGAATGTTGCTAAGAGAGGATCTTAAATGTCCTAACCACAATAGAAAATGGTAATTATGGGACATGATGGAAATGTTAGCTAATGCAATGGTGGTAATCATTTCGTGGTGTATTAATGTATCAAATAAACATGTCATATACCTTAAACTCCTTATATGTCAATTATAATCTAAAAAACATTGGGATAGAGGAAGAAAATACAGATCATTGGGATATGGCAGCCAGCCTCCAAGATGGCCCCCACCTCCAGATATTCATACTCTTGAATTGTCCCTCACCACTTTATACTGGAGTGGGTCTTCTGTGAACAACAGACTGTGCAAAAGTGAACATGTAACGGCAGAGACTAGGTGTAAGACTTTGCAGTTTCTGCCTTAGCATCTCCCTCCTACCCCCCTCTCTCATCACTAGTTCTGAGGGAAGCCATGTCAGAGTCAGTTTTATGGAAAAGCTTGTGTAGTGAAATACCAAAGCCTCTTACCACCAGTTATAGGAGTGAGACTTGGAAGAGATCTCCCGATCCCCAGTCTAGTCTCAGAGACTACGGCCCTCGCTGCCATCCTCACCATAACCTCCCTGGAGATCCTGAGTTAGCTTCAACCAGCTCAGTGCCTCCAGATTCCCGGCCCTCAGAAACTGCAAAAGATTATTAATGTTTGTAGTTTCTAGAGCTAAGTTTTGGGGAAATTTGTTATTTGTCACTGTATAATTAACACCTAGGGGAAATCAACCCATAATTTCACAACCCAAAAATTACTGCTAACGTCTTGGTATGTAATCTTTGTCTCTCTTTTTCTGCACTTTACAAATAGTAATAAAATGTGAATAGAAGCTGCTGTGTAAAACAGTATGGCATTTCTTCAAAAAATTAAATAGAATTACCATATGATTCAACAATTCCTCTTCTAGGTATATACCCAAAGGAATTAAAAGCAGTGATTCAAAGGGGTATCTGTAGACCCATGTAACAGCATTATCCACAATAGCTGAAATGTGGATACAGCCCAAGTGTTCATTGATGGAAGAATGGATCAACAAAATGTGGACTATATATACAACAGAAAATTACTCAGACTTAAGAAGGAGTGAGAGTCTGATCTACATCTGTGCTATAGCACAAATGAAACTTGAAGACATTATGCTAAATGAAATAATCCAATTGCAAAAAAAAACAACAACAAATACTGTATGATTCCACTTATACAAGGTATCTAGAATAGTCAACTTCATAGGGACAGAAAGTAGAATAATGGTTACCAGAAACTGGGAGAGAAGGTAAAGGGGAGTCATTGTTTAAATGTGTACAGAGGGCGCCTGGGTGGCTCAGTGGGTTAAAGCCGCTGCCTTCGGCTCAGGTCATGATCTCAGGGTCCTGGGATCGAGGCCCGCATCGGGCTCTCTGCTCCGCAGGGAGCCTGCTTCCTTCTCTCTCTGCCTGCCTCTCTGCCTACTTGTAATCTCTCTCTATCAAATAAATAAATAAAATCTTAAAAAAAAATTTAAATGTGTACAGAGTTTGGGATGATGAAAAATTTCTGGAGATGGATAATGGTGATGGTTGCACAGAAATATGAATTTATTTAATGTCACTGAATTGTACACTTAAAAATGGCTAAAATGGTAAATTTTATGCTAAGTATATTTTACCACAATAAAAGTACATTCATATAAAATGATATCGATTTATAACCTACCTTTACAGAGTTTCCTTAAAAAGTTGAAAGTAGAAATACCCTACGATCCAACAATCTTGCTACTAGGTATTTACCCAAAGAATACAAAAATAATAATTCAAAGGAATACGTGCACCTCGATGTTTATAGCAGCCTTATCTACAATAGCTACAGTAGCCAAACTATACAAAGAGCCCAAGTGCCCATCGCCTGATAAGATAAAGAAGATGTGAGATAGATAGATAGACAGATATTACAATGGAATATGAGCCATAAAAAATAATGAAATCTTGCCATGTGCAACAACATGGATGGACCTAGAGGATATTATGCTAAGTGAAATAACTCAGAGAAAGACAAATACCAAATGATTTCACTCATATGTGGAATTTAAGAAACAAAACAAATAAGCAAAGGGAAAGAGAAAAAGAGAGAGAGAGAGAGAGAGAGAGAGAGAGAGAGAATGAAGAAACAGATCTTAACTGTTACCAGAGGGGAGGTGGGTGGAGGATGGGTGAAATAGCTGATGGGGATGAAGGAGGGCACTTGTGATGAGCACCGGGTAATGTATGAAAGTGTTAAATCACTGTATTGTACACCTGAGACTAACATAGCACTGTATGTTAACTAACTGAAATTAAATAAAAACTTTAAAAAAAACTCAAAAAAATTATAACCAACCTTTTCACTCAGTATCATGGCCATCCTTCCATGTCAAGTAGAACACATTTTTCTTAACGCCTGGATAATAATCCATTTGATGGACATATTCTCACTTGGTTTTGAGGAAGTCATAGAACTTTGAGTTACAGACCCACTGACTTCTCCAACTAGGTCTCTTAGTGAGGTTGTTTGTCCCTGTCTCTGTCTCTGTCTCTGTCTCTCAGGTTTTTTACTGCAGAGTTTGAGATTCTCTCTCTAAAAGGTCAGGCATTGCTCAATAAACAAACAAATAAACAGAGTGGGGGATGGGAGGACTCATTTAAAATCCTCTTTCTCACAGATTTGTTCTTTCTTGCCTTGCTTCCTGCATTCCTTGTCTATCAAGTATTGTGAGACAGAAGCCCATAAAGGATGAAAAGGCATTAAATAAATCTATTTGTTATTTGGTTGTTTCTTTAGTCTTCCTTTTATTATAGGGCTGTTGCTCAACTTTATCCATGTTAGCAAATTTCCCTTATTGATTATTTTATTCTGTTCTCTGGCTAATTGAGAAGCTTTCGTTTATTTCTACCTAATTAGCTTGGGATTTTCTTGCCAATAAAGCATGCCTCGCTGCTGTTCAGAATCTTACCACACTTGTAAGGCTCATTCTGAGCACATTCTTTCTGTGCTGACATGCGATCATGGGTTAGAAGGAAGAAATGCTAATGGAGTCCTGAGAGACCAGGACAACAGAGGCAGCCTGGCAGGACGACCATCTGGGAACTCCGCTGAGAGGCCGGATGGGAATAGGTTCGGGACTGCATTTTCAGAGTTGCTCCTATCAGCAGAGAAGAGTTTTCAAAGAAATTTTTTTGAAATTTCGTTTTGGATTTGTGAATGCGCTGTACAGGTAAGGGTGACCATGTGTTTGGGGCTGTGCCTCACAGGAGGGAGATGTCCTGGCTGGGTCATCACAGGGCAAGGGAATACTTCTTTCCAACACACCTCATTTTGCAGATTCGGAAATCTGATTTTATCAAAAGTGTGTAACATGATTTGTTCACCTTCTGAACTTGTAAGAGCCTGATTTATGAAAAAAAAAGAAAGGGGGGAGAGAAAGAAAAGAAAAGAAAAGGAAAGAAAAAGAGGAAGGAAGGAAGGAAGGAAGGAAGGAAGGAAGGAAGGAAGGAAGAAGTGAGTGAGTCAGGGAGGGAGGAAGGAAGGAAGGAAGGAAGGAAGGAAGGAAGGAAGGAAGGAAGAAAGGAAGCAGGAAAGAAGGAAGGAAGAAAGAGGAAAAGAAGAAAGGAAAGCAAAACGAAAAGTCAACACGAGAATTTCCACTGAATAGCACCTATCAGGTGGGCCAGGTCAATATTTTCCCTTCTCAATAAGGAATTTTTTTCCCCTCTTGAGTTCAGATTTTGGGTTTTGGCATCAGACCACCAAAGGTACAGTAGTTTGTAATGTTGGGGAACTACCTGAACCTCAATTTCCTCCCCCATCAAGTGGAAAAAAGTAACTCTATTGTAAGACTGTGAGGAATAGATATAAAACAGTACATAAAACACCTAGCACAGTTACTAGCCGTGTTTACAGTAAGCCCTTTAACCCTTTTTCCTCCTCCTAGGTGGCAGTAAGGAATTTATAATTGAGTCATAAATCCCCAGGACACCCACTCGACAAGCCGGCACGCTGTCACCTGGACAGTTGGGCAGATGTGTGGGGCCTGTACTGCGGTAAGCACAGAGGAGGACACACGCGACTCGGCACAGTTCTTGTCCTCCGAGGACACATGTGCACACACAGACGCCCACAGAACCCCTCATTGAAAGGTATTAAAGTCTTACCAAAGTGTGAGTCCTGGGCCTCTGACAGCCTGTCAGGAAGTGACTGCACTTTCCCCGACCCCTGGCAGGCATTGTAGGTAGACAGAAAAAAATCTCTTGCATATATGTGCAAGGCCTTATTTATTCATATATAAATATAAAGTTTTAAAGAAAACTTTATAGCATATAGTTTAAGGAAAAAAGAGTAAAATTCAAATAGAAGCTTCTTCATTTTTACTTTTGGCCTTAATAAAGAAAACAGATAAGAAAAAGTAAAGAAAACAGATGATGAGAAAGGCTATCATGGGGGATAGGAAATTTATTGATAAAAATGATGAGGTGATCTCTTCTTTTTGGGGGGTACATAGGGTGGGAACTCTGGCCCTCAGCATATGAATTTTAAGGGGTGTGTTATGATTACAAACAACGGTTTTTTTACTTTACAGAATCTTTTTTTTTAAGTTTTTATTTATTTATTTTAGTAATCTCTACACCCAGTGTGGGGCTTGAACTCACAACCCTGAGATCAAGAGTTGCATACTCCCCTGATGGAGCCAGCCAGGAGCCCCACTTTATGGAATCTCAAAGTAGCTGAGTGCTCAGTTAGCTGCCTCCCGGTCTCAGCGTCAGCCATGCTGCTGCCTGAATGACTTCTATGATTCACATGTGTTCTTGTTAGCTTACATATGGCATCTCTTGCTGGCTGATTTGTATCCTAGGAATGGGGTTTCCATTTGTCCTGGGGCCTGTACTCTTATATGAATGGCCAAGGAGGGAGACCGTACTGTCTGCCGAGGTATTTTGGTTGAGTGATTTGGTGTTCTTAGATCTAAAGTCATTGCTCTTTTTTTTTTTTTTTAAGATTTTATTTATTTATTTGACACAGAGAGAGAGATTACAAGTAGGCAGAGAGGCAGGCAGAGAGACAGGGAGAGGAGGAAGCAGGCTCCCCGCCGAGCAGAGAGCCCGATGTGGGCCTTGATCCCAGGACACTGAGATCATGACCTGAGCCGAAAGCAGAGGCTTTAACCCACCGAGCCACCCAGGCGCCCTAAAGTCATTGCTCTTAAGCAGTACAGTGTTCTCTACGTGTTATACAATATCACCACTTTATTTTCTGCCCGATCTACAGAAGGCATTTGAGTTTTTCATCCTAGTTTTAGAGTAAGCAAAGGCTTTACAATCTAGCTGAATCCTACCTCTCTAGCCCCTTCGGTAACGAAATTCCTACCCTAGTAACAGCTTGATAGCTGATATTCCCTAAGGAATATCCCAAGGTCTCTGTGACTTTGCCAGGTCTGTTCCTTTTGGGTAGAAAGACTCTCCTGCCTTTGTTTTCAACCTGGCCGCTCTCTACTGCTCCCTCAGGTCTGAGCTTGAACACTGCCCCTGTGAGGCTTTCCTCCTCGAGTCTGCCCTGCCCCCTCCCAGAATTAGTCAATCCTCCCTCTGAAGAGACTGTTGTCTGTACTCCAAGCACAGCGTGTTTATTGGAAAACAAATATGCCACAACCATTTCAGATGTTCCTTAAAGGCAAAAACCAGGTGGTCTCTGTTTTTAACTCAATGTAGGATCCTTTGTGGCATTGAATCCTTTCTCAAGCATCTATTACATACGGAGTCTCAAAAGATAACAGGTGATGAGTTTCCTTATCTCAGACCAGGTCAGGGGTGTGAGGCCAATGAGCACAATCTCTCTGGGTTCTCAACCTATTCCAGCACAGCCCTTTGTCACTGTTGAGTGGGGCACTTCTGATGATATTCCTCACTGCGCTGGGGCCCCTAACATCCTCTGCTAGGGGAAGGGAGACAAAGCATACAATCTGCTCTTTGGTCTTTATGCTTTGTTTCCCTTGATACCAAAAAATTGGCAGGAGCAGGTCTGACCTTTTGATGTTAGACTTGGGGGAGCCTACTGGGCCTACTTAGTACCAAACTCTCTCTTTTGTCTGCTATTGCCCAAGCTGGTCTTGCCAGGTGCACGTAACCACTTGGGGGGTGGCCACCCCTAGTGATTCTAAGTTACAGAAGAGTAGAAATACGTGAATCTCCTTGCTCCAGGAAATCCAGTTATCCTTCCAGTTCTAAAATAAAATCTGGCGGATGTTTGTTAGAGACTTCATCATTCGTTCTTCAAAGGAGGGAAGAAAGATTAAATGTTATTTACATACCTACAACTGGGATAGGCAGACATTTGGGCTTTGGGATAAGCAATGGTCTGGGGAATTTTGAAGGAGAGACAATCAAGGAAATTGCAACTCTTTCAGCTCAAAAGGAAGCATCAATTAGAGAAGAAACCAGAAATGGAGAGAATGTCTATTGTCTAATTCAAGGCTGATGGACTTCCTAAGTGTTTTAGACTAGAACAAGCCCACATTTGGAAAGTGCTCTGAGCTCTTTAAATAGTAGTTCAGATATATTAGATATAATCAAATATGTAGTCACTTAAGGAAGTTAAACTTTTTTTCTCTTTCAAAATTCTGCGTTAGGTTTTTAAAATACAGGTGATAGCAGGGTCCCTGCAAAAGGAATGCCATTGCTTTCTCTCTGTGATGGGCTATAAAAGTTGCTGCATCTAAAATAAAATTATGTGCAAGCTTAACACTTGGCCCAGCTTAGATTCTGGCTATACTGGAATATTTGAACCCAATACCCAGTAGGATATGCCTGCAGTCCTCCTGTCCACTTCCTATTGTGGATATTTTCCCCTCTGTTTTGAAATCAGAAAAAGGAAATCCAATCCTGAGGGTTCCATTCCTGGCATATTTATGCCCCAGGCAGATTGAGGGTGTAAAATAGACTTTTTACAAATGAAGAGACAACACGCTTTTCAGCCCAGGACAGGAAACTTCAGCTGTTGCCATGACAACTGTAGGATTCTGGCTCCTAGACTGGCTGACTGGCTGCCTGAGGAATATCTCGGAGCCCCAGCCTCCTGGGCTGTCACTCTCTGTCAGACCAGATGCAAAGGCCTTGGTAGTGAATTCACTGTGAGAATAGAGAATTACGCTACAGGCTTTCTTTTTTTTTTTTTTTTTTTTTTTT
>LNAC01000066.1:628573-658176 GCA_002007465.1 Ailurus styani
CCGAGACCATGACCTGAGCCGAAAGCAGAGGCCTTAACCCACTGAGCCACCCAGGCGCCCCGCTACAGGCTTTCTAGAAACAATGGGACCATCTCTGAATTATCAAAAAAAGCAGGTGGAGCCTCTCAGGAACAAAGTATATACAGAATATTCTATAAAAGTAAATAATTGAATGATATTATAGTGGCAGATACATGTCATTATACATTTGTCAAAATTCATAAATTAATGTATGACACCCCAGAGGGAACCCTAACGTAATCTATGGACTTTGGGTCATTAGAATGTGTCAGTGAAGGTTTGTTGGTTGTAGCAAATATAACTCTCTGGTATGGACATTGATAATGGCTGTGTATGTTGTCGGGGGAGAGCAAAGGGTATACGGGAACTCTGTACTTTCTGCTCAGTTTTGCTGTGAACCTAAAACTGCTCTAAATAATAACATTATACATAAATAAACAAACAAATAAATACATGGAATCATTGGGGGTGGGTGGGTGGGACAAATCTGAAGGGCTCAAAGAAAGACTGCAGGAAAATTGTACTAGTTTGTAGCACAATCAGCACAGAAGCCCAATGGGTATGAAAGACCCAAAGAACACTTTGCTGCCTGTAAGAACATCACACTGCTCTCTGGGTGAGAAAATAATTTGGTTCACGTGGGCTAGGAAACTAGTCACCCTGGGACTGGACTGTGTTTCTTGTTTATGTTCATGGCTGCAATGTAGAAACATGCTGAGATTCGTAAAGGTTACAGAGGAGAGAATATGGCCTTAAGAAAGGTGATGTTTTATATAATGGTCTAATTAATGCTGATATCTATCCATCTCGGCCCCCTGCCTTGAGCCAGGAAACCTTACTCTCCCATGTCTAACCAGGGCCCAGACACTAGCGACTATTGTGTAACTTCTCGAGGTGTGTCTGCATTTCTGCTGTTTGTTGTGGGCCCCTTCCTTCTCTTTCGCAGTCCCTGGTAATAGTTTTGTTGCAGCTACTACAGTTGCCCTTGCAAAGAAAGTGGGGTGTGTAGTGCCAGGGAGTGGAGGAGATAGGTGTCAGAGTGAGGATGAGGGGGATCCCCCCCACCGCGAGAAAACAATCTTGGAAAACCCGGGATTAAGGGGGCACATGCTCACACCCACACCTTGCCACCCTGGGGACCTTTTTCCCACCCAAGTGGACTAGTCCAATCCAATGTCTGTGATCTTGACCTTGACAGGCCAAAAATATGACATTGGTATGAAAATATGTACATGTTGAAAAGAGAAGAGCAATTAAGAGGCTGGGCTCTGGAGTCAGACCAGCGGGGGTTGCAGTTCAGTTCTACCACTTATAGCTAGATGGCCCTGGGCAAATTCCTTAACTTCTCGTCCCTCAGGTTCTTCGTCTGTAAAATGAGGATAATAATAGCACTCACCTCATCGTGAGTTGTGAGAATTAAATGATGTCATCCATGTAAAACACTCAGAACAGCACCTCGCATGCTACAATCATCCAAGTTGGCTTATTGACGTTCTGGCTTCCTCTTGTTTAGACCCAGGCATGGCTATCTCACCGCTTGATATAATGCACTTGGGAACACGAAACTTAAGCCCCAAGGCAAAGAACAATGTATTCTGGTACAGTGGTATTAAGTTTCAATTTCATAACACAACTGAAAAAACAAACTTAATACAATGTTGAGACTTTTCTAGATGCTCGCAGACAGAAGTATAACCAACACAAATCGATTTGACTTCCTTTAGCACCACATTATGAAATTTGTTCCATGGCAGGTTTGCTTTAAGAGGTGAAGAAGTTTTAGATGATAAAATCTGTCTTATAATTAAAAAAAAAGACCGTAGTAGTAAGGAATCCTATTATAGAGGTTACTTTAGCTTAGTTCTTTTTTTTTTTAAAGCTTTTATTTATTTATTTGACAGAGAGAGATCAGATCACAAGTAGGCAGAGAGGCAGGCAGAGAGAGAGGAGGAAGCAGACTCCCTGCTGAGCAGGGAGCCCGTTGCGGGGCTCGATACCAGGACCCTGAGATCATGACCTGAGCTGAAGGCAGAGGCTTAATCCACTGAGCCACCCAGGCACCCCTAGCTTAGTTCTTGTACTGTGTCTTGTTTTCAGTCCATAAGGAGGAGGAGATTGTCCTCTATCAACTTCCTTTATGCTCTCTGTGGGCCAAGATTGTGCCCAGACACACTTATGAGTTGGCTCTGAGACTGATGGACCAGTCACTGGGGAAGTGGAGCTCTCCCTTGTCTCTTCTTCCATGTGCTCTCTTTACCAATCAAGGGGAAAAAGTGGCCTCCTGGATCATTACTGAATTGTGTGCAAGTAGAGTGGGGATATCTCTTGGATTTGAGTCACAACTATACTTGCCCAAGAGGCTGCTGCTTTTATTGTAGTATTAGGTGCTTTACAGATACACATTCTAATGTTGAGCTGTGCTTGTTTAAATTTTTTTATTATATTGATCACTCTGTGATAATAATTTAAAATGCTTCTGAAGTTACCAAATGACTAGAAAGAAATCAAGCCCAATGGATAGGAAGGTACAGGTGGTCTTCTGCCATGTTTCAAAGAAAGACTTTTATCAGTCAGAGAAAGACAATTATCATGATCTCTCTAATATGAGGAATTTGAGAGTCAGGGCAGAGGGTTCGTTGTGGGGAAGGGAGGGAAAAACGAAACAATTTGGGACTGGGGAGGGAGACAAACCATAAGAGACTCTTAATCTCAGGAAACAAACTGAGGGCTGCTGAGGAAGTGGGGGAGGGATGGGGTGGCTGGGTGATGGATATTGGGAAGGGTATCTGCTATGGTGAGTGCTGTGAATTGTGTAAGATGATTCACAAACCGGTGCCCCTGAAACGAACAATACATTATATGTTAATAATAATTAAAAAAACAAAGAAACAAGGAAAGACTTTTTAAAAAATACATGTGGGATTATTTCTGTTATAGCAATGACTAAAAGAACTTCTGTGATGGCAGATATGTCTGCTTTCCATGCTGCCCAACATGGTAGCTACTAGCCACATGTGAGTATTGAGCCCCTGAAAAGTGGCTACTGCAACTGAGGAACTCAATTTTTAATTTTATTTAATTCTAATAAGTTTAACTTTAAAAAGTCACAACTGGCCAAGCCTACCAATTGGATGGTGTGTTTAGAAGACGATTAAAAATGATTTAACCTCTCTAAATCTCATTTTATTGATGTTCTAAAATCTTGAACTGAGCCACTGGTTCTCAACACTGGCTATACAATGAAATCTCTCGAGCAGCTTTGAAAAATACCAGTGTTTGGTCTCTCTTCCCAGTGCTATTTAGTATGCAGCCTGGGTGTTGAGATTTTTTGACGTCACTCAGATAATTTAAAGTACAGTCAAGATTGGGAACCAACACTGAAGTACGTTATCTTTAAGTTCTCCTCCAGTTGTAGATTTAGCTGCAAATTATACAGAATTTAGAATTCTTTAGGCAAATAGAGCACTTGTTACTTTAGGGTTTCAGTGGAAAATGACCTATGGATACAAGCTTTTTGCAAAAGCTGTTCATCCTAAAACTTATCTAAAACTGAATTATTTGAACACATTAAGTCAGGCTGACCCCATATACTCTGCTTTTGAGTTTTTCCTAATTGATACAGACCATGGGTTCAGGCTATAGCCAGGAGGCTATGTGTATATACTTGTTTGGGGATCTGACTGCAGCCTTGTGTCAGGGTTTGGCCATCTGCCTGTGAAACGGCAGGGGGTGACCTCACTGAGTTATCCAAGCTGCAAGTTCATGGAGATCTCAGTGGGAGGTCCTTGGGCAAATCACTTGGAGCACCATACAGCAACTGCTGAGTTTGTATCTTCCCTGGGATTAGGAAAACAAAGTTCTTGGCCAAGCCATTCTCTCCAAAGCTACCATAGATATGGTTCCAGAAAGTGTTAGGACAGTTGTTCCCAGGACTTCTAGGGCCTCAAACAAACGTACAATTCTTCTAGCTAATAAATGCCTCAAATGAGGAGTGAAATAGGTATGAGTATTCAGTTTTTTTAAAACCTCGGTTTTAAAAGACAGTTTGACTCGTAACTAGGGGTTTTTGGGGGTTTTTTTTGAGGACCTTGATATTATATTTACATTGAAGAGTAAAGGACTACACGTAGTCAAAATGTTAGAGATCACTGAGAAGGGAGAGAGGCAGGATCACTTTGCCAGATTGCTCTGTTTGTCATCATTTTAAAATAAGAGAACAGACAATGGACCAATGGAATAAAACAGAGCTTGGCACCAGACTTCACGTATCATTACACATTTGGTATGACAGACACAGAATTGCAGATCACTGAGGACAAGACTGTTTAGTAAATCTCACTAGGGAAATGTTATGTATACATAAAAATAAAATAAAACTAGATCCCTACCTTACTCTAATACACTAGTCAGTTCCAGGAATATTAAAGATCTAAATGTGAAAAGTATAACTTTTAGAAAAATCTTAGGATGTAAATTATTCTCCATTCCTTGAATCACAAAGATAAGACAAAAATGCCAATGGAAAACACTGAAATTTGCCTGCACAAAATTTAAAACTCCTACGTATTAAGATAGCAAAAAACAAAATTAAAAGAAGAAAATGCAGACTGGGAAAATAGATTTGCAATACTCAATTGATAACATCGAAGGTTCTTACAAAGCAAGAAGACCAAGAGGCAAGTGGGAAAACAATCCAAACAAGCTAGTTACAGACAAAGGCATTATATTTTCCTACAAACATGTCTCTCCACTAATTAGGTAAATCCAAACTTTTTTCTTTTTTTTTTAAATTTTAAGTAGTTTCCGCACCCAATGTGGGGCTTGAACTCATGACCCTGAGTTCAAGAGTCACATGCTCTACCAACTGAGCCAGCCAGGTGCCCCAAGGTAAATCCAATTTTAAAGTAATATATCATTTCATATCCATCAAATTGACAAAATGTATTAAGAATGACAATGTCAAGAGTTGGTGAGGAAGTGGAACAATGGGAACCGTCCAACACTGCTACAAGAGTCAAATGGGCACACACATTTTGGAAAGCAACTTGACAATACCTAGGAAAGTCAGACGGCATGCATATCCTATAGCCCAGCAATATCACTTGGGACATGTATCCTAGAGAAATTTTTGCACATGATATTAAAGAAATTAATTAATAAAAGAGATATTAAAGAAATAAATATTTAGTATTTTTTATAAAAGCAAATAATTAAACAAAACTGCTATCAACCAGGAAAGTGTTAAGTTGTGGTACAACTCTGCAAATTAGTGAGTTAGCACTGTGGGTGTCAGCATGGAAATGTCTCAAATAAGGTTGAGTGAAAACTAGTTGGAGAAGGTTATTCCATATGCTATTTATATAAAGCTTAAAATAAACAAGCCACCCAGGCACCCCCAAAGAATATTTAATGATAAGATTTTGGTGATAAGGAGCAACAGCCACTACCAAGTTACAACTTGAGAACTCTTGGACTTTAATCTAAGGAACTCTCAGATATCCAACAATATAACTAACGGTTATTAAGCTTGTATGGGTGGTGGGTGTGTATCTGGGTCCAAAACACAGGTGTGCAAGCAATACCTCTTAATTTTAATAAAGATCAACATCTTTTCTATTTCAGGTTACCATTTGGGTCTTATCATTAGTGACAAAGAGGAAGCTGTTTGGTTTGCGGTATAATCTATCCTGGAGATCCTTCTCTGGCTTCACTGTCCTGATTGGCCTTTTGTCACTGACTGTTGCAAAATGTGCCCCTCCACTTGGGTTGCTAGCTCCCTATGTTCTTCCCCAGACATCCTCTGGGTGTAGAAATCCTTCTGTGAAAATGTCTGGCCTGGCCTTGACTACATGGGCAGACATGGAGTGGAAGCATTAATTGCTATTTCTAGAATTGTACCCTATTATGTACTTACATTTGTAAGTAAGCTTACAGACTAGAAAGTGAAGGGGATTAGAATGCCACCACAAAATATGCCACTTTGCCATAGGATTATTTTGAGCTGTAAGTAACTGAGAAACAGCAGACACAGGAAAACCTCTCTACCCTCTCATTTCTGTATGAAACTAGGGTATAAATTTCCCTTTGTAAAGCTATTCCCTTCCTTTCTCTTATACCCAGAAGAGATGATTCTTGTCATTGAAGACAGCACCAACTTGAATCTGTAAAAACAAACCTTACTAAAATAATCCTTACCTCTTCTGCTAACTTATCCCATATGTTTACCTTCCCCAAATTTATTGCTCCTAGAAGTCCAAACCTCTGTTCCTTTGTCTTGCTGCAGCTCCACAATTTATTGCTCTTTGTTATAATGGTATATAGGCTCTCAGATCTAATTGCTACTTGGGATTTTCACTTCTTTTCTGTGTAGCCCTCCATGCCACATAAAAGTATTGACACAAAATAAAATTTATATGCCTTTTTTTCCCTGTTAATCAGTCTTTTCTCAATTTTATTAGCAGGGCCTCAGGGATTGAACCTAAAAGACTAAAGGGGAAAAAAATTTTCCTCCTCTACAAAAGGAAAATGACATACGGGAGATGGTGGGAAAGGTAACTTTCCTTTTTAAACATGGCAAGAGTTGAAGACTTAGCTGATCAATAATTTTTTAAAAAGATTTTATTTATTTATTTGAGACATGGAGAGAGAACAAGTGGTGGGGAGGAGTAGAGGGAGAGACAGAGAGAGAAGCAGGCTCCCTGCTGAACAGGAAGCTTGAAGTGGGGCTAGATCCCAGGACCTGGAGATCATGACCTGAGCTGAAGGCAGATGTTTAATGACTGAGCCACCTAGGCGCCCCTGATCAGTAATTTTTGAGTTCACTTATTTAAGAAAAAGTACATATATCGCAAGATAGCTAAAAAACATTACATTTCAACTCCACATGTTATCAGAACCATTGTTTCTACTAGGTAATAGCAGGGTTAAGAGGTGGGTGTGGTTGTGTGGGCAGACTTCCAGAGAGATGGTGGAGGCCTCAGGTCTAGAAAGTTTTACTGGATCATCATCCTCTGCCTTGCCAGGTCTCAGCTTGGCTGCTCCATGGGAAGTGACCTTTTGATGATCTTTTTCCTCTTCTCAGGCTTACCCCAAAAGTC
Source organism: Ailurus styani (assembly GCA_002007465.1). Taxonomy (NCBI): domain Eukaryota; kingdom Metazoa; phylum Chordata; class Mammalia; order Carnivora; family Ailuridae; genus Ailurus; species Ailurus styani. Next base: position 635,692 of record LNAC01000066.1, read on the forward strand.
AGAACCAGGTTTATCTTAAGGAGTTTAGAATATTTTCAGGAGCCTGTTTGTACCCCATATTGTCTCTACCTACTTCCTGATGTCTATAACTCTTTCGCAACTAGAGATACATTTTTTTAAAATTGGAGACGTCTTTAAGATCTGTTGCTGGGATAACAGTGGCTGGAACTTCTTGCTCAGCCAGTAATCCTCACAAGATGGTCTTCAGATCTGCAGCACCAACAAGACCTGTGGATGTGTTAGTAATGAAAATTCTTGACCCCCGTCTAGACCTTCTGAATTAGAAACTCTGAAGGCAAGCCCAACATGCTGAAATCTGAGAACCACTGTGCTACACTGAACAAACAAATGACTAAGAATGGAGCTTTCCACACCTCCGAGTTACAACTTAATTGGAAGCAAAGTTGAGAGACCAAACAGAAGAGCCTTAGGGCCTTGGAGGAGCAGGTGTAGAAAGCACAGACGCTGCATCAGTCGGTGGTCAATGGGAACCAGACCTGAAGTTTCGTCCTGTTTCTTGGCTGCCCGGCGGACTGGTACAGAAGCCAACACTGACATTTGGCAGTTTGTTAAGTGCTTAATTACCTTGTTGAATGACTGGCTAAGTACTGATGACCTACTATGTGTGAGGCATGAGGGACAACAATGGATAAGCTTTGATCCCTGCCCACAAAGAGCTTGGAGTCTAGTGCAGAAAGCAAATAAATAACCCAACAGTTGCCCTCATTGTGACACCTGTGACAGTGTGGCAGATACTAGGGAAGCTGATGAAGGATGCCTATGCCTGACTTGGGGGGTTGGGAAAGGTCTTGAAACTTAGCACATTAATAGCAATTTATCAGGTGAAGGGAGAGGGGACTGGGATGTATTTTCTTTATTTTCTTTCTTAATAAAGGAGCTCTGTCTCCAGATGATTTATCAATCTCTACCATCCCACACAGTACATTAAAAAATGCCCAAGATGTTTCCTAACTTGTTGAGAAGTGAAATATAAGGTACATAATAAATAAGACAGCTTCTGATTTATTTGGGCCCTTGAGGCCCTCATTTTGGCCTAATAACACTTTACTAGATTACTCACACTACAGATTTAGAGTAGAAGTTATATAGGAAATTATACCCATCAAAATTAGAAAATGCGATAAAAAGTATTACAGGATCTTTTTGCATGGAACTTACAAATCATTGTTGTTTGTTTGACCAGTGTTTCAAGAAATACATGGTAATATCCTTAATTTATCAAAGGACATTTTTGTTGAGTGCCTCTTTTTGACATTTTCACTGAGCATCTACTAGATGACAATAATGGGAGATGAAACAAGTTGGCAGTTAAAAATTAACAGTATTAGGCACCTGGGTGGCTCAGTCATTAATCGTCTGCCTCTGGCTCAGGTCAGATCCCAGGGTCCTCGCTCCCTGCTCAGCGGGGAGCCTGCTCCTCCCTCCCCCACTCCCCCTGCTTGTGTTCCCTCTCTCACTGTGACTCTCTCTGTCAAATAAATAAATAAAATCTTTAAAAAAATTAATAGTATTATCAATAAGAAATAAGGCCCACTGTTGCATCTAGTTCACTCTGCAGAGTTTCTTTCAGGGTAAGTTACCCCGAAGAGGGGTTTCCTTCAGTGTACATCCTCCAAGGAAGGACCCTCAGCCATCCGAACACTTTGCTCTAGATCTGTGGATCTCAAATCTATCAGACCCAACACCCATTTCTATTGTAAATACTTTGGCTATCCCTAAATGAAACATTTATAATGTAACCACATTCTTTGTATCTATCTTTTATATTTCCATTAGTATATTATTACATTATATTGATTTTTATAATTGCATATAGGGAGATTTTCTTGATAAATGTCAGTATGTGCAGCAGGGCTCAATTGCACTAGAAGACATAATGAAATTGTAAGAATATTTCTGTAGAATCATCTTGTATGCTACAGATACAAATGTAGATTGATAGTTATGTTACTTTTTCATATTATGACCAACTTAGTAAAATCCAAACAAAACAATGTGTAATAGTTCCTTGACTTATGTGGTAGTTGCATTCTTGGAAATTTTATGAATATTAAAACCACACACAAATTTTCTCTCCCTTCCTCCATCCTTCCCTCCTCCTCTCCTTTCTTCCTCCCCCTTCCTTCCTTCCTTCCTTCCTTCCTTCCTTCCTTCCTTTCTTTTTCCTTCTTTCTTTGTTCTTGTAAAAGAAAACGTAAGTCCTTTGCCTGGATAATTTTTAAAGTTTCTTTTTTTAGCAACTTGAATGTTCTTGGCACATTAAAGGTCCTGGGGTTTATTCTCTGTTGTGTGAGACCATCCCTCTCACTACGGGCAAGCTAACATCCCTGGACCATGGCCCATAACCAACGACTCCCCTCAATTTCCAAAATGCCTTCCAAGAGACAATATAAACTTTGTTCCCCACACACCTTGGGAACCATTATTCTAGAATCTACGACCTAGTTGAATTTTATCTACTCCTTTCTCAAACCAAGTTTATAACTAGCTGCCAAAATAGAAAACATCTGAAACTCAACACAAATGTCTTTGCCAACTTTACCTCTATCTTTCTTCCAGGGATAATTTACCTTTTGTTGGAATTAATGACTCACCTAAGGGACAAAACTGGAGTCCTGAAGTGTAGCAGCAATTTTGGTGACAGGAATTTTGCCAGCAGTTCCTTCCAAGCTGCTTCTTGCCATTTGGTATACCTACAGAGCAGGACATATGAGGGCCAGAAGGTGGTGTTTTGCACCTTTAAAACAAAGTAGTGGGGTGAGCCTGACCATCTGGACAGCAGTAAGATTCCAAAAGGTTGCTGGCTTTTAGGAGGATGCCACAAGCCCCAAGCAAAGTCACCGGTACTAGCTCTGGAAAAGCAAACCTGAAACTGTGCCTAAACAGGTGTGTACTCATGGTCCCAGCAGGAAGTGGTACACTCATGTTGGGATAATTTCAAGGAGGTAGTTCTAAGGGATTGTTTGCAAATATGTGGACAGGGCAAAGCAAACCAAATGGATAAGGCAGGACTCTGAGAGTTTTACTGCCCCTAGGTACTGAAAGGACAAGCAAGGGAAGAATTCCTGAAAGCTGGAAGGAAAATTTCCTTAGAGCATCTGCTTGGGAGGACCAGTGCTTTTTGTGAAAGAATGCAGTCGGTCAAGGTGACCCCACAGGGAGTTGGGAAAATTGCCTTCCTCCTCTGCTTGCTTCTGTGGAGGATGAAACCAATGGGAAGCCTGAGGACCAGGGAGCCTGTTGTAGTTCATGGAGATCTACTTCCTGGGCAGTGAGAAGGTGGCTCAGTTGGAAGAGCATGTGATTCTTGATTTTGGAGCTGTGAGTCTGAGCCATGTTGGGGGTAGAGTTTACTTAAAATTTTTTTATTTTTTTATTATTAAATTTTTTTTTAAATGAGATACATATGAAGCACCTATGCATCATAGGTACTTGGCCAGTGTTAGGTCAGTGGTTCTCAAAGTGTCAGCTGCATCAGCAGTATCTAGGAAGTTATCAAGAGAAAAGCAAATTCTCCAGGGATGGGTCCTAGCAATCTGCCTGCTCAAGTTTGAGAATGGTTGTGTTAGAACTTCTTGTGCAGATGAAGAAGAGGCAGTACAGATTTTGGTAGCTGTGTTGCATAAGGGACACCTGGAACTACTCTCTGAGCTCCCCAGAGAAATCCATGGTAGGTGCCCCCGTTTCTTATCTCTTGTCACTGTGGAGAACTACAGTTAGAGGAACCTTGCTGTCCCACTCCTCTCTTTGATTGACAGCACTGCCCACTGTACTTTTCTTTGCTATTTATGTGGTAAGCTGACCAGGGAAGGCAAGATAGTGTCCTGTTCTTTCCAGGATTGGGTGGGTTGGTCTAATTCTGAAGTCAAGTATTAAATCTCATTATGGCCACATAGTTAAGCCACCTCCTCTTTTTAGCTTCTATCAATAATAATGTTAATATTTTGATATCTGCTAATTCTTCATAGTATCTACTTTTCAATTGGTTCTGGGAACGGTATATAAAGGAGTGTTTTTTCAAATTATACCCTGTAATAGTTAGTCTCCAAAATCCCCCCAGTGGTCCAAAACTTCAAGTATTCACACCCTCCCATACAGTTCCAGAATTGGTGTGTCCAATACCTTATGTCAGATATGACGTTATGTCATTTCCAAGATTAGGTTATAAGAGACTCTGTGACTTCCATCTCTCTCTCTCTCTCATCTCTCTTTCTCTCTCATAGATCATTCACTCTGGGTGTTACCAGCTGCCAGTTTGAGTGAAAGGCCCAAGTGAGTGAGACTGTTAAGTGGGACCATCAGCCTCAGTCAAGCCTCCAGGAGATGACCATCCTGGCTGACACTTTGACCACAACCTCACGAGACATTCTGAGCCAGAACAACTCAACTAAGCTGCTTCTGGATTATGAGATGGTACATATTTGTTGGGGGATAATTTGTTACACAGCAATAGACAGCTAGTATAGATTGCAGCACCTGGAAGAGGGGTGCTACCAAACAAATATCTAGAATTGAAAAGTGGCTTTGGAACTGGTAAGTGGCAGGGGATGGTAGCTGGCAGCATTTTAAAGAGTGCCTTCATGAAAGCCTAAATATTCTTCAACAGACTGTTAGTTGAATTTTGGACTTTGAGCAGGTTGCTGGTTGGGGTTTAAAAGAAAGTGAGGAAAATCTTATTGAAAAAGGAGGACAAGGGTGCCTGGGTAGCACAGTTGGTTGAGTGTCTGACTCTTGGTTTTAGCTCAGATCATGATCTTAGGGTCCTGGGATCGAGTCCTGCTCCAGGCTCTGAGCTCAGCTTTAGGATTCTCTCTCCCTCTCCCTCTGCCCTTCCCTCTGCTTGCACATGCTCTATCTCTCAAATAAATAAATAAATCTTAAAAAAAAAAAGCAAGAGAAGGACACAGAACCCTTCTTATGCAGGGGCAGAGAGTTTAGCAACATGTTATCTTCAGTAGTGTGGAAGATAGAGAATGTACCTAAAGAAGAAAAGGTACCTAAAGAAGTACCTAAAGAAGTGATCTAGCTAAGGAGACTTCCAGCCAGAGTGCTGAAGGTGCCACTGGCTTCTTCCAGCTCTTTAAAACAACATGCAAGAGGGGAGCCATACACCTAAGGAAGAAATGGCAAGCAAAAGTGGCCAGGAATTCTTAGTTGTCAGAATGTCAGTCTCCACCTATGACAAACAATGCTAAAATGAAGAAATGTCTTTAGAGCAAAGGTTGAGCATGGTCTAAAGATGAAGCTGAGGGTGTGACTATGAAATCCTTTGTTATGATCCCAGAAAGATTAGAGTGGCACCCTGGAGTACCAATTTAGTCACATAAAGTTCCGCCAATTCTCTCAAGCAAACAACTGGGCTTCTGGGAAGCATAATAGCACTGCTCCTCAGCAGAATCCGTAGGTGGAGGAGAGGTTATCTCAAGGTGATTTGTGGGTGTGACTTTTGTCTAATAGAATGGATCTGATAAAAAAATTTTTTAAAGATTTTATTTATTTATTTGACACAGAGAGAGAGAGATTACAAGTAGGCAGAGAGGCAGGCAGAGAGACAGGGAGAGGAGGAAGCAGGTTCCCTGCTGAGAAGAGAGCCCGATGCGGGCCTCGATCCCAGGATGCTGAGATCATGACCTGAGCCGAAAGCAGAGGCTTTAACCCACTGAGCCACCCAGGCGCCTGGATCTGATAAAATTTGTAAGAGATTCACAAAGTTTCTAAAAAGAATAATATCAGCAGAAACATTGCCAATTAGAACTCGAAGTTCTAGTATAAAGAGGTATAAAATATAAAGAGGCCTTTGTACTCCCTCCCCCCCCAATAATCCCTCCCACACATATTCTACTGTAGGTTTGGAAAATTATTCACCCGTTTACAGGTACTAATTTTCAGGGGAAAAAAAGGGGGGGTTGGCTCAGGAGGTATAGCCAAGAGCCCTGGAGAATAACTCCTGAGTAGGAATAGCACTGAGTCCTAAGGAACTTCTGACATTTGCCTGGCTGGATTTCAGAGCAGGTACGACTCCTTCATGCCTCCTACTTCCTCCTTTTGGAATAGTGCATAGTGCCTGTGCTTTTTACCCTACATCTGTTCTAACATTGTATGTTGACTGTGTGGAGGGAAGCTAACTTTCCTCTTTAGTTTACTGGTTTTTAAATTAAGCAGGACTATACCAGAGGCGCTTCTGTGAACCTGGACCTGACTTAGATGACATGATTCTGGATTTTGTGCTGATGCTGTAATGGAATGAGGACTTTAGAAGTCTTGGGATGGGGTGAGCATACTTTAGAAGTGGGGGGGGGGAGATGAACCACTGGGGTCCAGAGGACAGACTGTGGTAGCCAGTGTCCAAGGCAGTCTCCTGCTGGTATCCTGGCGTACTTCTGGAGAGTCTCCGTCCATACTGTGCCAGGATTCACCTGCAACCTACCACTACTTCCAAGATTAGGTTATAAAAGACACTGCAGCCTCTCTCTCTCTCCCTCTCTCCTTTCATTACTCATTCTAAAGGAAGACAGCCACGGGGTAGTGAACATTACCCCATACAATTAACACACCCAGTGACAAGGAATGGAAGCCTGTCAACAACCACATGAATAAGCTTAGAAGCAGATTCTCCAGCTCCGGTCAAGGCTTCAGAAGTCTGTAGCCCCAGCTGACAGCTTGACTCTAATCTCATGAGTCAGAACTATCCAACTAAGCCATTCCTGGATTCCTGACCCTAGAAACTGTGTAAGATAATAAACGTTAAGTTCTTAAATTTGAGGGTAATTTAAAATGCAACAATAGATAATTAATATGTGCCTCCAATGCATTCATCATACTTATACCACCTACCATACGCTCTCACAGAAGATTAGTTTTAAAATTGGTGTGGATGGTTTATATTTTCAGAACAAGTCCTTAATGCATGAGGGAGCAAAGAAGGCTCTTCCTTTTCCTTCAGTATAATCATTTTGAAAGGAGTAAAAACTTGAATCTGGCTGAAGTCCTAATATTCACACTTTTCCTTTATCTCAGACAATTCTAAATGGATGAAGTCAACCTGAGAATTTTCTTGGATTTAATTTAGAATCAATACCAGTTGAGTTTTCATGGAACTTTTAGATTGGGCTGGCTTTAATCTTAGGAATCTAAATGTACTTGGAATTCATCCAAATCTCTAAGCAATAATCTTACTCAATTTCCTTTAGTTTCTTGAAAGAAGAGCCTAGTAATATGGTAAAAATTCTATTCTTTTAAGGGTTAGTTTTTGTGGGGTATCTTTAAAACACCCAGATGGGCTCCAGAGACAGTCAGGAGAGTATCACTCATAACTTCTATTTGTCTATGTTTTACCTATTTTTCAAAGTTCTTATGTGAATTTTGATGTTGTATTTTGATCCTTACTCTCGTAGAGAATGGTGGTGAATGTAATGAATTCTTTTTTAAATTTTATTTATTTATTTGAAAGAGAGAGATCGATCACAAGTAGGCAGAGAGGCAGGCAGAGAGAGAGGAGGAAGCAGGCTCCCTGCTGAGCAGAGAGCCCGATGTGGGGCTTGATCCCAGGACCCTGAGATCATGACCTGAGCTGAAGGCAGAAGTTTAACCCACTGAGCCACCCAGGCGCCCTGAATGTAATGAATTTTTAAATGGTCCAGCTCTAACATTTGCATTCTCTTTCCACAAAGTCCATACATAGAGATCAAAATCCACCTTCACCTCATGAGTGATGTTCACCCTCAAGTTCCTACACATTTCACATTCTTCTTCTACTTACAAATAGTTTATCCAATCAACTGGACATCTGCTTTTCTTCTCCCCTTTTGGAAAACAGGCTGCTCCTATGTTTTCAAGCCCTCCTTTCTGGAACATGTGAAAGCTTGTTCTCAGACTCGTTGCAAGCGAGACACTCTCTCTGAGGATCCAAGTCTGGAAGCACTTTATGAGCAACAATTGGAGATCTGTCTGTTCTGTTCGTGCATTCCTTGGGAGTGTTACACTGTCTGGAAAGAAAAGCTCTGTGCAGGCCATTTTCACATGGACAACATAGATGGTACTTAATGTCATTTCATTTATAAACATTAAATGCCTGATGAAAAACTGCATTTGGAAAAATAAGGACAGGTGAGGAAAAACCTCACTTAGGTTTGATTAACAATGTAAATGACTTTAAAGATCCCTTAGTTGGTCAAAAACTTTTCTCCCTCACAGTTCATACATTTTCATGTATGAACCCCTAAGGGCCAAACTTCAACAACATAACTGTGAATCCTTTCAGGATATAATCCTGCAAATTCTCTCCTCTTAGCAACTTCCAAATGTACAGTAAAGCACCATTAACTATAGTCACCATGCTGGACCTTACATCTCTAGGACTTATAACAGGAAGTTTGTACCTTTTGACCTCTTTCACTCATTCCCCCTACTCCCTAGTACCCCCTTGCAATCTTTTCCTGAGTGTTTTTAGATTAAAAAAAATTAAAATATAGGCAATATATGATGATAAAGTCGATATGCGACACTCCCAGGCATGAATAAGTCCTTTGCCATTTCTTAATATTTGAACCTCATTCCTCCCTTTATTTTCTTTTTCCTACTTTCTTCATCTTATGTTCTTCTGTTTTTCTCCTATCTTTTCCAGACTAGGCCACGCTCCTGAAAAGGACCCTCAGTGAGATCGGGCACTGGGTGCAGTCTGCGGGATGCCCTAGGTCAGAAGGGGCTGAACAGGAAGGGAGGCATCATTAAATGGGCAGCTCAGTTCTTACGCACCCAGTGGGGACAGACAGGGTGTGAAACTGAGAAGTCTCACAGCGGAAGCCCCAGGCCCTCGTTCCCAGCAGCTTGCTCTTGAGTCTTAGGAGAGCTGTCATGAGCTGCCATGAGGGGAGATCCAGGGCTCTACTGTCAGCTCAACACTGTGTTTTTAAACTCCCCTCAAGTCTGACTATATGGATATAAAAAAGCCATATTGGGTAGAGACGAAAGGACTCTTAAAATTTCTGACCAGGTTCCCTGCATACCTGTTTTCTCCGCCAGAAGAATTTGTGTGAACCCCTTTGGGGTTTCCCTCGACCAAGTTTTTGCAACCAGAAGCCCTGAGGAGGACACAGGGGTGACAGGATGGATACCGAGGCCCCACTGGAATGTGAAGTTGGAGTTCCTCTGAGGAGGTATGTCAGGCCCTGGTTTATCACAGACTGGTGGTAGGATGCCTGGAAAAGCCACTGGTGGGTCCCATGAGAGATATTCCACTTTTCTGAACTCAGCTCAGTTTGTCTGTAACAGTCAAGACAATGGGTCAGGGTGTGGCTCCATCTGGGGTTTGAGCCGCAGACTGGAGGAAGGAACAATGAAAGACTGCTTATGTTCCTGTGGTTTGGCTCAGCTGGAGAGGAGCCTGTGGGATAATGGCTGAGTGCTCCTGTTAGAATCTCTGCCATTGGCCTGGTTACTTCTGAAGCTGCCTGACTGGTGGTGGTGGGTAGACAATGGAAGCTGGTCCTTGGACAATAATAGCCACTGTTTATCCGGTGCCTTTTATGTGCTAGACGACATTAGGTGCTTTACACACACAATCTTAATAATCTAGAGAGTCAGGTGGCATTCCCGTTTGTGAAATATAAAGTTGGGTGACCCAGAGAAATTCAGTGGCTTGTTCAACACCAGGTTTCTACTAAGTGGTCAACATTTCAACTCTAGATACAGTTATTTTTGCTACCATTTTATATGCATCCCTAAAAAAAGCCTTGCAGTTGGCAAAATAGTGAACAAAAATAATAGCGCTTATGGGAGAAATGGGGTTGGTGCTAGAAAACTTCATTATCCAAAATTCTAACCCCAATAACAATACAAACAGAAATACTAGCCCATCTGAATGCCCTTCAGAGTTTGCAACTAGCATCACAACGGTCCTTTCTACAGCCTTACCTCCTGGGGCTCAGGCTTCTTCTTAGCTAAGGTGCTTGACCTCAGGGCATTCACTACCAGTAGAGAATGTCTGCATCTGCCCTGGAAATCTGGTCCAGGGTTTGAATACAGAGGGGTGCATCTCTGAGGCCTCTTCATCTGGACCTGTGGCTCTACCAGGGACTTTGCTATAATGGAAAATTAGATGGTTGGTTTAGGGGCTTCAAGAACCGCTACTTCATTGAAGGTCCTCATGTGTAGACACACAGGTTTTTTCCTAAAGTATTCATATATTTCTAAGATCTTCTCCCTAAATGTAAGAAAGCTTACCCTGGCTGCAAAAATCATGTATTCAGTGACATAACTTCCAAATCACATTTTTCTCTCCCCCAAATTCCTGGTCACTTGCAAGGTACATTGCATCAAAGGAAACAAGTGCTGTTTTGGATCAGAAAATCCCATTTCAAAGCCCATGCAAGTTTCTCCCCTGTTTCAGAGAGACCCCCTTTGGACTTGAGGAAAGTTTATACTGGCTGGAGGATTTCTAACTGATAAGGTCTATTCTTTTTTTTTTCTTCATATAATCACAACATCATGATCAGACCTAACAAAATTAACAGTGGTTTCTTAATTTCACCTAATATCCAGCCCATATTAAATTTTTTTGATAGTCTCAAATGCTATTTATAGTTAGTTTGTTTATATTAGGATCCAAACACTGCCCATTTATTGGATTCGTTTGTTATATCTACTATGTCTTTTGTTCTTTACCCTCCTGCCCCCTTTAAATACAATACATTTATTGGAGAAACCAGTCCTTTGTATTATGGGGAAGTCCACATTTTGAATTTGGTGGATTGATTTCTTATGGTGTTTGGGTAGTTCCTCTATTCTCCATTTTTATTACCTGTAAACCGATTGTCAGATCTTGAAGCATGATTTAGATTTAGGTTCCATTTAATTGGTAAAAATATTCCAAAAATGGGTCTTTACAGTTCCCGTTGCCTTGTATCTTAAAGTGCAATGGTGAAGCCTCACTCAGTGATGCTGAGCTAGACCAGTGGATTAGGAGGTATCAACTGAATCCCTCTGTTATAAAGTCCCCAGCAACTTGGTATGTAATGATTGATCAGCCACTGATCATTTCTTCGATCACTGTTTCCCCAAGATTGAAAAATGGGGATTTTCTAGGTCTATTCCTCCTTCTGTATTAATTAGCTGGTATTCTTTTTGTGAAGAACTTGACCTCGTCAACTCTTGGAGAAGGTGAAACATAGGTTGGTTTGGGAAAGGTGGAGTCTTGATTCTTTTTTTGTATCAAGTTTCAGTGTAAAGAGTCGGTATCCTAGCAGAGTCAGATGGTGACCAGCCTTTCCCTAAGAATCATCATAAATTATTGAATTTTTGTATATTGATGTTTTAAACACTGATGTCATTCCTTTTTGCTCAAATTGCTCCAACTTTGCCAGCAGACATCTTTTCAGCTTAGTTACTATGTACTGTTGACGTGACCTCTTTAGCATCTGATTGTTTCCTTGCTTTCTGGCACAAAAACATGTCTGACTCATTTTGTAAATGTCCTCATGTGGACCTGAAATCAACTATTTCTCAAAAGGAATGACTTTTAGTAGGAAATAGTACTTAAGGATCACAATTTGGTCATTAAAGAGAATTTTACTATTGAACAAGAGTTTAATGCAATCAGACATAAGTTTTCTAATTATGCACTAATATTGATAAAACTTTGTATTGTAGTTTCTTTAAGAGAAAATATCCTTATTGCAAATTTAAACTTGGTTGTTTGACTCCATTTGCATTATGAAAAAAATTTTCTTCTCTTTGATAACACGAGTCTTAGGAATACAATTCAGTTTGGCCAAATTAACAGAAAAGTGGACTCGTAGCAAATATTAGGAAACTACCCCAAGCATTTCAAAATGTCCAATTACAAAGTTTTGGACTCAAAAGTTATGTTTCAAATTTTATTTTGTTTTTGAGTTTTTAAAAGAATAAACCTTAAGACACATTTGCTCAGTCTTTGGTTGGGACATTGATGTATTTTCCATTTTATAGATTATTGTAGTTTAAGAATATTTTGTTTTTGTCCTTGGTTGAAAAATCTGTTCATTTTATTTGTGGCAGTCATTTGCAATTCTTCAAATTAGCACAGGAAAAAAATCCAACTCCAACTTGATTAGTAACCAAATGATATGCAAATTAAAACAAGAGCATTTTTGTTATAACAAATTAACAAAGACTTAAAAAATTATATTCTGTTCCAGGGAGATTTAAATGACAGTCTTACTTTTTAGTCCGGTTCTGCTATCATGATTCCAAGATTTGGTTCTTTTCTACTTGGGATGTCTTCTATTTCCTCTCCCAAGTATCAGAGCTCCCTGCTCCCTGACACCTCCCCCAAGTCCTCTCTTCTGACCTACAAGACTTATAGAGACAACAAATATACTTTGCACAGAATTCAAGGTTCCACTAATTCTGTCTATAAAAGGCTAGACAGTAAATATTTTTGTCTTTGTATGCTAGGCAACAAAATAATCAAGATATTATGAAGTTACTTATGAAATCATTTGAAATGTAACCATTAAAACTATAGAAACCATCTTTAGTTTGTAGGAGTCTACAAGAACAGGTTGTAGTTCAAATCTGGCCATGCGCCACAGTTTGCCAACTCCTGGCTAGATCCTCCTATAAGGAAGAACATGCTGCCCAGCTATGGGGAGAATTCTTTAATGGCCTTGAGCAGTTAGCTTCATCACAGTCCCCCTCAACCCTGAGCCCAGCTTGTACTATTTGTGGGCAGCCCCTAGTCAATGACTGAGCAAGGTCTAGTCTCCCAGTGGCAGCCAGCAAGGGAAAGGGACCTACCTGCAAAGAATGGAGGTCTGCCAACAACCTGGATGAGTTAAGAAGTGGATCCTTCCAGAAGGCCTGAAAATTAAGAGCTCAGCTACCACGTTGAGGGGGACCTTATGAGATCTGTAGCAGAGAATCAGTTGAACTCACTCAGACCTCTGAATTACAGAACTATGTGATAATAATTGGGTGCTATTTTAAGCCACAAGGTTTGTGGTAATTTTGTTATCCAACAATAGAAAATGAATACACTGGGAATTTTTGTTTGCAGGGGACAATAACCTGTGTGACACAGAGCAGATGGGAAAGAGAGAATGGATCTGAGAGCAAAAGAGCCAGTGACGAGACAAACCATATCACAATTTTTTTTTTGAGTACCTCCTATAGCTTAGAGGCTTTTGGCAAATATGGATTATTCTGTTTTCTCAATAACTATAAAGATTTCATCAACTATTGAATGAGGTTTTATTTATGATGACTACAAGAATGTTAGACATCAGGGTGCCTGGGCGGCTCAGTCGTTAAGCATCTGCCTTCGGCTCAGGTCGTGATCCCAAGATCCTGGGATAGAGCCCCGCATCGGGCTCTCTGCTTGGCAGGAAGCCTGCTTCTCTCTCTCCCACTCCCCCTGCTTGTGTTCCCTCTCTTGCTGTGTCTCTCTCTGTCAAATAAATAAAATCTTTAAAAAAAAAAAAAAGAATGTTAGACATCTCACTTGGCTATTGTTAGTCTTATTGGAGAAGAACTTGATTAATTGATGATGGCCATGTAAGACTTGTTTTCCCCACAAACTGTTTTTCTCCATTTGCTTTGATGTTTGTCATTGAGAAATAGCTACTAAGAGGTGGGGGCTGTGCAGAAAAGTCCAGGGCCATGCAGATAAACAGCACTGAGTATTCCCTAGAGGAAGCTTGGTGACCAGCTGCTGTCACCCACCGCAAATACCTGTGACAGTACAGTGGGAGTGTTGGAGACAACCAGGGATGCATTTAAGTATAACAAAAGGCCAGCCCCCAAATGATCGCTTATAAAAATCCAAACAGAACCTAGAAGTCTCACTGCTTAGCTTTTAAAAATCCATTATTTCTTCCAGACAGAAGCACTTAGGGGAGCAAAATAGCTTATTTCAGTAGACATGTAGAGAAAGCAATGTAGCAATAGAACAAAACTTCAAGATCTTCTGATCAAAGACTTGTGAAACTAATAGCTAACACAGAAAAGAGATAATAGCTCTTTTGAATGCATTTTGAGTGCTCCTATGAGATGTACAATCTAATTGGGGTGTAACTGCCAGCTACTGATACTGGTTTTTTCCCTCTGGTTCATGCTACCTGAGGTCTGCATCTCTCAGGTCTAGAACTGTATGGATGATCAGGGCTAGCCAGGATACCTCTGCAACAGTCATTGAAGGTTAGAAGGCAGATGGTGTAGCATTCAGTTTCCCTGATAACCAGTTCAAGCTTAATTATACAGAATTCTGAGGCTTCATTGATGAAACACAATATAGAGAATTTTTACTAGAAATGGTATTACATTGATGGCCTGATTTCAGAGTAAGGAACTGGAGGGGGGAAAATGTAGAGTGTATTCTGCTTTTATTGTAGCAACTGCTGTCAGGAAAAAGAAATAGCCCTTGTCATCAAAGTAAAGCTTTTATTTACAGAAGAGCAGTAGCAATAAATGTAGAAGTAATGATAGAAATAGAAAATAGTAAGTTTACAAGACATAATGAAATAATTGATCCAGACAAGGACCAATAATGAATGCTAAAACTGCTAGCAGAATGAATGGGTGACAGACCCCTACACATTCACTTTGTCCCAAACTATCACCCCCACAGATTACGTGCTAATAGCAAATGTGTGTGTGGGGGGGAACCCTTTTGAAATAGAGAAATATGGCTATCATCACTTGGTAATTAAACTTAGTATCCAATTTTCCCATAATTAATAATGATAATGCCTTATAAATTATACAGTGTTTATGATGGAAATTGGATCTGAAGGCTTGATTAGATTCAAGTTAAAGGAAATACAACACAGAGAAGAGCAAATTAAATAACACTATGAGGAAACAATTGGATACATTCAGAATGTGGGACTACTATGACAACTAGTTTCCTAAAAAAAGTCAATGGCAAGAAAAAAAGGAAGAGTTACTGGATTAAGAGACTAAAGAGGCAGAACAAAGTCCAACTTGGGATCATTGATTGGATTTTGGTGTTTTTAAAAAAAAGCTTTAAAAATACTTTGAACCAATGGTGAACATTTGAATATGAGTCATTCAAATACCAGGTAGGCTCTTCACAGGAAACAGATGACAAACTCAAAAGAACTTAATCATGAGTATTTTTAATGGTGGTACTATTGAGAAGTGTGGTCAGGACCAGACCAACCAACAAAGGGTGCTGATGTACCTGGGATTAATAGGGAAGCCTGATGTGATGCAGCCAAGGCCAGACTAGCAATCTCACAGGGAGGAGCAGAATAAAAGGGTCCCAGCTGCCTCCACCCTTCTGCCCTTCCTGGTGCTTCCTGTTGGCCTCTAATGGCTATGGGTGCTTGCTCTTGGCTGAACCCAACTGGGACCCTGGCTGTGACAGTCTCTCTCTGGCCTCAGAGCCCCTCTGCAGGTGGGGAGCAAAGGGGCAATAAAGCACAGTTGGCTGGTAGAGTAGATTAGAGTCTGTGTTAATTGTTAGGTATGGTGCTGATAATGGTGTTGTGGTTATATAAGAGAATGTCCTTAGGTTTTTTTCTTTTTGTTTTTTGAAATGCATGTTAAAGTATTAAGAGATGCAGTGTCATGATGTCTTATTTATTTTGAAATGGTTCAGCCACACAGATAGGTAGGTAGATGGATGAATAGATAGAAAGAATAGATACTTGAAGCAAATATGGAAACAAGCTTATAGGATTTTCTTCTTTATTGCTACCTGCTTTGTATACTCAGGTGTCAATTTTGTCACTCCTGAAGAAAAAGTGTTTTTTCCCCCCTTTTCTTAAACCCAGGATCTGGCACACGAAGAAGGCCAAAAATCGAACTGTGACCCGTACACCCCTTTCTCAGTGATAATTGTATTTGGTGGCTACCCTATACATACGATTACAAATTAATTTATGAGGTTGTTAGAGTTTGTCTCTCTTGCAAGCTGTGAGTCCCCTGACCGTAAGGGCTTTGTCTTAGTCATTCTTGAGCACTACCATGTGCCTCACAATATCCTATAAAATATGTCATGATTTAGTTCTATTGCTCATAAAAGAAATGCTGCAAGAGGTAACAAGACTGAGAGACTAGAAAAAGGAGGAACAAAAATATCAAGTGGTAGAGGCTTGCTATGGACTTTGTTGTGTCTTCCCCAAATTAACAACATGTTGAAACCCCAGGCCCCAGTGTGATGCTAATATGAAGTTTGGGCCTTCAGCAGGTGATTAAGTCTTGAGGGTGGCGCCTCATGGTGGGACTAGTGCCCTTATGGGAAGAAACACGAGATGACCTCTCTCTCTCTGCCATATAAGGATACAGCAAGAAGATAGTCATCTGAAAACCATGAAGAGGGTCCTCACGAGACACATAATCAGCCAGCACCTTGATCTTGGACTCCCCAGCCTCCTGAACAGTGAGAAATACGCGTTTGTTGTTTGAAAGTCTATGGTATTTTGTTATAGCAGCCTAAACTAAGACAAGCCTCATTGAAGTGTCACACATGATCTCAGAAGGGAGAAGGGAAAGTAAAGGACAAGGCTGTAGAGGAGGATGAAATGGCAGACCTCAGTCCAGGGTGAATAGTAACACAAATTGCAGTAAATGGCCTGGGGAAGAACTAAGGTCTTTGGGAGGTCTGGGATGTCCACAAGGAAGAGGTGGTACTAAGCCACTCAGACCAGCAAACTCACAGGCAGAAGTGAGGTCCAGATGTGGTCAGGCCTTGGGATTCAGGGACCAAAACGAGCAGACAGAAAGAGAGTGTAAAATCCAGACAGGAAAACTGACAACAGGGTGTGAGATTCTATACAGGCAGATTTGAGAGGAGGCAAACTGTGGATTGAGGTAGATTATAGTTTCTGGAAATTCTAGTTAGTGACTCACTCTGAATTTGCATAGGTTTCACTTGAAAGGCACATATGCTATAATTATATGCACACATAATTAGGGCTAATACTTATTGAGCTCTTAGCATGCACAAGTTACTCTTTTGTGCATACTATATATAAACCAGTTGAACTCACACCAATGCCATGAGGGTAGATACTAATTACGCCAATGTTACAGATGAGGAAAGTGAGAGATAAGAGTAATTTGTCTGAGATGATCTTCTATAGGCTGGCACGGAAGAAAGGAGCTGGCTTACTGCAAAGTTCCTTGGAAACTGACCAGGACTGATTGTCTTAAACTGTGGGCAGTCGCCAAACACAAGGCTTGCACTCTGTATCAATGCTTTCCCAACCATCAATGTTAAGGGGCTGGATCCTACCACTGGCATGTACCCTAGTTCCCTGATCTTGCAGACAGAAGGGCTGGTTCTACCTGCAACTACCAATGTTGAGCTAGAAGAACAGGGCTAGCGGCAAGACCTACCCCACCATATTGCTACTTCAGTCCAGCCTCTGATGACAGCAGAGAGGAGCCTGAGCTTTCCTAATTATCCAGCTTGAAAGCTCCACAACCCAAGGGTAGAAGGCCCCTCTCCTGAGATCCAGTGTCCAGATCTGTCAGATTGTTGTGTGCTGTCCTAGAATATGTAACCGGAGACCCATACACCTACCTAGCTGTTTTCCTATCTACATTAGTGTTTTCTAGTGATGTGGCTTCAGATGGCCATTTGCTCTTATTTGCATGATAACCTAAAGCATGAAGAATTTTGAAAGTCACATAGTTTTAAGTGGTAGAACTGAGATTTTTAACTCAGGCAGTCCAGACCCTACCATCTCTTGTGCATGACTTCTAGTGAGTAGGTATGTCTCTGCATCTCGCTATGATGTGTAGCATAGAGACTTACAATACATTCTCACTAAATATTTTAATGACTGTAACAGTGATCTGAAATAACAAGGAAGGGAGATAGCACTAATTGAGTCCGAAATCTTTTATAAAACTAGCCCAGCAAATTCTTACATACAGTAGACGAATGCTTTATATTTAATTGCTAAAGTGTTTTGAAGTTGAATTCAAATTAATAAATACTATTGCATCTGTCAATTACATGAAAGAGCCAAAACACAACCAATGCTATTTTCCAATTAAGAGGGAATGGTCCTTTAAGGAATAGAGAGAACTTAAAAGAATATACGATCACCATGAAATTGTGTGATAGACTTTTAAAGTCTAAGAGATGAGGCATGAGATAAAGATGGAAATGCAATAGTTGGCATAGGACTTCTCACAAATGGGTATCTAAGTGGATTTAGGAGGAGGGACAAGATTTGAAGAGGAAAAAAAGAGGAAAATTGCCTCCATGTATAATTAAAAGCACAGATGCAGAAATGTATACATGTATTATTGCTGGTCAGTGGAGAAGGGTCATGCTCTAAATTAGGGAGCATGTGATGTTTAGCAACAGCAAGAGAAGGCAGAAAAAATATGATGTGACATATTATATGTTTTCAAACACTATCAGCAGACACTTGAGCTAGAAAGTAATACAAAGTGCACAGGTGGTAGCAAGGTGTAATGAAAGAAGCTGTGCTTTGCAAAAATTAATCTGATAGTGATGTTTACATGGATTTGAAGGAAGACCCATTAGAAGGTTATTTGCAGACTACTAGCAGTGTAATAAATGGAGCTGATGCAGACAGATGCTTCCTCCCACCACTCAGAAATGTGAGATCAAATATTAATGGGTGATGGACAATAATGGTAAAAAAGAACAATATGATAGATGAAATGAAGAATGGGAATTGGGAGGATCGGGTTTAAGATTCTAAGGTCCTTATATGTGATGTGTACCCTGGCTTGAAAATATAGTACTAAAAGAATGAGAAGCAGCATATTTTCAAATCCAGAGGTACGAATAAAGAAAACAATCCTAGGGAAAGGAAGGAATAGTGCCCACTGGACTATAACAACAGATTATAATATGTATGGTGCTTCCTTATATGTGATATAAGCATTGCACATATGGTGGAACAGCCCCTATTGATGATAGAATAGTGGTCTATTCTGGAACTGTTAAACACAGGGAGGGAGGGCGCCTGGGTGGCTCAGTGGGTTAAAGCCTCTGCTTTCGGCTCAGGTCATGATCTCAGGGTCCTGGGATCGAGGCCCGCATCAGGCTCTCTGCTCAGCAGGGAGCCTGCTTCCCCATCTCTCTCTGGCTGTCTATCTGCCTCCTTGTGATCTCTCTCCCGCTGTGAAATAAATAAATAAAATCTTAAAAAAAAAAAAAAAAAAAAATAAAAAAAAAAAAAAAAAAAAAAAAAAACACAGGGAGGGAAACAAATGGAGCTGGGACCGGGTTCAAAAAGGTTTCAACTTTATCTGTACTGTTTTTGGTTTCTTGAAAATATTTGAAGCAAATATCTTTATCTCCTTATTAAACCTTGGGATGAGTATAAAGATGTGTATGTTCTTTAATTTGATGTTGTATAATAAAATATTTGGAAAACTATTGAAGTAAATAAAACCTGAGGTGAAGTGTCAAACTAAACACTGGGCAACAGGAACCTTCTAACATTACTCTAGGCATCTCTACGCAGGAATCCACTAAATAATATCCACGAAGCTGGTATGGCAATGAGATATGACGGTACAAATTCACCAAGTCTCAGATGCACCTTCTCACTTTCGTTACTAACAGTTTAAGATTCTGTAAGACAAATGCTGCAGTCAGCTCTGCCTGGGACGACAGCAACTGGGATTTGTTCTGTAATCTGTTTATGGTGCACTCTAGTGGTCGCTCAGCATGATTCTCTAAAGCAGAGCTCACTTTTTCATGTGTGGGTTAACTTAGTATTATTTTCTAACATATTAATGAAAACCATAGTGGTTCTTTGTCTGATGTTGTAAGTGAACAACATGATAGGGTTATCAGTCATAATTTCATTTTTTATTTAAAACTTGGCTACAACCTGACTTTTTAAAATTTGAATCCAGCATCTTCTTGGCCAGTGGTTTTTACTTGGAGATGTATGTTAGACTTACGTCTGAAGTTTTATTAAAGTGTAGTGTTTAAGACTTGCTCCACACTTACCGACTCACTTTACTTGGTATCCTTGGTATATTCTTGGTATATAACACCACAAATTCTGATAAATACAGAAAATCTAATCAGAACGATTTCATATTATTTCTGTGCTTTCCCTGTGTTTCCCACATATTATCGAAAAATTAGCATATTGACATATCTTTTGGGACTGCCCACGAAGTACAAAAATTCTGAACTATTGTACTGATAACATTTTACCTGTACAAATTTAACAAATTTAACCTACAGTTAAAAAGAAAAGCATGATTCTTTCACTATAGGAGATGAATGAACAATAAAATTAAATAGCTGAATATTCTGGAATTTCTCATATTTGCTTAATAATAAAAACAAGGACTGCCTCAGAACCACACAGAAGGCCTATTCCAGGTACTTCGAATGGCACTTCAAAGAATAGGGACTCTTGGGTACAGGCTTCTGTTGGCATTGGTTAGACAGATTTTCAATCTGTCTAATCCTGAAGATTGAGTCAGGATTTCCAGAATTCTGTAATTGAGAAGCAGATGGCTTCACAAAGCTGCTAACCCAAGATATGACAGAGCAAGAACGGATCACATGGAACTGAAAGAGCTGATGAGGCATGATTGTAGTAGTGCGTTTGCAATATTATTGATGCTGCTTTAATGCTATATTTTCTGGATATAAAAGGAAGCCTTTTCCTCTTCAGCTTATCTGTACTCCATAGCAGTTTAGTTGCCTTTACTCTCTAAACTGAAATAAATGATATATTTTTCGCACTGACTTCCTCCCTACCT
This sequence comes from Ailurus styani, assembly GCA_002007465.1. Lineage (NCBI taxonomy): Eukaryota > Metazoa > Chordata > Mammalia > Carnivora > Ailuridae > Ailurus > Ailurus styani. Next base: position 656,434 of record LNAC01000066.1, read on the forward strand.
CCTGTTTCTTGAATTCAGATACTATTATTGAGTATTTCTACTTTTCACAACAATATAGTTATTTATAGAAGTTCAATAAGAATCTGTTTTTTTTTAACCAGGCCATAACTGGGAAAATTGATTGAGCAAGAATAGTCTTGCCTAGAATGGCATATTTGGGAAAGATGCCCATTTCACCAGATATGACCAGACATTTTTGAGGAGATAAGGGAGCCTCCCAGAAAAACCATCCTAGTACCTGGCTTACAGAACCTAGCCCTACAAGTGAGCAAGGAAGATTACCCCTGGGCAGGCCAGGAAGCTTGGGGTATTGTGTGTGTGTGTGTGTGGGAGTGGTGGTGGTGGTTATGGTTAAATATGCTACTAATATGGTCTCTAGTTATTTCCTTTTTTAGGTCATAAACTGATGCTTATTAAATCAGATCTGGTTCTTTCTTTATAAATCAATTTCTTGGTTCACTATTTACTATGAATGAGATGGAAAGAAGAATGTAATCTTTCAATTTTCACCAATTCACAGCTCCCTTGTGGTAGGGGACGGGTGCAGAAGGCAGAAGGAAAGAGAGAGGATGGTGAAGGGGATGGAGTCCAGGAGACTGAAGTATGAAAACAGAGAAGTTAGGGTTAGGTTTCAGGAAAAGCACGCAGGACTCTTAACAAAAAGCCACTCTCCTCTTTCTTTTCTGCCACAATTGAGTGAAAGGGACATTTCCAATTTTGCCCCTAAAAATTCTGAAGAGTATTGTTGCCCTGAAGGTATGTTTGACCCCTAATAATAATGATTTGAGGTACATTTAGATTTTTATTTACACAAAATATCTAGTACTAATTTCTTACTTCTTTTGCTATTTTCTTTCAAATTAAAAAAAAAAAAGGAGAATAAGATACCTAGGAATAAACCTAACCAAAGAAGCAAGGAATCTATACTCAGAAAACTATAAAGTACTCATAAAAGAAATTGAGGAAGACACAAAGAAATGGAAAAATGTTCCATGCTCATGGTTTGGAAGAACAAATATTGTGAAAATGTCTAGGCTACCTAGAGCAATCTACACATTTAACTCAATCCCTATCAAAATACCATCAATTTTTTTCAAATAAATGTAACAAATAATCCTAAAGTTTATATGGAACCAGAAAAGACCCCGAATAGCCAGAGGAATGTTGAAAAAAGAAAACCAAAGTTGGTGGCATCACAATTCCAGACTTCAAGCTCTACTACAAAGCTGTAATTATCAAGACAGTATGGTACTGGCACAAAAACAGACACATAGATCAATGGAACAGAATAGAGAGCCCAGAAATGGACCCTCAACTCTATGGTCAACTAATCTTCGACAAAGCAGGAAAGAATGTCCAATGGGAAAAAGACAGTCTCTTCAACAAATGGTGCTGGGAAAATTGGACAGCCATGTGCAGAATGACACTGGACCATTTCCTTATACCACACACAAAAATAGACTCAGAATGGGTGAAAGACCTCAATGTGAGACAGGAATCCATCAAAATCCTTGAGGAGAACACAGGCAACCTCTTCGACCTCAGCCCCAGCAACTTCTTCCTAGAAACATCACCAAAGGCAAGGGAAGCAAGGGCAAAAATGAACTACTGGGACTTCATCAAGATCAAAAGCTTTTGCACAGCAAAGGAAACAGTAAACAAAACCAAAAAACAGGGCGCCTGGGTGGCTCAGTGGGTTAAAGCCGCTGCCTTTGGCTCAGGTCATGATCTCAGGGTCCTGGG